>CM068373.1:297464145-298064145 GCA_034769895.1 Magicicada septendecula | reverse complement strand
GTATTGAAAATATAACAGAAACAATGAGACAAAGAAGTCTATTATTTTTTGGACATTTATATAGAATGGATGACAATAGGTTAATAAAGCAGATCTTCAAATATCTGTGGGGGAAGAAGTCAACATCAAGTTGGATTAATGAAGTCCAAAATGATTTTGAAAAAAATAATATAAATGCAGAAGAAGCAATTGAAAGAGAAGTTTTTCGGGCAAAAGTGTTAAAATGGAAGGAGTCTAGACTACTGTGTTAATAAAATTAGGAGAGAGAAAAACACAGGTTAAAAGTGAGCTGAAGACAGGAAGAAGAGACAGTGAAAAGATTATAGAATACTGGAGAAAAAGAAAAGAACAAAGAATAAAGAATTGAAATTGGCATGTGGTCCTTAGATGGCTGATACAAAAAAAAGTAAACAACTACCGGTACTTTAAATAAAATGTTTAAAATTTCTATTGTTTTACTTGTGTAACTAGTCTACTCTTTTTTTCTGAGCTGACTTCAATATTGTAAACCTAAATATATGTTTACGTTAAATAGAGGAAACCAAAGGCGACAGTGGATGTAAAAGTTTTTCTGCTCTGCAAGGAAATGGGTTTTTTCTCATTTCATATAGGAATTGTATCCAACCATTTTGTGTTTTCAGTTGTCTAATGGAGTGAATAAGAGGGTCCAAAGGAAGTGTGACACAAGGACATGCTTTCATAGAAGAGAAATGCACCAACCTCTCCAACCAAACTCCACTCTCACCTACCGTCGGTAAACTACATTCAGATTATATTTAGTTTTTACAGACACTTGATCTTCCCTTAGCTTCTGCACCCCCCTCTCCATCTTCACATCTCACACATGTTCCGATACACACCCTAAATAGATGTCCACCACTCTTACATCCTCTGTTCAGTGTTCACTCATCTCATTGACAATGGCTTAAGAAGTTGAAACAGCTGTCACAGTTAAATGAAAACTGTGAAACGTACCAAGTGTTTATTTATTTTTAAAAACCTTTGCATTAATATGTTTCACCAAGTGCCCGAGTCATCTGTTAATATCATGATAATAGTACATGATAACAGTGAAAGGAAAATGGAGACACATCAGAAAATTCAAGCAGACGATAAAGCATTTTTTAATACAAAATGTTAATGAAAAGCAAAGGAATTAGTATGAACATGAACAAAGAAATGGAGTAGAATCTGCAAGGATATCAGATTACAGATCATCACATTGAAGACCAAGGTGATAGCTTTTTGTGGAGCTGATACCATATGTTGTAGCTGATGCTGTTCTGGAGCAGGTCGGTAATTTTGAATATCTGGGCTATAATGTGTCTTGTATTACAAACAATGATGTGGTGAAGAAGCTATATATGTGGGACCATCAGCAGAACTCTAAAATGAATGATTAACACTTTAACACTGATGGATGTCAATTGACGTCATGAAGTTTCAATGTGTTTTGCATGATTCCATATGTATAAAGACGTCCTTGGAGCTGTTTTGAAAGGATGTCAGGCCTTGTAGTACCCAAATCATCCGCTAGATTGGATAATGCATTCATTTTCGTAGGTACAGTTGACATGAAACAGAACGCGGCAACAGTTGTTAGTTGGCTAAACACCACTTACATGTCAAAATGTCAGACAAGCATTTCTTGTAAAAAAATTACAAAAGTACACCTTTGTAAACCAATGTATATTATAAACATTATGTAATGTATTGTTTAATCCATTTATAACAAGTAAAAATAAAATTGAGAGTTTCTAGTAACAATGTGTTTTGGCCAATTGTTTTTTCTTCCAAAAACATCACTTATTTTTGAAAAGCAATTTCAAGGAAAATAACCAACACAATGACATACAGTATACCTATTTTAAAGAAGACACTTAGATCTTCATACAAACATAGGTAGCATTTTTTTTACCATATAGTTTAGAAGATACATTTTAAATATATGCAAAAGTGGACTGGCATGAGCGAAGGAAACGTGTGTGCATGAATGCAATAAGCCTAAAAATACACTGCATGATTGCAGAAAGAAAGGGACATGTTTGAAGAAACATTGAGGAAGACTGGAATAAGAGAAAGAGGATCAATGGGAGGAGCAGATAATAAGATATGTAAAAGAAAAGAAGTTGTAAAATGAAAGGTGGAAGTGTGAAACAGGAAAAATTGAAAGAGTGTGTTTGAAGAAGAAAGTGTACACATAACACACATGAGACTAGAATTATTAAGTGACCAACAATTAAACATTATTTGCTAGCCAAGTAAAATAGAATGTATTAAGGTCTGTGATTTTACAAATGTTATTACCTCTAACAGAAGTCTCGGAAATTTCTGCTGTGTACATTGGTGCAACAGCCGATGAAGCGCCGGCCGCAAAACCGACTATGAACCTTGCGATATACAGCATTGTGACTGACGAAGCGTATGCAATCATTAGGTACGATACTAGAAACGGAACTGCCAACGCTGCACACACTAATTTTCTCCCAAATATGTCTGCAATGAATCCTGTTGGGAGAGCACCTGCGAATGCACCAACAGCTAGCAGTGATCCAACCCATGACCCTTGTTCCTCAGTCACTGTCAGGGTACCGTTCCCAGACAAAGAAGTCAAGTATGGAAGGGCAGGTGAGGTCCACGCTAGCGCAGTCCCGGCAGCAAATGCAGATAGGTTTGCTGTTGTAAAATATAATATTGTAAGTTCAAAACAAATTAAATCAGTAATTCCATTATAATTATGAATTATTTCAAATTACTGCTAGTTGTCAATATGATATGTATATAGGTTCTACATACTAGTACAAATACTAAATGTACCTTTCTATATTTCTTATAATAATTACACAAATTTTATACACTTGAAAATAGATTCGCATGAACATGTAAATATGTAGACATAACAACTCTATGTATACGGTTCCCAAACAAAGTGAAACAAATCCATACCATATGGTTTCAAGGAAACAGAGTTTAAAATTTTTCCCTTCAAATCAATCCATACATACATGAAAATGAACTGCTCTCTTATGGCAGTTATTGTAACTAATGATCTTGGTTTGCTGTGTCATTGTGAGTACTTCAGTATAGAACATTGTCATGTCATGAATAATCAAGTATTTTGAAAAACCTAAAATATTATTAAGTCAATATATGGTAATTAAAATAAAATTTAATTATGCCTATATTATGAAACATGTTATAATCAGATATCAATCAGAAGTCAATAAGTATTAACATGTTTACAGTGCAGTGGGAATCATTACACTTAAAAATTATTTACGTAAAGCTAATAAACTTATAAAGTTCATTGTGTTTAAAACATGCACATACTTGTGACCAGGGCTTGTTTTCAGGGGGAAGTACCAGAACGGCGTTCCGGAACCTCTTGGATCTACACATAAATTACCGAACACAAATTTACTACTACTTTTTAAATTGTGCCCCTCATCAGCCCCACTACAAAACTAAACATTTGTCAAAATCAAACACTAGCACTAATCTTTATCTTAACTACTATCGTTCATTTATTTTAATACATTCTACCTAAAATTCTCTTGTAAGTAGACTGTATTTAAAAAAATTTCAACAAGACTCGCTCCATTAAAGTGCTGATTTCTGGCCATCATACAACATTTGACACAAAGAGTAAGGAAAGGTCAAGAAACAAACAATATATGTCAACACAATGATGAAACTATGGAACTTTTTTAAAATGTCCAAACTAACCGAAACCATCACTTAGAGTTTGATTGAGGCTCCGGGATAACGCCATCTAAGTGACATGTTTTCGATTGCCATTCGGCTAACCTGGCGATGAAGCTCTTTAGAAGTATCAGTAAACTTTATTATCTTTTTAGATACAAGTTTATATCTATATTACATATTTTATAAGGCTTTAAAAATGTAGACCTCCTTTGTAATAACCTGATGTAAACTTATACGCTAATATAAAATATAAGTATATTTGTGTTTGTACAACTTTTGAATTGATGCGTTCCGGCACCTATAATTTTAGAAATCAACCACTGCTTGTGACAATGGTTTTTAACACATACACACAATGGTGAGGATTGGATATAATAAATAAATAAACCTCCGCTCAACAGTCCGTTAAGGACCAAGGCGTACCGCGCGGCTTTTGTGTTAGTGTGACGGTGTATGGCTAGTACTACGCGCCACCAGCCGCTAGTTGCGGTATTCACAGCCAGGAGGCGGCGCTGTTATCTCAGCGCCTACTCAGTTTGCCTCACGACGCTGAGTGCACGCCGTACGGAACCTCCGCCGGGAATTGAACCCGGGACCACGAGCGCATCAATCGCCCGCGTTAGCCACTAGACCACCTGGAGGCTCGAGGATTGGATATGGCATACCCAAAACCATGAGCAGGTTTGCCTTTACAAATAGGAATTGATTCAGTTTAATTGACTGAGTGAAGCAAGTTGTAAGTTTTAATTCAACCGTTTGGCATTTGTCTGTCTATTTGGTGTATGTCTCACTTTATAACTTTTGAATGCGTCATTCGTAAAACTTGGCATACATGTACATACTTTTACCCTACATATCAACCCCATTGTTTTTTAGATTGATCCCCAAAAAAATAGAGGCGGGAGGCAAAAATATAAGGGCATCAAAATTTTGAAAAAATTGCAAAAGCCTATAAAGCGTATCAACAAATTAAAGGGAAATTATTGTTATTCGAAAGGGAAATTAAAGTGTCGACATTTAGAAGACCCGGCTATCCAGAGACTATTCCGGATATTACACTTGCATAGGAGTCTCTAGCTTCAAAAATTGTTGGATGGAAATTTAGAGAAGAATACACTGGTAGTGATCACCAGTACATAGTCTTTAGCATTCGTGACGAAAGAAGACAGGAAGGTGAAAAGTCTTGGAGGAGACGTAAATGGAAAGTTGACAAACTCGACGTTGAAACCCTTGTATCAGAAATAGAGAGGGGAGAGGACTACATGCTGGAGATGTCCAGCCCCGCAAAGCGTGTAGTTGAGACCACAATGAAGCTGGTACACCAGACCTGTGACGTTTCAATGCCTCGGCAAATAAAGTCATCTTAGAGAAGAAAAACCAATATACTGGTGGAGTGAGGAGATCTCTACTCTGAGGAGGAGATGTCTTTCTCTCAGGCGAATTGTTACCAAGAGGAGAAAAAAGGAATGGCGACAGTGCAGAACAAGAAACAGCAGAATACAGAGCTGCAAGACAAGACCTTAAAAAGGCTATTATCAATAGCAAACGAAAGTGGGAGGAACTAAAGGCTGATGTGAATAATGAACCCTGGGGGCTGGGCTACAGGGTTGTCATGCGTAAGCTTGGGGCACAGTCGACTAACCCAATCACGGATGCACCGTGTATGGATGCACTCTTTCCGACCCACCCAGTAAATGTCCGTGAGACGCATCACATAGCAGAAGACGAAGTCCCGCTGTTCAGTGATGAAGAACTGAAGGAGGCTGCAGGCTTGATGAAGAGTGGCAAAGCCCCAGGAAGTTCTGAAGGTGATTGCTAGTTCATGCCCTTGGATACTTCTCAATATGTACAACAGCTGCCTCAGGGAGAGATACTTCCCCAAACATTGGAAAGAGCAGAGGCTGATGCTTGTCAGCAAAGGTAAGGGTGACCCAGGCATGCCATCAGCGTACAGACCTTTGTGCATGCTGGATACTGCTGGAAAGTGTCTGGAAAAGTTACTAAAACCACGTCTGTTAGCAGCCATTCAAAGCGCGGGAGACCTGTCAGACAGACAGTACGGCTTTTGAAAAGGCCAATCAATTCTTGGAGCAGTGGAGGAGGTAGTAAGAACTTTCCACATAGCCCAGCAGGGGAATCATTACTCAAGAAGTATAGTCCTGTTGGCGATGCTGGATATTAAGAATGCTTTCAATTCTGCCAGCTGGAATGACATGCATAGGGCTCTGGAACACTTCTCCTGGATCCCATAGTATCTCCTGCAGATAATAGAGCGCTATCTGAGTGACAGAGAACTTATTTATGGTACGACAGATGGACTTCGTAGGAAGAAGATCACCGCCAGGGCTGCCCACTCTCCGGCACTGGCAAGATCGTTGGGATAGAGAGAAGAGAGGAAGATGGACCGCAAGGCTCATACCAAACTTGAAGGTATGGATCGACAGCCGACATGGTAAGGTCAACTACCATCTGACCCAGTTGCTCAGTGGCCACGGCAATTTTAATTTCTACCTCCGTAGAATGGAAAGGTGCAAATCCCAGCATGCCAATAGGGAGACTCTCCCCATGAAGATGCATCACACATGTTTTTTAAGTGCTGCAGATTCGAAAGACAGAGGATGGCATTGGAAATGGAGCTCGGGGAGTTCATGCCCAAAAGCGTAGTTGCACTTATGCTTCGTGGTAAGGCGGAATGGGACCGCATCAATACATTTATTCAGTGGGTCCTACTAGAAAAAAAAGACAGGCCCAACTTGCACCCAACGGGCAGTAGAAGGTGGGGAACATCTAGAAGGGGCCTGATAAGGGCACAATAGGCTCCATCCTGAAGTAATGCGCTAAGTGGTTCCAGGATGGTTATGAATACCTGAATTAGAGGTGGGTGTTTTAGTGGGTGAGAGTTCCACACACCAGAGGAAGCACAAGCCTCCTCTGATGGTGCATAAAGCATTTTCCCCCTCTAAAATAAATAAATAAATAAAATAAAAATAATTTTAAAACGCTACTTATTAACTCAAAATTGTTAAGATATATTCATTACCTTTTTATATTTTAAGAAATACAGTGTTAGGTATACTTCTTTTTTATCAAAACTGTAAATGTTATTAAAAACTCCAATAACAGTAACGTTATTAAAAACCAACCCAGTGGGCAGTTTATGACAATCGTGATTAATGGGAATGAAATGTACTGTACAGAGGGAATGATAACTAATTACTAAAGTAATAATTTTTCTGAACTTAACCTATCTGCCAGGCTGTTTGGCCATAGTCTAAGGTTTTCATTAAAACCAAACGTTTCACCAGCACCACTGGCTGCCATCTTTAGTGGATGTATCAATTCAACCTAACGCGGGGAGTTGTACGTCAGGCTTCACCTTCACCACAGTACTGTGGGCCTGACATACGACACCCCACATTAGGATTGACTCGAATGAAAACCTTAGACCACGGCCAAACACCCCGGCAGATAGGTTAAGTTCAACTAACACCGGATGTGAAAGCCTTAGAACAAAAATAATAATTTGTCTGTTACAAAGAAGTAATCGTTATTATTTACAAGATTTTAAGACTTCTTTTTACTTCCATGTTCCTTAAGGAAATGGAAGTATGGTGATGGCAAAAAAAAAATCGTGTTCGAGATTATTGAAGATTCTGATTGTACTACACTCAAAACATGAAAAAAAGTCATTTTTCGAAAAGTGTCGTGTGTGTGTCTGCGTCTGTAGATTTTTTTCTATGGCAAACGATAACAGTCTCAAATTCAAACAGAATCAAATAATGTTTTGCATACAGCTCTAAATTATAGAGTTCTCAAGACCTATTGTTTTTGGTGAAGATCGGTTAAGGGAAAGGGGTAGTTTACCTGTAACGTTTTATGTTTTAACAAGGGTATTTTCTATGACGAATGATAACTGCCGTAAATTCAATCAGAATCAAATAACGTTTTGCACACCTTCCTGACCTATAGAGAACTCAATGTCTGTTGATTTTGGTGAAGATCGGTTAAGGGAAAGGGGTAGTTTACCTGCAACATTTTATGTTCTAACAATGGTAATTTTTTCTATGACGAACGAAAACTGCCGCACATTCAAACACAATCAAATATTTTTTTGCATACTTTCATCAATTGTAAAAGACTGAAGGCCTGTTGATTTTGGTGAAGATCGGTTAAGGGAAAGGGGTAGTTTATTTGTCTATGTCAAACGATAACAGCCGCAACTTCAAACAGAATCAAATAATGTTTCACATACAGCCCTGATGAATTGTAGAGTTCTCAGGACCTATTCTTTTTGGGTGAAGATCGGTTAGGGGAAAGGGGTAGTTTACCTGCAACGTTTTATGTTTTAACAAGGGTAATTTTTTTCTATGACAAACGATAACTGCCATAAATTCAAAGAGAATCAAATAATTTTTTGCATACGTTCCTGAATTGTAAGGAACTGAAAGCCTATTGATTTGGGTGAAGATCAGTTAAGGGAAAGGGGTAGTTTACCTGCCACCTTTAATGTTTTAACAAGAGTAATTGTTTCTATGACAACGATAACTGCCGCACATTCAACCAGAATCAAACAATGTTTTGCATACATCCCTGAATTGTAGAGGACTCAAGACTTATTGATTTTGGTGAATATCAGTTAAGAGAAAGGAGTAGTTTACCTCCAACATTTTATTTGATAACAAGGTTAATTTTTTCTATGACAAACGATAACTGCCGTAAATTCAAACATAATTAAATACGTTTTTGCATACGTCCCTAAATTGTAGCGAACTCAAGGTCTGTTGATTTTGGTGAAGATCGGTTAAGGGAAAGTGGTAGTTTACCTGCAACATTTTATGTTGTAACAAGAGAAATTTTTTCATGACGAATGATAACTGCCGTAAGTTCAAACAGAATCAAATAATTTTTCACATATGTGCCTGAGTTGTAGAAGACTCAAGGCCTATTGATTTTGGTGAAGATCGGTTTTCTTAGAACATGGAAGTCATGTATGGTTCTCCATACCGATATTTTTGAGATGGCTTAGTGTACTTATTTAAATAAAACAACTTTTTAATATATACAGTATAAAGATAGTGGATAAAATATAAGATATGTATTTTTTTTTCAAAAAATTTTGTGCTGATTAGCTTTATGTGTCTTAACTTTTCTCTTAAATGTGAATAGTTTTGTAATTTTGTTTTGGTCACACACACACACACACACACACACACACATGTAAATAATCAATTATCTTAATGTCACAAACAATTTCATGAGCATGGGGAAATACAGTGCAAAGACAAAAAGAGACAGGACAAAAATTTAGTAAGTTTGTTGGTTTTCCCCATAAATATGTATTTTTTTATATATTAACCTGTGTGAATGTAAATACATACTAACTGTGCATACATATTTTGTACATGGAAGGTGAAAAAGATAATTCAGGGATATAATTTCAACAAAACATACATGCAAATTCCTTGCCTTATGAAGATATAAAAAAAGACCAATAAACTCCTACACAAAACACAAAACAAACAACAGGTAAAGACAGAAAACAACAAGTTCATAACACTACATACATCAATAACCACACTGAAAAAATACCCCACAAATTCAGAAAAGCAGGATACAGAATCGCATGCAAAACTACAAACAAAACAGAACACACACTATCAAAACACACACACAAAGAACAAAACAAATTTGACCTGGTGTTTACAAAGTAAACTGTTCAGACTGTAACAAGTTCTACACAGGTCAGACAGGATGTTGCTTCAAAGAGAGATACATTGAACATACAAAGGCACTACACTCCACTACCGAATCCACCTTTGAAAACCACCTCATTGAAGCAAACCACACATACACAAACATCGACAGCAACATGGATATTCTACACGTATACACAAAAGGCCAAAAACTAGACACCCTTGAACAAATAGAAATACGTATACAAACACACAAAAACATATAAAAACAACATCCTAAATGAACCTGACACAATTTAAATCACACGTACTAATCGAACATATCACAACACATACACACAACATCGATCTTTCAAACGACGGCGCCGTCACAAAAACAAGACGGACAGCACTCCCAGTGGCAGCCTCTGATGAAGCTTATAATAAACGAAAACTAGTTCAGGCTATAAGTAGCCTGAATGTAAAATTTTTACCAATAAAAAACTTAGTGTTTCGAGTCAGTAGTATTATACTTATAATTAGTAAAAAAGACCAGTTATAAAAGGTTGTATTTACACTGAAAACATCCAACAACATAATGGGATAAAGATCTCTGCTATAAAATAGAAACTGCAACGTTTAAAGGTAAACATCCAGTTAGAATGAAAGTAGTCATGGACAATAAAATTTTAAAATAACATGTCATTTTAATTATATATTGGGTATAACACCTCATCTGAAAATTACATGGACTGACATAATAAGTTCATAAAATTGAGAAGCACATGTGAGAAACAGTCTGTAGGGGCTTAAGAACAAAACTAGAAATGATTCATAATATAGTAGATATCTGCGCATTCCCATATGCAAACGAAGCATTGATACTTTGAAAAAAAGAAAGAAAATAAATTTTTACATTGTTGAAATAAAATGAAATGAAAGTATAAAAAACATTTCCTCCCAGATCTGAAAAGGAATGAAAACATTAGCCAAGAACTGAAAATCGAATGAAAATGGACAAGAAAAAGGGAAGACAGACGGTGCAAATGCTTAGACTAGATGCCAATAGAAACCTTGATATATGATCCTAATGAAAAGAGACATGTTAACAGACCAAAGAGAAGATAGTTTCTGGAACAGACCAACTATGGTAGGGCCTAATCCATGGAATGAAGAAGATAAACAGAGCTTGTAAAAGAAAGAATACAAATTATAAGTATAATATTGCTAACTCAGAGCACTAAGTTTTTTATTGGTAAAAATGTAAACATTTTTTGGGCACATGGCCCAAAAAAATGGAATGAAAATTTTGAAAAATTGTAGAAATCCAGTAGATTGTCAGACTGAAGGATATTTTAACACAAACCCAGTTGTTTGGAATTTTATAATTTATTCTATGATTACTCTACAATCATTACTTTACTTTTACATTTTTACCAATAAAAAACTTAATGTTCAGAGTCAGTAATTGGTTGATCAACGGACACGTCATGGAGAATAAAATCCAAGAAAGACTTCAGTTAACATTACTAATACAGTAGAACCCTTCAAATCCAAACCCCAGAAATCTGAAATCCCGGGAAATCCGAACATGATTTTGAAGAAAAACAACATTTGAAAAAACACACATAAAGACATAAGAAACACATTTATTATTACATAAAACTATCATATGTAACCTAATTTTACGTAAAGAATCATTGAAAAATTAATAAAGTATGTACAAGTATTGCTACTTACGTAAAACAGGATTGAAATGTAAAAAATATTGGAATTAACACTGTATAAAAACAACAACGTCATACAGCATTTCATTAACATCAGAGCTGAATGGCCAAGGAAAAACACAAAAGAAACACACACAAACACTACACTACATTTTTTCACTTTAAAATCAGTGATCTTCATCTGGCGAAGTGACATAAACCTTCCCGAGGATGCGATGTTGCGCCAGCGTCGCATAAACATGACATCATTGGGTGTAGCAGCTGCGTGTTGTTCTATGTAGTGCAACGTGATGTCGAGAGCGACGGCAGCATCAGAATGAGTCACGTTTGTTGAGGCATCTTCTCCATCGCTATCGCTACCTGATACATTGTCATGTTGATCATGGACCACAGACACTGTGTCATGCTTGGTGCATTCTTCATTGTCGTCTAGTGCTGCCCACTCCTCCAGACAACCTTTTTCAGCATCCTCACATCCTGGTACTTTTTGAAAGAGATGAAGGAGCTCAGTTTCATCATCTCGTGTTGTAAGTGGTGTTTCCACAAATTCGAGGCTGGGCCAAAGCTTCGTCCAAGATCTCTGCAGTAAATTTTTGCTGGTATTGTTCCAGGATTCTGCAACCCAGTAAATCACATCTTTTATTGTTATCTTCTTTAGCTTCTCAAGAATAGAAAGAGAACAATCTTCTTCAATAAGAGTTTGCAGAAGCATTTTTCTGTAGCTTAGTTTTATGTTCTGTAGCACACCTTGATCCATAGGCTGCAGCAGCGATATCAAGTGAGGTGGTAGAAAAATTGCTTTTATGTCTCTGCACACCAACTGCATGTCTGAAGGATGTGACGGAGCATTGTCTATCAAAAGTACAGCTCGAGATGGCAGTCCATTTTCTTCATTAAATCTTGTTACCGAAGGAACAAATTTCTTTTCAAACCACTCCTTAAAAAGATTACCAGTCATCCACGCCTTAGTCTGATTTCTGTAATAAACAGGGAGAGAGTTCATGTTCATATTTTTAAACATTATTTTTAAACAGGGCTCGTGGCTTGGCAGATTTTCCAATCACCATTAATGGTAGGTTGTTTGTTCCCGCGGCGTTACTGCAGGCCAAAACTGTGAGACGCTGTTTGTTCATTTTAAAGCCTGGCGCAGAAGATTCCTCTTTAGAAGCAAGTCTTTTAGTGGGAAGTGCTTTAAAATACAATCCAGTCTCGTCCGCATTATACACTTGCTGGGGCGAGTAATTTTCCGATGAAATCAAATCGGCGAATTCATCTAAATATTCTTTTGCAGCAGTATTATCAGCTGATAACTTCTCTCCGCTTATCATCAGTTGTCTGATTCCATGCCTTCTCTTCCATCGATCCAACCACCCATTGCTAGCAGTAAATGCCAAATCTCTGTTCATTAGTTTGTTCAGCCGCAATGCCTTTTCTTGAATTAATGGACCACTAATAGGAACTCCTTTCTGGCTCTCTTGTGTAAACCAAAAAAACACTGCTTCGTCAATTTCTTCATTTACAGAAACTTTTGCGTGATGGCGTTGTTTCAAAGTTTTTTCACTTGTTGCACTGCAAAACTGTTCAATTTTCACACGATTCTTTTTCCAGTCACTGATTGTTGCCTTACCAACACCAAATTCAACAGCCAACTTCGTCAAACTTTCCCCTTTGTCTAGTCGCATTAACACTTCGAGTTTTTCTTATAAAGTACAAGAACTATGTTTTCGTTTGCTTCCCATAATTTAAGAAAACTAAAAAACCCGATCTACACTGCTCACTTCAAATGCAAAAAAATAAACCTTAAACAAAAACTCGAACAAACTATGTAACTTACACTGGATGGAAACAGTAACAGCAGACAAACGCCAGTGGACTAACTGGAATACAAAGATTTCTAGACCTATTGTAGTAGGACTGGGCTATTTTTAGCGCACTTCCGCCTGACAGCAACAGTGATTCACAGGCAGTCAAAGTCAGCAACCTCCGGCGGCTTGAAACTATATTAATTACTTCACATTAATAATTAACTCTTACCTTAGGGTTCTGTTCCAGAGTCGTACAGACGAAAACAGCTGCAGATAGGTTATTTGGGAAGGACGGTAAAAATATAATAACACAGTTTATATTTAAACAAATTGCTTCTGATTTATTAAACAAATTACTTATTTTATCCCACCTTGACAACAATCAAGTTTTAATTTCTCTTCGGGCATATGAATATAATCTTATGAAATCAAACAAATTAGTAACATAAACATTTCTTAATATAACATCTATTAGACTACAACAAATTATTTATATTTTTTAATGAATATTTATAATGAACCAATACATAATATATCTGTTCCCTTAGAGATCTCATTTAAGCTGGACATCTTTATTAAACATGATAGAAATTGATATAAAACTATAATTTGTTTTGGCCATGTAATTATGTGTTTTCACTCTTACTTAACTGCACATGGTCCGATTCGTAGCCCTGCCTGTTGAGATGCTTCCTTGTTTCATGCGCACTCCGATACTAGTCTGCATTAAATTCAGTTGTTATGAATTACTTTAAACTTTCAGCACTGTAACGTTTTACTTTGAACTTTATGCACTGTAACATAGGTATTTTATTATAGCCGGCAGTAAATTTGCTCGAGCACTTGGCTGGTAAAAAAACTAGCCGCTCGATACTGTTTATACTTTAATAGTTACAGTAGTACTTTTTTATAAATGTTTTTACACTTTATTAGATAGGCTGAATTTATTTCACGACCTGTTTTGCACGCCCAAGGCCACTGTTTTTAATTAACAAACTGTATGCTGCTTCCTACTACTGTCTGATGTTAACACTCTGGTGACAATCTGCATACTGTGATTCACACACAAAGACTGCTGCTGGGGCTATTATGTAATACGTCTGGCTTGGCTGTCTCCAGACATCAACAATAACACTATGTTGCTGGTTATAAGGGGCACCTCACAGGTGAATCCTACCTGCTTTCAAATCTGAATTGAATCTTTACTGTCTCTTTCTATCATACAATTCTGTACCGTTACAGGCTTCGTCTCACACCTATGCAACATTACCGGGCAGCGCATACACCGTAACTAGTGTTGAGTACTATGTATGCAGATTTTTCAGCTAATCCGAACTTTTCCGAATCCGAACAGGCTACATCCCCAATTAGTTCGGATTTGAGGGGTTCCACTGTAACTATAATTCTGTTGTAGATAACTATCATATTATATATATATTCGAACACTTTTTGCTACTGTCCATTTCTTGATGTGTGTAATATATTTAATATTTATAATGAAATTACCTCAAGATATTTTTTCCCTTATTAGGTAAAAAGGGGAAAAATATCTTGAGGTAATTTCATTATAAATATTAAATATAATATATATATTTTTCCTTATTAGGAACATGTTTCGAGAACCATTGTGTTCTCATCCTCAGCCTTCGTGATTTTGCGTGTGGTGAAGTACTTGTGTTTTGGCTTGTCGTTATTGTGGTTTCTTGTTGGTCTCTGGTACTTTAAAGTGGTATTATTGTGTGTTATTGTGGTTTATGTATTAGTATTTTGTGTTTTTTCGATGTCGAGTGCTTTGAAAATTGTGTCATGTTTAGTATTGATTCGTATTTGTTCAGGTATTAGTTTGTTTTGTGTTTTATGTCTGTATATTTGTAAATTTTCACAAATGTTCATTATGGTTCCTTTGTGTGGTATGTGTTTTATTAGTGTCATGTTGGTTATGTCTGGGAATTCATGTCCATTGTATATTGCATGTGTGGCCAAATTAGATTTGTATATTTCTGGTTTTTTGTATGCGTTTAGGTGTTATTTTGACACCTAAACACTGTGTCGAAACAGTGTATATATAAAGGATTTTAAGTTTTTAATAAACTTGTGAAATCGAATACATTACAATATAGAACAACTATTTGGTGTGTGTGTGTGTGTGTGTGTGTGTGTGTGTGTGTGTGTGTGTGTGTGTGTGTGTGTGTGTGTGTGTGTGTGTGTGTGTGTGTGTGTGTGTGTGTGTGTGTGTGTGTGTGTGTGTGTGTACCCTCGCGCACACATAAAATTTACACAATAACAATAGACTCCTCACAAAGCTGTAGACCTACATAATATTGTTTAGCTTTATACGGGTTTTGTAGATTGATTCTATGTCATGTAATAGGTTTTTTCTTATATATTTTACAATTTCTAATGAAATAGATTAATCTATTATTGTTGTGGCTGTATCATATATGCAAGAAACACTGAAAAGTCACTAAAGAGAATATAATGTATCTTTTAAAAAAAGATTAAATAATTTATCTTTTATATAAAAATATTTGGTACTTTCCCAATGACCGTACCTACATTACATTTTTGATGTTTTGAGTAGGCAATAGTATGGATACACCATGCAGTGGAGAAGTGTAACAATTATTGTAAGTGATTTTATTCCTGAATGTAATGTGTTAATGCATGAGGTTAGTTAAGATGTTTTTGTATTTAGTTTGTTGTTTAAGGAAAATAAAACTCGTGGTTGTCAAAATATAATGTTTAATAAGTAAATACAATGATTTTAACAGATTGGCACTTGGTGACAATAAATAATCAAAACTGTAAGCAAACTGAACTAAGTACTGTTATGACATTCAAGCGTTTTCTTCTTTATTCATAAACATGCTGAAACTATACTTGAAATGTTTGTAATGGATGTATTTTATTACTACGGTATTATTAAATCCTTAAATTCGTAGTGACCGTCAATCAATGAATTTTTCAGTGAAGGGTTTGTGAGGATCGGACAAAAATATAACACAAATTTTAACTTATTTGTGTCGACGTTTTGACAATGTTTATTGTCATCGTCAGAATCTGTATATGAATACAAAAAAAAATGTTAAAAACAACAGAACAATTATTTGGGTATATGAGTGTTTGTGTACACGAGTGTGCGTGTGTGGGTGTGTACATGCGTGTGCGTGCATATGTATGTATCACTGTATATGTGAAGGAGTTGAGATAGTTTGTTTACATCTTCAAACGTTTTCTTTAAGACAACGAGAAAAGTATAATATCACAGAACCTAATTTATACAATACACTATTACAATTTAAATTACTCTATCCAATGATATTTTTAATTAATTATGAAAACAATAATCAACAATTAGATATTAGATTGGTACAGAAAATGTTTATATTAATACCAGTCAACATATAGCATAGTAAAATATATTATAACTAAAAACAGATTAAGGGATGTTCAACTATGTAATTATTAAAAGTTATTTTTAACATGTTTCACTCACTACTGGTATTAAAAACAATCATTAATTATAAAAATATAAATTACACAATAACGTTAGAACTTTACGACCTTACATCACATAGTTTACATAATGTTACAAACACAAGTTTATGGTAAATCTATTTAACAAGTAAAATTGGATAATACTTGCATACTAAAGAATATTGTAAATTTATGTATAGGTCCACAATTACACCCTTTCTCTCACACATTCTCCTTCTACCTCTCATTCTCACAACCTCTCACTCTCACTTTAAATCACTCTCTCTCCCTCCTACTCACTCTCTCTCTTGCTCAATTTCTCCCTCTCTCTCACTCCCTCCCTCTCTCTCTCTCTCTCTCTCTCTCTATATATATATATATATATATATATATATATTACATTTAATATTTATAAATAAATTTACCTCAAGATATACTTTTTTTCCTTATTAGGAACATGTTTCGAGAGCTCCTGTGCTCTCATCTTCAGCCTTCGCAATCTTGCGTCTGGTGAAGTATTTGTGTGTTGGCTGGATGCTATTAAGGTTGTTTGTTGGTCTCTGGTATTTTAAAGTTGTATTATTGTGTGTGATTGTGGTATATGTATTTGTATTTTGTGTATTTTCGATGTTGAGTGCTTTGAATATTGTGTCATGTTTTGTATTGATTTGTATTTGTTCAGGCATTAGTTTGTTTTGTGTTTTATGTTTGTATATTTGTAAATTTTCCCAAATGTTCATTATGGTGCCTTTGTGTCATATATGTTTTATTAGCGTCACATTGGTTATGTCTGGGAATTCATGTCCTGTGTTTATTGCATGTGTGGCTAAATTGGATTTATATATTTCTGTTTTTTTTGTATGCGTTTAGGTGTTCAAAATAACGTTTTTCAGCTGTTTTTTTGTTTGTCCTATGTAACATTTATTGCAATCTTGGCATTCAATTTTGTATATACTGTTAGTTGATGTATTATCTTTGTTGTGTGAGCTATTTAGTTTTTGTAAATTATTTGTATTAGTTTTGTATGCTATTTTTATATCTGTGTTTTTAAATAGTTTTGTTAGTTTTGTCATTTTATTATTTATGTATGTGAATGTGGCCCATTTTTTGTTGTTGTTATTATTTATGTGTTGTTCATTTTGATTAATTCTTAATTGTTCAGTTTTTATTTTATATTTGATTTTATTTTCTATTTTGTTCACAGTATTTTTATTGTATCCATTTTCATAACCAATTTGGTATATTATATTTCTTTCTTTGTCAGTTTCTTGTTTGTTTAGGGGAATTTTGTACATTCTGTTAAGTAGCGAATAGAATGCTGCCATTTTATGTTGTGGTGGGTGGTCAGAATGGTTAGGTATAATGATGTTAGTAGAAGTTGGTTTTCTATATATTGCATATTGTATGTGGTTGTTGTATCTTGTGATGGTTATGTCTAAATAGTTGATTTTGTTATGTTTTTCTTTTTCTTCTGTGAATTGTATTTTAGGATGTATGTTATTGATCTGTTTCAGTATGTTCTCTGCATTTGTGTTTTTGTTATTTGATAACACCATTACATAACAAAGGCACCATAATGAACATTTGGGAAAATTTACAAATATACAAACATAAAACACAAAACAAACTAATACCTGAACAAATACAAATCAATACAAAACATGACACAATATTCAAAGCACTCAACATCGAAAATACACAAAATACAAATACATATACCACAATCACACACAATAATACAACTTTAAAATACCAGAGACCAACAAACAACCTTAATAGCATCCAGCCAACACACAAATACTTCACCAGACGCAAGATCGCGAAGGGTGAAGATGAGAGCACGGGAGCTCCCGAAACATGTTCCTAATAAGGAAAAAAAGTATATCTTGAGGTAAATTTATTTATAAATATTAAATGTAGTATATACATCAAGAAACGGACTGTAGCAGAAAGTGATTGAATATATATTATAACTAATAAACTTTGTTAACTTCGGGAAGCCCCAAGTTCAGGGCGACATTTATAACTTTACTATTATGGTGTGTGTGTGAACTGACCTACCTGCTGTGCGTTCTTGTGTCTTCTTCTTCCGACTAGGGCCGTAGGAATTTGTGATTTGAATTCGCAAGTAGATTAATTCAAAAGTACAAGCACAAAGTGTATCGTTATAATTATTGTGAATAGTTTTGTGATGTTGGTAGATTTTGGAGTACAGCAATAACAAAACAGTGTCGGGTATAAAACTGGGGTTTATTATTCTAATAGCACATAAAATGAAAAACTTATATCTAATGTAATTCTTACGCACTAAAGAGTAATGAGTAATTTGATCAATGTTTTCTGAACGAATATTAGCTTTCAGAAGAAAAGCTTATAAATATGAATTTATTTGAACATGTTTATTATTACCTTCAAAAGTGAAATTTTTAAATAATTTAATTAATGACTTTTCAAGACTTTAATATTGATTTTACTGCTTCAGAATGCTTTTAAAATTCTCTTAAATAAATTAGCCGTGAATCTTGTTCTACGTGCTTTTTATTTGCTTTGTGATTGGTTACACGTATACTGCAGTATAAGTTTCTTAAATGATTTAATATTAAGATTTGTATAGCGCTTTTTACCTACTCTACTTCTTATCTATTACTTCTTAGTTAACTTATACTTGTTCTACAGATTATCACAATATTGAAGTTCTTATTAACTTAGAGTCTCTGTTTTTATAGGCATCTGAATGAAGTTAACTTTACATTTGATTTTAACAAAAGAAAGAAAAATGATCCTTTTATATAAAAATGTATAAATGATTTTTGACTTTCCTGGTACTGAAGTTCTCGAAGATGTCCTCTGGGGTCCCTCGATGTCCTAGTCCAATCAGCTAGTGGCGATGATTTCCGCTGCGTCCTGGGTTCCAACGAAGAGTTCAGGGATCAGCAACTTAGGTTCTTCAGCAACTGTTGATGGATTTAACGTCAGTGGTTTAACTGCTGCAACTGCTTCAGGCCCTCGGTCTGGATACTCTGCACTTGTGTGTGTGTGTACCTCGTCTCGGGTGTAGCTCTGCGTTGTCAGTTCTTCAGCTCGTACCACGATTTAGACGCCCTCGTTCTGTTGTACTCTGTGTGTGACTTCTAGTAGTATATGGTCGATCTCTTATATGCGTACGCCAACAGTTTGGGTGTATTGCGCAGTACGCTTATTCGTTGATGAACAAGACTATTGCACGTAGATGCCGTCACAGTCCAGTCGTTGTAGAAGAGTGTCTGTGTTGTCCAGAAGTTGAAACTTTGCAGAAGTGTGTGTGTGTACTGATTGAGTCCTGGCAGAAGAGTATGTGTTGACTGCTTGTGTTCTAACAGAAGAGTGTATTTACAGGTCGAGTGTTGTCAGAAGAGTCTGTGTTGACTGGTTGAATGTTAACAGAAGAGTGAAGTGAGTTCAGCCCGAAATCAACGGTTGTTCAACATTTTTAGAATGATCTGATTGGCTGAAACATTCTCCCTTCTACTTAAAATTGAGTCACCTCATTCCGTGAGAACGAAAAATAATTCCCACAGTCCGAGAATTATTATTATTTTTAATATTCTGGAATACACTGGAACCAATTGTCGGTCGGATGTCCGGTTGCAATTTGTATTGTGATTATCTTGGCCGCAAGCCAAGTTATGCTTAATCTAACATATACATTTGATTCGTAATTTTTACAATTATAACATATCCAAATCTGAACTCCCTAGCTCACTTACAATGGAAGTTATTTAAATAAAATGAATTATCTCATTAACTCTTTAATTATATTTAATGAAATTCGCACACCGTGTTCTTAATATTTCGGCAAACATTTTGGCTATTTTGGATTTTGCCTATATTTATTCGTTTCCGAAATATTAATGTTTTAAAGTTAGGGCGTGTCCCTAATTTATAACGGTGTGTGCGTGGTTACATAACATCAACGGAAATATCCGCTGGCGTTTTACAATTGTTTTCAATGCTCGCTACAGCACGAGATATGGTTCCTTCGATTTAAATTAACTTTATATTTGATTTTTAAAACTCTCTACATATAACCCCAAATCTATGGGATTTGGTACGATATTATATATATATATATATATATATATATATATATATATATATATATTGTAACGTAACAGAGTTGAGGTCCCCAACGTTACATAAAAAATTGAATTAACTATGGTCAAGGACCATACCCTGAATTAAGGTTGCTCAGTAATTAATGCATCTGAGAAGTACCTCAAGTCAAAAGAGGCAATAATTAATGTTGAATATAAATTGCTATACCAATTAATAGTTAAGATAATAAATTGTGCTTGTTTTTATACTGTAGCATGTTAATGTTCACAGAATATTTATGTTATGTTTTGAGTATGGTAAGAGTGAACTAATGTTGTTTAATAGGAATGCTTCATCAATGATAATGTTTGTATTTATGTTAAATTTGTCTTTAGACAATCAAGTATAGTTACCTGTGTTAGGCATTATACTAGGTTTTAAGTATTGTCTAAAATTGAATAATGAAGTTGTTTTAATTAATGTTTGTAAACTTGGCCAGGAGGGCAATCAGTGTTTAAGGTTTGACAAGTAGTTCTGATAATTATATTGTAAACTAATGAAGGGTTCCAAGATGAATTAATTAAGGTAATAAAATAAAAACCAGGAAGTTAAAATTAATGTAAATAACCATTAACCAATAATTAATTGTACAGTAGGTCAGGTAAAAGAAAATTAAGTTAAAAAACCAAACAATGTTATAACAGTTGTAAGAAAACCTATAGGCCTAAATTTAATATTTGTAAAAGGAAATTAATACCTTTTTAAGAAGCCCAGTCCAATGAAACTATAGTAAAACATTTACTGTTTAAGAAGGAAGGTTAGGTGAGAATTTTAGGTAATTTAGTATTATTCCAAGCATGGAGTATTTTATTGAAAAAGAGTAGTAATATTCTATAATTCTGGCTCTAGGATATCTAATTTCATCCAATGACAGAAAAAGTGGTTGTTAAAACTGAAATGGACATGAGTTGTTTATATTGAATCATTGGTTCCGATTGTTACAAGCTATTGAGTTGAGATGGGCAGATACATTTAAAAGAATGAATAATAAATTCTGAAGAAAATATGAATCTAAATTAAAAAACCCTCTTTGAAACCTAATTCTATCATAATACTGATGAGTAATAAAACCAATTAGATTTCCAAATTATAACTGAATACATTTAAAAGAGTTGAAAACCCCTCACCTCATTCACCAGAATAATTCCGCTGGATTCGGTATTAAACCGATTTCTCCTATAACCAGAAGATTAGTTGAGAGAAATAAAGGCCGAAACTAACGGAATTATTGAGAAGACATACGAAGACCTCGTTTTGCAGAGTTAACCTTCACTTGCAGAAGAAGCTGGGATACTATTTTCATTCCACCGTGACCGACAACTATCAAGATCGTAGGAGAAGAACAGCAGTTAGAAGAGTTCCTGAGAGCTTCCCTGGATACTACACCATCAATTTTATTAAGGGCCAAAACAATTTTTCCTGGATGAACGTAACGTAAGCCGAACATCTTCACTGTTTACAGACGTCCAGTGCCAGTTTGAGTTCTGCCAACCCGGTAAAAAACAACCTATTTTAAATTCAATATATTTAGAGTTAATAATTTTGTTTTGTAATACTTGAGTAACCTTAATTTTGCATTTTACCTGGCCTTACTAATGGTTCAAAGAATCTTACGAACCCTGGGATAAGAAATATTTATTGTTATATTTAATTTGTATAAGTCAAAGGAACTTGATCAATTGACAATCGATATATTTTTGTATAATCGATTTGATAATATTATTATTTTGGAGATAACGGTGACTGTGAAATAACAGATAAAATTAATAAAGGATCTTTATTGTATGAGATATGTTTTAAGTTATTGCAGAATAGATACTATATGTTGTGGGTGGAATAATTTACAATAAAAGGTTGATTCAAACCCGATGAACGGCTAACCTAGAAGCACGCTTATTACAAATAACAGCGCTAATTGCCTACAGCTGGTGGAACGGGAGATTGCCGAACTAGCGTGTTTTCAGTACCAAATTTGAATAGAATTCTCTAACATCGAGGGACTAGGGTTGACAAGAATACTCAATACATTCAGTCAATACACTATATATATCGTTGATATTGTCCAACTACTGAATACTAAGTTAAATCTATATCGTAGTACGATTATAAGTTAAAAGAACATAATTATAAGTATATTTGCTTAATAATATATTTTCAGGAGGTTTCATCTGTAACAACCTAATATATACATTTATTAATGACACATTGATTAAAAACAGGTAACAACATTTTAATTGTTACAAATTGCCACCTTCAACGTGTTGGTTGACGTTGATGCACGGGAGTCTCATATAAGTAAATAAAACACCATAACACGTTTTATATCAAATTGACGACTCCAACGTGGGGCTGAAATAAGAAGGACTCACTTGGAAACAATTTATATAAAATATATATATATATATATATTCTCTTGTCTCCTTCCACAAATGGCACTCTAAAACACTCATCGTTTCTATTAACACTATTGTCCTCACATACATTAGGGAATTATGTACAAGATAACAGTACAGATTTAACCACTTAAATTAAAGAGTTACAAACTATTACACTATTACAACACAACATTATAGATAACTGATCGATTATATGAAAATGGTTATTACTTAGTATTGTTATGACATCCCAGAACAATATACATGTTTCTCGAACGATCTACGAACGTCTACTCGGAATTCGAAAGACTAGGACAACACCTCTGCATCCTCAGTCGGACGGGATGGTTGAGAGATTCAATAGGACACTTGAGCAGCATCTTTTGAAGGTTGTTGACGAGAACCAAACAGACTGGGACCAATGTATACCACTATTCCTCATGGCGTATAGATCATCAGTACACAACACAACCGGCATGACTCCACCAAAATTGGTGTTTGGTCGGGAGATTCGTCTTCCTGGGGACTTAATGTTCGGATCACTTGAGACTCAGTCCCAAGAGCCACAGAACTATTCCTCGCAATTAGAAAACCAACTGCGAGAAATGAATCACTTGATAAGAGGACAGCTGAAGATTGCCAGTGATAAAATGAAAACGTGGTATGATATTCACAGCAATAGTGTGGGTTTCCAAGAAGGAGATCAGGTCTGGTTTGGTACCCAAAGTGCCATCGTGGTCGCTCACCTAAGTTGCAAACCTACTGGGAAGGACCCTATACTGTGAAATAAGAATCAACAAGGTTGTTTATCGGATTCAACAGGAAGGACAGCGAAAGTTCAACGTCGTCCACCTAGATCGCCTGGCTAAGTATTACTTCAGAGACAGTTTGCCTTGCCAGTTTGGGATGAACAGGCTTAAGGAGGGGGCAGTGTTATGACATCACAGAACAATCTCCATGTTTCTTGAATGATCCATTGGAATCCAGCTATAATGTTGCGTGGTGCGTATGTGATGTCAACATATACTCGTGAGACTTTTCTGGAAGCCGCCAGCCACGCGGACTGTGTCAAGGCTGCAATTAATTACATCGTAGTTTAGAGATAAGGTGTAGTTTGGAATCTTCTGGTCTGTGACCGTTGTATAAATACAAGGTGTTAGCGGCCTTAGTTTTCAGTTATTATTGGGCAATATTACTGTGCGCATTCAGGTGGTTATTAGTGAAGTGTTGCGTTTTATAATCGGGTGGTATAATTGTAATACATTTGTGTTTAATATTAGTTGACATTTTATTACGTGTGAACAATTTTTATTTGATTTGTTGTAAGAGACTGTGTTGTTAATTACGAACTGCTTAACTGTGAAAATTAAAGCTGGTGATTAGTGACTTAATTGGTGTCTTGTATTTTGTTTCCACTGTACCTACGACGATCAAGTAGACCGTTGTAACAATATTTACATTATTTACAATGTTATTTACCTAGAACTTGGTCTATACAGAGTACCATAGTCTCATGTAGTTAATGTATATGTAGGTAGTCATAATCTCTCTCACTCATGCTCCTTCACTCTCTCTCCCTCTCTGTCTGTCTCTGTCCCCCCCCCTCTCTCTCTCTCTCTCTCTCTCTCTCTCTCTCTCTCTCTCTCTCTCTCTCTCTTTCTAGACTCACACTACACCTTCTCACACTCTCATTACACACTCGGGCACTCTCTCTCTCACTCACATCTTAACAGATATATACCCTCAATTTAACACACAGGCGTGTATGCACAAACACACAGGTACAACACACACACACAAATGTATGGTGATAAAATAAGTTAAAATTTGTGTTATATTTTTGACCGATCCTCACAAACCCTTCACTGAAAAAAAACTATGGTATTATATTTAAGCTTACAACCTTACGAATGAAAACACTAATTTTTTTGCAAATGTGTTGCAATCAAACCAGATTGTACTGTAATTGTACACAATATACATTTATTATTTGGTGTTCTGGCTTAAGGCAGGTCTTCAAATGGTGAAATCTCTCCAAGCTGTCTTATCGCATGTAAATCTTTTCATTTCTTTATAACACCCTCTGAATTTAATGCTATATATTTACTTCATTCTTCTACGCCCTCTTCCTTTTTCTCCTTCTATGACACCCTCCATGGCAATTGTAAGCAAGCAGTCTCTTTTTAAACCATGACCTAACCAATTCCTTTACCTATTTTCTATTACCTTCAGGATCCTTCTCTCTTCCCCCTATTCTTCTTAAAACTTCATCATTCCTTAATTTATCAACCCACCCCACTTCTTCCATTGCTCACCAAACCCATATCTCAAATGTTTCTAATCTTTTCTCATCCTCCTTCCTCAGTGTCCATGTCTCTGCACCATATAAAGCAATGCTCCACACATAACATTTGGCCAACCGTTTTCTTAAATACTTATTAATTTTGCCACACAGCAGTTTCTTCTTCCCATTAAATGCCTCTTTTGCTATAGCAATTGTTGCTCTAATTCCATGAGTGCAGGACATATCTTCACTAATCAAGCTTCCAAGATATTTAAACAACTCCATCTGTTGTATTTTGTCTTACCCTATCTTTATGTTTGCCCTTTTTCCTCCTCTGCTAATCACCATACACTAAATTCAAATATCTTATCATTTCATTCATTGTCTCTTCCTTTTCTGCTAAAACAGCCATATCATCAACTAACCTTACACATTCGATTCTTCTTCCACCGACATTCACACCTCTTGTTTTGTAAAAGCACTTCCTAATCAAGTCGTCAAGATATATGTTAAATAAATTTGGTGACATACAGCAGCCTTGCCTTACTCCTCTTTCAATACAATATACATAAGGATTCCAAAAACACTGAATGTCATACAGGACCAGGAAAAGCGACAACCACAAATAGATTTTGGCAACAAAAAAATACATGTATAAAAAATACTGTTCAAAGGAAAAAACGAATTCTGACACAAAAAAGGAAATCTGTAGTAATCTGCAAGTCTTACTTTGAGTTTTTTTTTTGTAATCTACACAAAAGAAGTATTGATTTTCTTCAGCTCTTTCAGTTTAACTGTTAACCTAACAACATCAACTTTTGCTGCCATAGGCACAGATTTAATGTATAATATTACTAGAAACACTTTGCTATAAAATATGTGACAATTAAATACTTTTATAACTGAAAATAAATAAATCCATAACATAAATCAATAAAATAACGCAACTTCTATTATTTTACTAAAATTATATGCAATATTCACTACATATCGATACTGACTGTCGCATAATTGAAATATCAGAAATTAGTGTAGGTACGGTTATTTGAATAGTACCAAATATTTAATAAATAAAACAATAGTTTAAGCAGAACAATATATTTTTTTGACAGCAAATATTTGTTTTATTTTCAGTCAGTTGCTTTTATAACAGAACAATATGTAAATAATTTTGTTTCAAATAAATATTTGGTGATGGTAGTTTAAACTAATGAAGTACCAGTACATACATGTTATACAGAGGCTGTTTGTTGAAGTTTAGCAGTTACAAAGTAAGGTAGTAAGCTGGCTTATGTGAACAAGGGCTATATAGCAAGGGACACAGAATGTACCCACCCAACCCCAGGATGTTACTTTAGGTACCGTATTCATTTCTACAGACTTAATCAACCTGACAGGTGAAAAAACATACCGTACCTTGATTTTATGGTGCATTTGGAAATCAAACCTGTGACCTGTATCTACAAAAGTAACCACAGTTCCCCCTCACCACAGAAATTAATACTATACTAATATTAGATGTAAATATTACCATATTCTATTTACATATAACATTATCAGTAAAATCTATTTTTATGTGAATAATATTGATTTACTTATTAAATTAACAAGATCGGCTACACAATAAACTGAGTATTGTTATTATTATTATTATACAAGGTGATGGCTCTTCCCACACTTCTTTATGGGTCTGAGAATTGAATTTTAAAGAAGGCCAGGCCAGTCGTATCCAAGCGGCTGAAATGAGATTTCTCAGGCACGTGGCAGGGTATACTCTCCATGATCATAGAAGAAACACAGATATACGGCAGGAACTGAATATTATGAGTATACTCGACAGGATTGCCCAGTATCGGCTGAATTGGTGGGAAGATCTTTGCTGAATGGATGACTGCCGCATCCCCAAACAACTCTGGAACTATAATCTGAGGGGACGGAGAGGTGTGGGACATCTGAGAAAGCACTGGAGTGACCAGCTTTAATCTTTGCCTATTTGAGACCGGAACAGACCATCCTTGGTTTAATCCTTGATGATGATTATTGTTATAATAATTATTATTATACTATTAAAGAATTACAGCTAACATTGTAAAAAAACCAAATACTTAGTCTACGTTTTTTACAGACTTAAACAAATTTTATCAAAAAAGCAACTACTACAAATATACTATGGACTATTCCATAGTGTGGCAGGTTATGCTATCATAGGCTGGGGGGGGGGGTCTATATAAATCATCTCTAGACGCATTGGATCGGCTGCAAAAGTGTATTCTTAAAATTATAGGAGTCAATGAACAAGATTCGGATAAACCATTAAATATTAAACAAGTGTTTGTAGTGAATTCTATAGTTTATCAATACAATGATCTAAAAAGTGAGTTTTTACAAAATCAAATCAACACATGGCATAAAAGTATTATACTGCCGCGACACCTATTAAGTATTGGGCAAAGAAGCTATGTGTATTATGCCAAAAAATATTTTAATGAATTACCTAATGAACTGAAAAATCTAAGTGTAAATATAAAAGTGCTAAAAAAAAATCAAAGAAAAAATTAGGAACATTGTTATTGATTAATCAAAAAAACAGTCTATTATGATATGGACCTTTTTTCTCTTTTTTTTCATTTATTTATTGAATTGTATTATAATACAAACTAAAATTTTGTTTGAAATTGAAAAATACTTTATTTTTAATATATTACTATGGTCGGTGAGGTAAAACTCACAATTAGTATTAAGTATATAAATATTAATTCTAAGGACCAACCTATGTACGGGCATTTATGCCCCTTTTTTTGTATAATTTTTATTATATGTAAAGGAAAATTGGCAATAAATATTATTATTATTATTATTATTAATACACAATGGGTAGTACTACATAAGGGAGAATTATAAGGAGCCCAATAAGAGCACAATAGGCTCCACTCTGAAGTAATACGCTATGTGGCTCCAGGATATATATGAATGCCTGAATTAGAAGTGGGCCCCACACACCCAGGGGACTGACGTTTCCGCTGACAGCGCATAAAGCATTTTCCCCCTCTTAAAAAAAAAATTATACTACTACAGTATAAACATTTTATATTTTATTCATATTTATTCAAACTGAAAGCTCTTTTGTCAAGTTTGGAATATATGGAAAAGTACTGATTTCAGCATCATTAAACAAAAAAATGTATTCATTAATTTCAGTGGAATCCGTAAATAGTGCAAGGACAAAATTGTCTATAAAATAATGTTCTTTTAATATTCTACCCCTGTGAGTCTAAGACTGTACGAACTTAAGATCTATGCTAAAGTAAATTTTTTTGGCAAATACTCTAATTTAAAATAAATATGGAAAAATGTTGTCCGTAAATGTCTTTTTGTTTTATATTAGCAAAATGGTTCTCTTATAAACACTTTGATATTTTTATATATAGAACTTTAAGTATAGTCTTTTCCATTGAGACATTAAGAAAACCCTGATTATGAATTTTAATTTATTTTCAATAAACTAATGAAACAGAAAACTCTTAACATGTAAGAGAATTAGAAACTTTTGAGTTATACTTTGGTTATGTGGAAAATTTACTGAGTTCGGTCAACATTTTGATAAAACTAGTCATTACCAAAAACCCCTCTGTGGTTTTGTTTTTGAATTTCCAAAACATCCATTAATAATAAAGTGCAGAATAAACTGTTTGGCATTCGCAGATGACTTTGCTATACTTTCTGAACATCTGACATCTGCAGTAACACAAGCTAATTTTTTAGAGGACATAGCCAGTAGAACAGGACTATGAATTTCTGCAGAAAAAACAAATTTCTCACGAACATTGAAAATGCGCCAAAAATCTTGCTAACAGATATTGGTCGAATAGAGAGGGTTAGAAACTTTAAGTATATAGGGGAAATAATTCAAGAGAATGGTTTAGAAAAATCGGCTATAGAAGAAGCAGATTTTTTTCATATAGTGAAAAGAGCATATAGTATAACTAAAGATATTTAAAATAAAAAGTGCATATCAAAAAATGTGAAAATAAGGCATTACAGTACAGTAATGAAGCCAAAATGCCTATATGCAAGTGAATGTCTAGCATTGAATTATAATTTAGATAAACTAGAAATATTGGAAAGGCAAATTATTAGGAAACTATTAGGCCCACAAAAAAGTTCAGAAGGTTGGAAATTAAGAAGTAATGATGAAATATATCAGAGTATAGAAAATATAACAGAAACAATGAGAAAAAGAAGACTATTATTTTTTGGACATTTATATAGAATGGATGACAATAGGTTAACAAAGCAGATCTTCAAATCTGTGGGGGAAGAAGTCAACATCAAGTTGGTTTAAAGAAGTCCAAAAGGATTTAAAAAAAAAATAATATAAACGCAGAAGAAGCAATTGAAAGAGAAGTTTTTTGGGCAAAAGTGTTAAAAATGGAAGAAGTCTAGGGTAGAAGAGAGAAAAACACAGGTTAAAAGTGGACTGAAGACAGGAGGAAGATACACAGTGAAAAGATGAAAGAATATTGGAGAAAAAGAAAAGAACATAGAATAAAGAATTGGTGTGTGGTCCTTAGATGGCCAATACAAAAAAAAGTGGAGAAAAGGTACAGTAACAAGTAAAAAATACTATATGTCTGCAACTGTTGTAAATTCCTAAATATTTTAAAAAGTCAACCCAATTATTAAAATTATTGTATAGTCTGTATGGACTTTTTATTAGGTGTTTATGTACTTGAAAATTGTTACTATAAGACATTTAGCATAAACGCAAACAAATATTTATAAAATCACATTTTCATAATCACTGACAATTATTCTTGTTTATTAATGACTATTGATAATAAGTAATATTCTTCATACAAGAGTAATCTCTTCTACAAGAATATATATATTTTACATTGATTTGTATTTTTATAATGCAGTGTTTGACAGTTCTTCTATACTGTCATCTTCAAATATTATAAAACATATTACAGAAGATATATGTGTGTGTGTGTGTGTGTGTGTGTGTGTGTGTGTGTGTGTGTGTGTGTGTGTGTGTGTGTGTGTGTGTGTGTGTGTGTGTGTGTGTGTGTGTGTGTGTGTGTGTGTGTGTGTGTGTGTGTGTGTGTGTGTGTGTGTGTGTGTGTGTGTGTGTGTGTGTGTGACGAAAAATCACACATGTAAAGTGAATTTGTAAAGTGAAACACATTTTCTACTTAAACTAAATAAATTGTGTACACAATAAAATATTATTTGCTAAGGCAGGTTGAAACAATTTATTTGTTGCCTGTGCAAAAAGTCAGTGCAACCTATAAAACATTTACACACAAATTGTCTTTATAAATGTCTTTACATGTAATAAAGCTGAGACTGACAAATTCAGTTCTCTACACAATATAATTATATACTTATTTAGACTTATTTTCCAACTATTATAATTAAAAATATGTAAATCTTTATTTCTGAATATATTTTCTTCTAAATTAGCTAAGCAAGAAATTTAATTAACTAGCTAGGTGTATAAAGTTTGATACCTGCAGCAGCAGGTTTCTGAATCTATTTTCTTCTAAATTAGCTAAGCAAGAAATTTAATTAACTAGCTAGGCATATAATGTTTGATACCTGCAGAAGCAGCAAGATACTGTGGTAATTTTTTCCCTTCCTGCTTTACTGGTTCTTTTGCCAGCATTGCTGTCGTGGTCTGGCCTTTGTCATCCATTTCTAAAAGTATCAAATCTCAGTTATACCTATAAACATGTACACACATAAAACACAACACGTCCAAAAATGTAACAAAATTATTTTAAACATTTTATAAGGTAATAATATGTTTTAATGTAACGAGAATCTGAATTAATTAATTAATTTGAAGCTAACAAAAACTGAAATATGATTCTTACTTTATAAAAAATACTTGCAGACAATTGCAGTGGTTGTAATTTCAAGCACCAATAAACTATATTAAGGTAATATTTCATAAACTACGAGTTAATCACTGATATTAATCTCCAGGAACTGAAAAACTTTGGTCTATAAAATTATCAATCTGGCTTATCAGTAATGTAAAGCTCTTAAGAAATTTTACAAAGAGATAAGACCTATTTACCTATATATTATTGAAAGCGATTGATAGTGAAGTTCGTACAAGATAGTACAAGTACTTCACAAGATTTTGTTGTTGTTTATATTTCTTTACAAATGAATCTGATCAAAAATAAACCTGACCTTGTGAAATTTTTTTTAACTTGAAGCAAACAATGAGTATATATTAAAACCTCTTGCCATCGGATTATATGGGGCAAAGATTGTTTATCCAAACTACAAATCAAAACTATGACAGGTGTCATAAATTTTACCTGTTTAAAAGGCTGCTAGATAGATATTAAAACTACGTAAATATCATTAGGTGTTTAAGTTTATTATACTATACAGAAGTGTAAATTTATTATCCAAAATGTCCATAACCTTTCACAGATCAGTGTTTTCAAGATAAGTTGGTACAGCAAAATGTTATAAGTACCGGTAATATACATTTAGAGTCTATCAATGTAAACAAGGTTAATGAAAAGTTAATTTTATTGTTTCCCACAAAACAGAAGAATAAACAGTGTAGAATACTGAAAAAAGTTTGTGACCAATTTATTCACTTTAGCGCTTCGAGAATTACCTAACAACAAACCACTTTTACGCACAAAAGTCTCAAAAGGAAAGTTTAGGTTTTTGTATTTTACTTTTTTTATGTAGCAAGTCTGAATTAATTGTAACTGTCAAGTTAGAGAAGTCCTAATCACTGTATTAGACGTTTAGATAAATCTGGCAAATACTTATTTCATATAAAAGAAAACAAATAGTGTAGTAAATAATACGACAGCATTTGTGTGGGCTTTTGAAATATACGTATGTATACATACACAGAGATAAGTTTTCAGAAACTAAATACAGTAGTCAAGGTTTTTGAAAACAAATTATAATGAACTTGTTGTGTAGGAATTATGAATAATGCATACCAACAACATCACTTATTACCAAACAGCTGGCTTTAATGATAGTGCTATTTAGTATGGACATATGCTATTTTATGTTGTACTGGATGCTGTCTGACATATTAAAGTGGACGAATAACTTGTATGTTATGAAAAGTTACCAACTTTAGAGGCATACCCCAGAATTTTGTTCGCAATTTCCCATACTTCATCTTGTCCTTTACATCTTTTTTGTCTACTATCGTCTCATTATGATCTGTTTAACACATTCTGTCCCAAGCCTTTATATTAATTCCCAAGGTTGTATATATTAATTACACGTATATGAAATTAGTAATGAAGCTGAGTTTGCGTGCCTCAGTAGACATGTGGATATGGTACTTTTCTGCAACATAGTAACAGGGAACACTCATCCTGCAGTAATAGTGGGTGGATTATAAAACGTAACATAAAAGCCAGCCTACCCTGCTTATCTCTAACACTGCTTAGGCAGTAAAAAAGGATCTATTATTATTATTATATAAAATTATCATGAAAATATTTTTTTTAACACCAAGTAAAAAACATATTCGGTTACTTGAACACAAAGGTGTTTGACATAAAGGTCCCATGAAGTTTTTACTAAACACTAGAATGTTTATGATTATATAAAGTCAAATTATGGGACATTATGTAAAGAAATGGAAGTTATTAACACAGTGAAGATAAGAAAGCTTCAGTATCTGGGACATCTCATGAGAAATGAACAGAGAAATGAACTTATTGCAGTCCAAGTACTTGGAAAGAGAAGAATTGGGCGACCGAGAATATCATGGCTGAGAAATTTAAGGACCTGGTTTACAATGAATACAACTGACTTATTTCGTGCAGCAGTTCAGAAAGTTAAAATAGTTTATATTATATCCAACATCCGAAATGTATAAGAACTATCAGAAGAAGAAGAAGAAGTAAAGAAGCTGAGCAAGGCAAAAACAATTATAATGTGTATGAATCGACTCGTACTACAAGTAAGAGAACTGTTATTTAAGAGAGTATATGAGTACACAACAAAAGTTCAAAAATGCAACAAAAAAAGTTTTATTGACCACAAGTGGTTGGCTTTCTTAAAAGGTCATTTATTTTCATATACTTATCAGATTTTTGGACTTGCTACAGAAGTTTTTGTTTTTAATGTCTCTAAATAGAACTGGGTATACAGCAAGTTTTGCAGTTAAACAGTTGTCACCATAGTCAGCACTTTCACAGTTCTTATTTTAAGTCTGCTCTTATCATGCCACAATGATTATTGATTATAAAAAAAACTGCATTGTTTAGGAGCACTATGCCCTGGCAATACCAAGCAAAAACTAATAAGACATTTAAAGTTGTTCATCCTTATGTTCACTTTTTTTTAAATTAGTAAACATCTCACACCAATTATCATGGGCACTTTGATCTACTCATTAATTTCATAAGTCAACTTTAATTTTATAAATATAAGTATATCACTACCGACTTGGAACACAAAGTTTTACACACAAAAGGCCGAAAACTAGACACTCTTGAACAACTAGACATATACAAACACACAAAAACACATAAAAACAACATCCTAAATGAACAGGCAAAATTCAAATCACACATATTATTCAAACATATCACACCCCACACACACAACATTGATCATTCAAAATACAGCGCCACCGCCAAGAACAAGACGAACAGCGTTCCCAGTGGCAACCTCTAACAAATCTTATGATAAGCGAAAACTGGTTCAGGCTATAAGGTAAAACTTTTACATTTTTATCAATAAAAAACTTTGTGTTCTGAGTAGGTAGTGATATACTTACATTTAGTTAATCAACGGAGACGTCATGGAGAACAAAATCCAAGAATTTAATTTTATAATACTGCGTTATACATATGTGAACTCGTAAATAATTCATCTTTGTTTATTGTCAGATTTGATATAACTGTCTTCTTAAGAATGTAGTTATCTCGTAACTTAACTCTCCTTTCAAACTTATCTGATCTATACAGTCATGCCCATATTTTGGATGTATAACGCCCCTGTGCAGTCATTAATTTTACGCCCCCTATTCCCTGAGCTAAACTTCAGTGTCGCTATTCATTTACAGACTATGGACAATAAATTGTTTAATTACTTACTTCAATTTTAAACTGTATTATAGACAGTATTTAACTTAACTGAATACACAATATATGAAATAAAGGTGCAAGTTAAACATTTATACATTATTCTGAAGACGATATGTGGTAAACACATAGAAAATAATCACTACAATTTAATAACCTCAGTTAAAAATATCACTGAAACATCCAATTTGGTCAGTCAAACGTATATGGTAGAAACACTGCAATTTGATACTAACCATTTTATGAAACTTACCGAACTTAGAGAAATGACTTTCTTCTGACTTTTGCATTTGCAAATGCGTTTATCACTTCCTCAAAATCCAGACTGACAGTGATGTCTGATTCTATGACGAGCACTCCAAGACTGACCAGTCGTTCTTGATTCTGTGCTGTCCGTAGATAGTTCTTGATTCGTTTTAAAACTGAAAATGACCTTTCAGCAGAACAGTTTGTTGCTGGAGTACAGTTGTAGATCTTGAGTGCAGTGTACACATTTGGGTAGACATCACTAATTTTCTTCGAAGCCAACATTCTGCAGAGAAATGGAAGAGACGATAATCTGTTACCATCTTCTGTCTTCATAGATAACAGATAGCTTTTCAAATGGATGCATTCTTCACCAAAGCTGCTTTCTATGTCGGAATCATAAATGGCTCGAAGTTTCTCTGCAGCATCATAAATTTGAGGAGCTTCTAGTTTGGTGATATTTGAGAGAAATGAAAATATTAAATTATATTCTTTGTAGACATTAACTCTCTTCTGTAACTCAGTCTAGAGAGTTTGTATTATCTTGGAATATGAAATTTCCATTCATCTCCAGATCTTGTCATGTTCCAAGTCATCTGATCCTAGTTCTTCTTCAGGACTTTCTGGTTCCGCTTCTGATTCAGATGATTCATCAAAAAATCGCCTACGTTTAATTTGATGTTTTGGTCTTGAAATCTCAACAGCTGAAGAAGAAGGAACTGATTCCAGACTCCTGATCTGATTAAGTTTCTTTTCAGCTGAATCTCTGTGATTGGGGAAACAGGTCTGAAGCTCAGTTAAATACACTGTAAGAGAGTCATACGTTTCAATAACAGTGGAAATGTCTATTTCCTGAGCTTGCAATTTTTTCATGACTTTGCCAAATTGTTGAAGAATAGAACCCCACACTGATGTCATGAATGCTACCTCAGTGCTATTTAATTTCCTAAGAAGACCCTCAGCTTCACATCTACCTTTACCCATTTCATTTTCTGAAATAGTTCTTAATGCAGAAACCACTGCTTTCCAATCTGCATCCAAGCTCTTGCAAGCATCCTCACGTACACACCATCGAGTTGTTGACAGTGATTTCAATGTCATGGTTACAGAATCAAAAAATGTTTCCAAGATATTCCATCTCCCTGTAGAATCTGCGAAGTAATTATATAAACTTTGCAATAACTCAAAAAACCGTACTGCAGCAATACAGCATTTCACTGCTTGTGAACCAACTAGATTCAGTGAGTGAGCTGCACATGGAATGAAGAAAACAAGAGGATTTCTTTCCTTGAGTCTTGCTTGCAAGCCAGAATATATTCCAGACATGTTGGCCGCATTGTCATATGATTGACCTCTACAGTTATCAACTTTCAGACAATGTTGTTCTAAAGAATTCATTAGTGCTTCAAAAAGCTTTTCTCCAGTATGGCCTGTATTTTTCATAAAACACAGAAATCTTTCAACTGAGAGCCCACAATCAGTTACATATCTAACAACTACACTTAACTGGTCATTATGAGATAAATCTGGCGTAGAATCTACTATGACTGAAAAATATTTAGAAGAAATAACTTCATTGTCTATTTTTTCACTCACTGACTTTCCCATAAGATGTATTAATTCTTCATAAGTTGCTGGTGACAAGTATGATGTAGATCCTTTTCCAGGATTACCAAACCCTGCAATATGGTCAGCCAGAAAAGAATCGTACTCTGCAATTAATTCCAAACACATCATGAAATATCCATTTTTCACAGAGCCAAACTTCTCTTCATCTCCACGAAATGCTAAACCCCTAGAAGCTAGTTTTTTAACTACAGAAACAACTCTTTTTAGTACATTTCTCCAATATGTAACTTCATGATCATGCTAGCTGAGCAATCTTTTGTCAATTCTGTTCATCTCATATCCTCTACTTTTCAATTTTAACAAGCAGTCTCTGTGAGAAGCAGAAATTTCATGTTCGGCTATTCTTATGCCAGCATGGCTCCAATCATTGAAACCAGATGTTGCAAACTGAGATGTACCACCGAATAATTTGCATGGGGCACAGAACAGTGATCCTTGGCTGGGAGAATAAACAAGATATTCACAGTTCATAATTTCCCCATTTACTAAAATCCTATGGAATAGTTTCTTGCTGCAAAACCGTTGTGTTGCATCAGCATATCGCCGCGAGGACTGTGAAAAGTCAGCGTCTTTGTTTTGATTAATACCATTTTTTATCAAATAATCCCGAGTGTGGTCAGTGTTTTCCCAATAGAATGGATGCAACAGTCATCCATTTGGCAAAGATGCTCCCACCAATTCAGCCGATACTTGGCGATCCTGTCGAGTATACTCATAATATTCAGTTCCTGCCATATATCTGTGTTTCTTCTATGATCATGGAGAGTATACCCTGCCACATGACTGATAAATCTCATTTCAGCCACTTGGATGCGACTGGCCTGGCGTTTCGTTAAAGTCCAATTCTCAGACCCATTAAGAAGTGTGGGAAGAGCCATCACCTTGTAGAATTTTAGGTGTGTTCCTTTACTTGCTGACTTAAGGGTTCGCCTGATGGTCCCACACATAAGGTTGAACTTATGCAACTTATTCACAACATCGTTGCTTGCATTATAAGACACACTGTAGCCCAGGTTCCAGGACAGTACCATCTATAACAATTTTTTGCCCATACAGGATCAGTTCCACGAAAAGCCATCACCTTGGTTTTAAGTGTGGCTATTTGCAATCTAGAGTCTTTGCAGATTCTATTTAACAAATGTATACCCATCTGCAATTTATTTTCAGAGTCCAACAGAATAGCCTGATCGTCCGCAGGCTAAATTAATAGGCCTATTAAATTAATAGGCAGATAATTTCACTCTTTACAAAAAATATTATATCTTGTTTTTCAATATTTTTATCCTCTTTGAAAAGGCAGACAATTGATCGGAAAGAAAAAATAGGAGGCTTATTGAAAATGTGTTTTCAAAGATGTTATGGAAACTAGCAGCACACTTGGATTAAGACAAAGTGCAATTTATGGCAGGAAACAACGTTACAAAAACACAAGCAGAATTATCACTGTTGCACACCACTATACATAAAATTCCAATTAGCGCTTTCAAGCTTCACAGCTCATCATCAGATTGGAAGTGAACAAATAACATAAAAACAAACCCTTCACCCCCACCCCACCACACCCTGCTCACACACAACAAGCTATAATTCAATGTCCCTTCCCCCCTCTGAGCCCTGTCCCTCCATCTGTACAGTTACATATTTTTCTAGAAAATTCCTTACGTTTCAGTGTTGTGTGTGTGTGTGCATTCCTTTTAAACGTACCCGTCTTTCTCCCCCACATCTCGGTCAGTCACACACCCTTATTTAAAACATCCAATTAGTCGTCTGCAATTTAATTCTTAATCTTATCTATCTGTCCTCTATCATTTACTTCTTAATTATGTTATAAAATATTTCTTCATTATCAAATTTAATTTTAGTATTAATTAAATTGTCTAACCCTTTTTCTCTTTCTTGCAATATTTCTAACTCCTCCCTAAGCTTCCTTTCAACTGTGTTATTTACTACTTTTACAATTTCGTAGTCTTCCAAAGGATTAACAAACTTATGGTTTTCTTCTATGAAATGTCTTGCATATAACGAATTCGTTGTTCTATTACCTTCTCCACGTTTGTGGTCAGACAACCTCCATACGAATTTTCGTCCTGTCTCCTCTAGGTACACTTTGTTGCAGTCTTTACATTTTAATTTATAAATTCCGCTTTTCTGTAAAACTGGGATTTTTCCTATATTTTTATTCCTTATCTCATCAAATACCGTTTCACATCTTTTAATAGCTATATCTACTCCGTATTTATTAAAACATTTTATAATTTTTCTAGTATGTGAACCTATGTATGTCAATGAGCCTGCATAATTCTTTTGTTCTGGTTCTATTTTAGCTTTTTGTATGTTAACCTTTTTCATAACTTTATCCACTATGTTGGCGTTATAGTTATTATTCCTTACAATTCCCTTTATCGTTTTTAACTCCCTATCTTTTGATTCGGTCTCTTTTAAACACTTCTGAGCTCTATAACAAAATGAATTGATTGCCACCATTTTATATCTATAAGGGTGGTAGGACTCTCTTGGTATAATTATATCAGAATACGATTCTTTCCTAAATATCCCAAACTGTAGTTTCTCATTATCTTTAATTTCTATGTTTAAATCTAAGTAATTTATTTTCTTACCTCCTATCTCTTCTTTAAATTGTAAGTTTTTATCCTTATTATTTACCTCATTTATAAACTCATGTCTTTCATAGTCTTTCATAGAGGTACCCAGTTTCATCATTTCAAACCCAGTGAGAAATAAAAAATTCTATTTATTATTAATAAAACAAATATGAAGAAAGAACCATATGACATCAGGAAATAAATTGGGATACACAAGCAAGACGCATGTTGACATTGAAAACTGTTGAGTAAAGAGAAGAGAGGAATGGATAAGGACAGAAACTTTTATCTGTTTAATACACAATCCACAGGCTTATATTCAGGGAAGAAAATGATAATTGATATGTTACGTGCATAACATTTTGAATTAATATACAATAATTTTAAGTTAACTGTATATTATTGTTCAATATTTTTTTTCGGTAAAGGGTTTGTGAGGATCAGTCAAAAAATATAACACAAATTTTAAACTTATTTGTGTCGACGTTTCTACAATGTTTATTGTCATCATCTGGACCTGTGTATGAATACAAAAGAACTGTCAAACACAACAGAACAGTTATTTGAGTGAACGTGTTTGTGTATGTGAGTGTGTGCATGTGGTGTGCATGTGTGTGTGCGTGTGCATGCATATGTGTGTATCCTTGTATATGTGAAGGAGTTGAGATAGTTTGTTTTACATCATCAATGATGCACACACACAAACACATTCACTCAAATAATTGTTCTGTGTTTTTGACATTTCTTTTGTATTCATATGCAGGTCCTGAAGATGACAATAAATACTGTCGAAACATTGACAAAAATAAGTTAAAATTGTGTTATATTTTTTGACCGATCCTCACAAACCCTTCACTGGAAAAATTTGGTAATTGATGGTCACTACAAATTTAAGGATTTAATTGTTCAATATGTTATAGACATATTCATGTACCGTATTTATGGCAGTTGTTATTAATTTTTAAGAAGCAAACCATTTTGATCTTCACAAGAAACAACAGTTTATCCTTAACATTTTACCTTATACAAAACGAAGAAAATTAATATTCTTTACAACTAAAATAAGTTCTTGGATTTTGTTGTCCATGACGTGTCTGTTGATTAACTAATTATAATTATAACACTACCGACTCGGAACACAAAGTTTTTTATTGGTAAAAATGTAAAATTTTTACCTTATAGTCTGAACCAGTTTTCACTTATTATAAGCTTCGTCAGAGGCTCTGATGAAGCTTATAATAAGTGAAAACTGGTTCAGGGTAAATTTTACATTTTACCAAAAAAAAAAACTTTGTGTTCTGAGTCGGTAGTGTTATACTTATAATTAACTAAAATAAGTTTTAAAATGAGTAACTAATTGCAGGGAACACGTTACTACATTGATTCAAACATTGTTTGGTAATTTTGAAGAAACAAAATGGTGAGTTTTGAAATATCATTTTACCTATTATATTATGTAAACATTTTTTATCAGACTCAAAGAAGACATATTAAATAGGTATATATAAAATTAAGTGTACACTAGAAATCATCTAGTTTTATTTACAGATTTCTTATACGTAGATGTAATATTCCACTTGAATAGTTGCATAACATCGCGTACTTACTGATTACAAAGTGAAATCTTGGGCACCAATCTTGTGTGTGATATACTAATCCACTTGAAAAGATTACAAATAAGGAAATTGATTTCTTGTTCACTGTACAATCCCTAAACTGTCGCTTAACTGCCTATGAAGTGTGTGTGTGTTTGTTTGTTGTAGTATACAGAAATGGACCGTGAAGACACAATACTTGTCTTGCATCACACCATGTCAGACACAAATGGACAGATCAGAAAACAACTTGCCATGTGATGTGGAACTTATTACAATAAAATTCAACTTGAGTGGCAATGAAAACCCACACATGTTGAAAACAAGCAGAATAATACGCAGTATTGTGTTACAAATGCTTTCTTCTAATATTTATGCTGTCAGTTTAGGTAAATTTGTTGTAAATAAATATGGGTTATACAAAAGTAAACATGTGGACAGTGTTTCAGAATCCAGTCATCATTGAAGCTTTCTCGATCAAAACAATCGAATCAAAGATTTGGTTGGTGATATCTGTAATCCCCAAAAGAATAATAAATTATCCCTATTAACACCCTACAAGCAAATACTCTTAAAGTAATTATCATTTAATTAACACAATTCCAAGTAGAGTGTTATATAATTATAAGTATTATACTACTGACTTGGTAGAAAAAACTTGTGTGTGTAACATATCACACCACACACACACACACACACACACACACAATGTCGATATTTCGAACGACAGCACCGTCACCAAGAAAAAGACAGACAGCGCTCCTAGTGGCAGCCTCTGATGAAGCTTATAATAAGCGAAAACTGGTTCAGGCTATAAGGTACAAGTTTACATTTTACCAATAAAAAATTTAGTGTTCTGAGTCAGTAGTATTGTACTTATAATTATTAATCGCCTTTATTATACTTCTTTACACACACACACACACACACACACACACACACACACACACACACACACAATGTGCACATGCAGTTTTTTCATCATCATTATCTTCAACAAGGATTAAACCAAAAATAATTTGTTCTGGTCTCTAACAATAGACTAAGAACGGGTCACTTCAATTCAGACATCATCTTCATTTGTATATGTGTTCAGTAGTATATCTAGAATTTGGTTTTGGGGGAGAGGTCCAGGGTCACGTTGACTTCATACAAAAGAAAAAACAAGTTAAAACTAACCAACATTACTATCTTTAAAGTAGCTGAAAACGTGTGATAACATCCTGAAATCAGTCTCATCAAAGAACAGTAATCACACAATAAAAATATCCATTATTGAAACACTGTTCAAAGAAACTTATTGACTGAATTGATTTTCTTATATTGCATATTTCAAATGTACTAGTGGTCACCCAGTGGTCGAAATTCGACCGTAATTCATTAAATTTTTAAGTTTGAACGTTATTGAGGTTCTTTTGTCAAAGAGTATACCTCTATAATCATTGCATATAATTTTTTTTGAATTTTGTTCTATTACGTCAGCTGCGAGCGTGTACAAATACGTCATTAGCGTGTGTTGTTTGCCTTAATTCCCTGCAATACCTATGAAATTTAAAATTTAATGTTAGTAACAGTTGAAAAAAAAACACAATTACAGCTTGTATTCGTATTTATTTTTTGATATAATTCATTGTCAGTTTTAATTTTTTCATGTTATTATTGAATCAAATAAACGCTAATAAAAATGAGACTTGACATTCATAGAAGTATAAGATACATTGTTTTCAATTCCAGTGGATTACATTTCATATTTGGTAAGGTACAAAATTCGAAAACAGTTTGAAGATTATCAGCTACAGAGCTTATATAATTTTTTAATTTTTTTTCTATGCATTAATTTTCGAGTTATTTGAAAAATATGAAAGATAGGAAAAATGAGGTTTAGCTTGGCTAAGCCATATTTAAAAAGCAATAACGCGTTTTTTGACATTTCCTTGGGTTTTTTTTTATTGCCATACTGACCAGGTTTCGCCAAGGCTACACAGTTATTTCGCCTATCTTTTTCGAATTATATAAAATTTAAATAAAAAATTAATACAAAATAAAAAATGAAATAAAAAATACGTGCCTCGTATTTTTTCATATATTTTTCATTAAATCAAAAAAACCGGGTGGTTAAAAAAATAAATGTTGTCCATTGAACTTAAAATAGTTTGAAAGTGAATTTAATGATTCAGAACTTCTGTGTAAACGATGTTTCTAGTAAAAACTCTTTCATCATTTGCTAAATGCCCTTGGCCATTATATTCGGAAATATAAAATCTCAAACCATCGAATGATCGAACTCTACTTGCTGCGATGTACAATTGACCATGTGTAAAAAGTTTTACACACATTGGCTGCCTCAATAAAATTCCAATTTTTTCGAATGTTTGTCCTTGAGACTTATTTATTGTCATCGCAAATGCAGGTATAATTGGAAATTGAGTTCTTTGAAAGTTAAATGGTAAAACAGTACCGGAATATGTTAAATTTATACGTGGAATCAAAATTCTCTTATTGCGTGCGGCTCCAGTTAAAACTTCGCAATCAATAGCATTATGATGCATACACTTGATGCGCATTCTTGTTCCATTGACTAATGTTTCCTTTGTATTTAAGTTTCTGATCAGTAAAACGATGCAATTAACTTTCAATACTAACTTATGTGGTGGCAAACCACTAATAGTCAAAGAATTCAAAAACTCTACTGGATAGTTATTGATTTCATTGTCATCATCACAAATTATTTTATCGTAGCTATGATATGTTTTCTGTTCACCTGGTATTCGATTAAGTATATCAGTATTAATAAAAGTACAATCATCATTTTTAGGTGCTAAAATAACTGACTTCAATATGTTATCTGAGAGTATGTTTTCGGAAATATTTCCATACACCTCATTAATAATATTATTTTCATCTCCTATTAATTGCTGAGGTATTTCAATAATATTTTCACCAAACTGAGGGAATTGTGGGGCTTGATCATTACCAATTTTTTTCAAGAATTCGACAAATTCTATTTCACTTGGTAAGGCTCTCATATTTTGAGTAAACGTTACTTTATGAAAATAAACAAATTTATACCAACTCGTGACACAATTTTCAATTAAAGTTGCACGTGATCCATGTGGGACAACTGGTAAGATTTGCCGAAAATCACCGCACAGAAGTATCGTTTTCACTCCAAATGTTTTATGTTTATCATTTTCATCAAAAGATCCTGCAATAATCTATCTATGATTTTCAACACTTGCAGTGGGCACATAGAAATTTCATCAATAATAATCAATGATGATGAATTTATGTAACATCCATAGCTACTATTTGCGGCAATATTCTCTACAGAATTTTCCAAAATGGGTATAGGCAATTTAAACACATTGTGTAAAGTTCTACCTCCAAGTAATAGAGTTGAAGCTATGCCACTGAACGCTGTTGCAATGCAACTAAGATTAAGCGAATTTAATTTGTGAATGATTGCTGTTTGTGTGAATGTTTTTCCACAACCTGCATGAGCGGTTAAACAAAATACATTAGATCCAGTATCATGGTGCAAAAATTTACGAATCACACGATCTATTAGATTACGCTGTTCAATATTTGCAGTTTCATAATGCTCACAAAACAGAAACTCTTGTTCTATTGGATCAATAGCATTTGCTTCGTCTGTTCTCTGCGAATACGTGGGAACTGGTAAACCAAGTTCTTGACATGACAAATTATGAACATTCAAAATATCTTCAATTTCTAATAGAGCTGTGTTAAAGGATACTTCTTCGTTGTAATCTCTCAAAAAATCTTCACTAAGATATACTTTAAATTCATTCCATAACGCCAATGCATTGGCTGGCACATTTAATGCAAAAATGTAACCAAATAAATTTCGCATTTGTTTTGGTGAATGTAATTCTTTTGCTTCATTTAAACATTCGCGCCATTCATTATCATTTGAAGCAATGCCGCGAGCATGGCACGCTTCAACAAAAGAAGTGTGTGTACAATAGAAGTTCGATGTCTTTTGGTGATACTACATATATGCGTGTAATGATTTTATCACCTCCACGCCTTCTCTTCTTCCATTTTTTTCGGGAATCTTCCCACACATAATGCAAAGGAATTTCAATATACTTATATTCATGCGCTGATGGATCTGATCGATTCAATTCAAAAAATGCTAATAATTTTGTTTGTCTTGCATTTTCAATTGCTTGACGTTCTTGCCCTTCTCGAAAGTAAACATTCTGTCTACGCGGTAAATGAATGTCAAGTCTAACGATGACATGTGATTGAAAATGCATTGGTAATTCATAGATGCGCCATACAGCTTCAGTTGATCTGACATAACGGCCATTTAAAAAATTTTTAACTTCATCAATTTGTATTTCTTGGCCTGGTTCATTTCTCTCTGAACCTAATTCAACAGATGCACTGTTATAGCCTTTATACATGTATTTATAAATGTATTTAACACTTTTAACTGTAGTGCATACTTCAACATTTATATGGCAATTAAATTTGGCAAGTAAATACAGATTGTATGGTACAACATAACAATTGTCGAGGCAACTACCGCGAACTTCAGCATTATCACGCCTTCTGTATAATGGATATCCATTTAATGATTCACATTTGTAAATTCATTAAATCGTTTTGGATAATCTTTTGTGCATTTTCCATCTCTCATACATACAGAATTTGGATTAAGTACACCGCATGGACCATGCATCATGTGTTTTACAACATATTCATGTAATGTAGGATGTGTTTGAATGTTAGGAATCTCCGCAGATACAACTTTACCAATATCGGTAGCGTTAACAATTTTATCTTGCTCATTTAAAGAGAGTAAAATGTGAGCATGAGGCAATCCTCTCTTTTGAAACTCAATTGTATAAATGAGTGCTTCAACTTTACCGAAGATTTTTTTTAGTGTAAGGCCCTCAATTAATGCTTTCAGTTTGGACTTGAATACACGCACAACAATATCAGGTCTAAAATTAGCTGACTCACCTACACCAATATTGCTAACTATTTCAGGCCAACTTGGATTGCACGTCATTGTAATAAACAAAGAAAGCTTTCCGAAATGTTGTACAATTGACACTGCATCTAAATAATTCTGATACATATTTCTTGGAGATCCATTGAATGAAGATGGTAAAATTACTCTACGGCCAACATTATTGGCATTGGGGTTCAATTCTAAATAATCTGTTAAATTGTTGTAAACTTCAGACCTAAGACTTGTTTGATTTTGTCGAATGAAATGTAACCTTGTGCCCTCTATTCTCACATACATATCAACTATCCACTGCAGAAATAATTTTTGTGAATGGAGCAACATGCTAAAATCTTCTCTAATTGCAAGTTGATAGGCTGCATACTGAAGCATGGTTAATTTATTTCTGGACGCTCTTGAATTAGATGTAGTTGGTACATTATGAGAAATATTGATATGCCACCCAGTATCACCATTTGGAAAAAGTAATGGATACGCTAAAGGGTCCAATGATGAATCCAAAACAGAGATATTTTTAATGTTACCATTAACTTTTGAAAACGAAACCATATTTCGTTCAAAGGGTGGCTCACCATCAACTGTACTAAATATTACTGCTACATCAGTTTGAACTGCATCATTTAACGGCGTAGATATAAATCACAATTTACTTTAATGAGCATACAAATTTCTTTATTTTGATTTTCAACTCTCTGACAATGATCTTTCATTGCAATGAATGACCGAACGAAAGGATTAATGCGTTCCAATTCAAGAGAGATTTCACGCAATATATTGTTATTCCATGTTTGATTATAGTGTTCACGTAATCTATAATTGACAGCAGTGTCAACATCATAAAAATATAACATGGTGAGCGACCATATCCAGCAGTCACTGGACCTGATCTGTGATAAAAAACATGTATTTTAAAATGATACACTCCACGCGTAACTGTATCTGAAATTTTAGCTTCTGAGCTAACCATAGCAAATGATAAATTGTATTTACGAATGTTTTCAAAATAATTTTTTGACTTTCTTTTTATTGAAGGTTCGTTTGAAGTAAGTCCATCATACAATGATTTAAAGTATTCATTTTGACTTAAGGCCGGTAATATTGCTTTACCCTTATGACAACATGAAGTGAATGCAGTCCTTTCACCTAAAGTGACCTCAGATTCGAAATGTTTTGCATTGCAAAACCTGCATTGTAAATGCATTAATCCACAATCAAAAGTATTAAAATTTCTTGGAATGACATTCAGTGCACATTTAAATGTATCCCTCAAAATAATTTCATCATTTTGTATACTATTTACACTATTTAAATTTGCATTTGGTATTATCATTTTGACTTTCATGTGAACATGTATTCCTTCTTCTTTGTCTCTCACTCCGACCCGTCAATGTTATACTATTTACACTATTTAAATTTGCATTTGGTCTATTATCATTTTGACTTTCACGTGAATATATATTCCTTTTTCTTTGTCTCTCACTCCGACCCATCAATGTTCTATGTCGAGGCATAATGGAAGTAGGTGCGAATATCTGAATGTAAAAAAAACATGTAATGAAATTACTGAAACTAAGATTAGACAGGGTTTAATTTAAAAATAATAAAATGTACTCACTTTTTTGAAACCACCAATAATAATTAGGCGAGAGTAAGTCAATTCAAATTGCTGCTACAAAATTTTCCTTTTGCAACAGGTGTATATTAAGCAAGCTGTATTTCACTTTAAACTGCACATCTTTATATATATATTTCGTGTGTGCGTGTGTATGTCACTGAACTCCTCCTAGACGGCTGGACCGATTTTGATGAAATTTTGTGTGTGTGTTTGAGTGGGTCCCTGGATGGTTTAGATTCACAATTTGGTCCACTGGAAAATGTTTATTTAACTAATTTTTCATTTATAAGTAGTTGTTAATTTTGGAATGTTTTACATTGGATCCGGTAGACTGCGCTACCATCGCAGCATCAAATATTAAATATTATTGTATTTTAATTTCAGTTTGTCCCGACAGTTGGTGCTGCGATCAAATTGAGAAAAATATTTGAAATTTTGTGTTATTATTGTGTTCGTTCAAGTCGTGTGCTAATTAAAATATTAACTACGAATAGAAATTGATGTTTGAAGAGTTTTGAAGTGTGCCTAAAAAACGATACTTTTTGCGAATTTAGGGTGGAATCGAAGTAAGTATATTTTGTATAAATTTTTTATCAAATTTACACGTGAGTTTTATAACAACCAACCTAACCTAAAAATTTATTTGTGTAGCTCATTAATTTCATAATAAATTTTTTAAATTGTTTTTATTATTCATGTTCCGATTTTGATGAAATTTTGTGTGTGTGTTTGAGTGGGTCCCTGGATGGTTTAGATTCACAATTTGGTCCACTGGAAAATGTTTATTTAACTAATTTTATAGTTTAAAAAAATTATTCATTTTCAAAATTAAGAAGCAAGAAAATAAAATTACACGTTTTTCATCTAAAATTTGTTACAATAAATCGTTTTCGGTGATAATTAAAAATTTTATTTTCAATAAATAACTCATATTCGTTGTGGATTATTTAAGTATATTTCGTATAAATTTTTCATCAAATTTACACGTGTGTTTGTTAACAACCATCCTAATCTCAAAATTATTTGGTAGCTTATTGACTTCATAACATATTTTTCAATTGTTTTTAATAAAAATTATTTATTTTTTAAATAAAAATAATTATTTAAAAGAAAACTATCAAAAAATTAAAAAAAAAATTCTATTAAAAATTATTTACTTTGAAAATAATTATTCACTTTGAATATTAAGAAGCAAAAAAATAAAATTACACCTTTTTCATCCGAAATTTGTTAGAATAAATCGTTTTCGGTGATAATTGAAAATTTCATTTCCAATAAATAACCCATATTCGTTGTGGATTACTTGAGTTTATTTCGTATAAATTTTTAACTTTGGAAAAAATTATTCATTTTAAATATTATCAAGCAAAAAAATAAAATTACACGTTTTTTATCTAAAATTTGTTACAATAAATCTTTTTTGTTAATTAATTAAAATTTCATTCTCAATAAAAAACTCACATTCGTTGCGTATTATATTACAGTATTTTTTTTTCTGCAGAAAAATGCCACGTCTTCGAGGAAGAGCCAGAAATATTGGTCGACGTACTCCGAACGCGCAATTGGTCCATGATCGTCGAATAAATAGAACAGATGAAGAACACTCGGCGGATAATGCAAATCTGAGAGATCAAGTTGCATCTACACGTGCGAATGAAAATTCAGTACAACGCACTCGACGTCTTCGTGCTAATGCAGTAAGACAATGAGAGGCACGTCAACAAGCGACGGATGCACATAGAGAACGTAACCAACGCCGGATGCAAAATGATCGAGCATTGACAAGAGCATCACTCAATCGCCTTGCGTTTGAATATGATCCTGAAATCAACTATTCGTCACATGCATTAATCTCGATTGGTAGTATGGACAAAGAATGTCAACATTGTCATGCTTTCAAGTACAAAGGTGAATCACCTGGTTTATGTTGCGCATCTGGAAAAATTTCACTGCCATCGCTAAATCCACCGCCGGAACCTTTAAAAACACTTTTAGCTGGCACCACATCTCAATCGAAATTGTTTTTGCGAAAAATTCGTAAATTCAATTCATGCTTCCAAATGACATCATTTGGAGCAACAAAAATTGTTCATAATGAAGATGGTCGTAATTTCGAATCTACATTCAAAATTCAAGGTCAAGTGTACCACCAAATTGGTTCATTGCTCCCAATGCCTGATGCCGATCCAAAATTTTTACAAATTTATTTTATGGGCAATGAGGAGCAACAATCACACACACGCTGCGCTTACAACTATATAGAGCAGATGGAGGAACGAGAAATTGTGGACATTTTGGAAACGTTTTTGCAAAACCATAACCAGTTGTTGCAATTGTTCAAGACTTTTTCTAACAGACTGCAAAACGACAACTACGCCATTATCATTAAAGCAGACAAAGTGCCCTACGGAGAGCACGCAGGCACATATAATGTTCCAACTATTAATGAAGTTGCAGTTGTTATGGCTGGTGACCCATGTGAACGTCGGGACATTCGCATTCAACGCAGAGATAATACGATGCAAATAATTCAAGACAATCATCGTTCTTACGATGCATTGCAGTATCCGTTGATATTTTGGGAAGGAGAAGATGGATACCATTTAAATATTAAACAAAGGAATCCAACTACAGGTACAACTTATAGACTATCTTACAGATTTTTTTTTTTCAAATAATTTCTGTATCTCTCATATATATATTTATTTGCAGGTGAAGAACTGATCAAGAAAGTTAGTGCTATGAACTTCTACGCATATCGATTGATGATTCGTGCTAATGAAGACAATACCATTCTCCGATGCAGACAGCTATTTCATCAGTATATTGTCGATATGTACGTAAAAATCGAAAGTGAGAGATTACGATATATAAAATTTAATCAAACAAAACTTCGTGCTGAGGAGTACATTCATTTGCGTGACGCCGTTATTGGTAACGTAGATGCAACTAATGACATCAACAACATCGGTAGCGCATATATTCTCCCATCATCATACATTGGTAGTCCGCGTCATATGCAAGAGTATATTCAAGACGCCATGACTTACGTACGTGCATATGGCCGACCAGATCTTTTTATCACATTTACGTGTAATCCAAACTGGGATGAAATTCAAAGTTTGTTGTTGCCAGGTCAAACATCGATGCATCGCCATGATATCACTGCACGTGTTTTTAAACAAAAATTAAAATCTTTGATGAATTTGATTACACATTACTCGGTATTTGGTGAAACACGTTGTTGGCTTTACTCTGTTGAATGGCAAAAACGAGGTTTACCTCATGCGCATATTTTGATTTGGTTGGTGGATAAAGTACGCCCAGAAGAAATCGACAAAATTATTTCAGCCGAAATTCCAGATCCGAATGTTGATCAAGAATTGTTTGACATTGTAACTACTAATATGATCCATGGTCCATGTGGTACTCTAAACATGATGTCACCATGTATGGACAATGGAAAATGTACGAAACGTTTTCCAAAACCATGCCAATCTGATACTATCACCAATATTGACGGTTATCCATCTTACCGGCGTAGAGACGTAGACAATGGTGGTCAATCATATGAATTGCGTCTGTCAAACGGTGTGAGAGTAGATATTGATAATCGCTGGGTAGTTCCATATTCACCATTGCTGTGCAAAACCTATAAAGCGCACATAAACGTTGAACTATGCAGTTCAGTGAAATCTATAAAATACATTTGTAAGTATGTTCACAAGGGCAGTGATAAAGCTGTATTCGCTGTTCAAAATGTAAATGACAATGACGAAATTACACGTTATCAAATGGGTCGATACATAAGCAGTAACGAAGCTATTTGGCGCATTTTTACGTTTCCTATACATGAAAGGGATCCTGCTGTTATACATTTGGCTGTGCATCTTGAAAACGGACAGCGTGTTTACTTTACAGAACAGACTGCACTACAACAAGCTTTAACGGCTCCAAAAACAACTCTTACTGAATTTTTCAACCTTTGTTGCCGACAAGATGTTGTTGGTCAATTCGCAAGGACATTAATGTATACTGATGTTCCTAAATTTTTTACGTGGAATAAACAATCAAAAAATTGGGAACCACGGAAACGAGGCATTCCAGTCCCAGGATTCACCGACATATTTATGACAAATACTTTAGGTCGATTATATACAGTTCATCCTAAGCAACGCGAATGTTTTTTTTTGCGTTTGTTATTGGTTAACGTTCCTGGACCAACATCTTTCCGATATTTGCGAAAAGTCAATGGTACTTTATACGACACTTTCTTCGATGCGTGTCGTGAGTTACATTTATTGGAGGATGATAACCATTGGGATCTCACACTTGCAGATGCAGCACTGAGCTCATCTCCACAACAAATTCGTCAATTATTTTCAATAATATTGACAACGTGTTTTCCGTCTGAAGCATCTGCTCTGTGGGACAAATATAAAGACTCAATGAGTGAGGATATTTTACATCGGATTAGAATTACTAATCAAAATCAAAATATTGAATTCTCCGCAGAAATATATAATGAGTCATTAATAATGATTGAGGATATTTGTATTCTTATTTCGAATATGCCGCTCATCCATTTCGGCATGCCAGCGCCGAACCGCCCAGCAGTAGATACCATCAACAGCGATGTTCAACGGGAACACCACTTCGATAGAACTTCTTTGGCTACTTTTGTTGCCAATAATGAACAATTGCTCACTGCTGAGCAACGAAATGTATATGATCAAATTAATGTATCAATTGCAGCGCAACAAGGTGGATTCTTTTTTTTTGATGCACCAGGTGGTACTGGTAAAACATTCCTCATCTCATTGATACTTGCGCGCATCCGATCACAAAATCATATTGCATTGGCTATTGCTTCATCAGGAATCGCAGCAACGTTACTTGATGGTGGACGGACGGCGCATTCAGCGCTTAAATTACCTTTGAATGTTCACACAAATCCCGAAGCAATGTGTAACATAAAGAAGCATTCAGGCATGGCTCAAGTTTTGAGAAAATGCAAAATTATTATCTGGGATGAATGTACCATGGCCCACAAGCATTCGCTTGAAGCTCTCGACAGGTCCCTGAAAGATATCAAGGATAATACTAGGCTTTTCGGTGGTGCTCTATTGTTGCTGTCTGGTGATTTCAGACAAACATTACCAGTCATTCCACGCGCGACATATGCAGACGAAATAAACGCATGTTTAAAAGAATCTTATCTATGGCGAAGTGTCAGCAAATTATGCCTTACTATTAATATGCGCGTTCAACTTCAAAATGATCCATTAGCGTCAAGATTCTCTGAACAATTGTTGGATATTGGCAATGGTAAAATTGAATTGTATGAAGATACACAATATATTCGACTTCCAGAGAATTTTTGCAACATGGTGGCTACCAAAGATGAGTTAATAAACAGTATCTTTCCAGATTTGAGACATAATTATACTAATCATGGATGGCTACGAGAGCGAGCAATTTTAGCTGCGAAAAATTTAGATGTTGATGCCATCAATTTCAAAATACAGCAATTACTGCCTGGTAATGAAACTACATTTAAATCGATCGACACTGTTGTTGATCCTGATGAAGTTGTTAACTATCCTGTAGAATTTTTAAATTCATTAGATTTACCGGGAATGCCACCACATAATTTGCGACTGAAGATTGGTTCACCTATAATTTTGCTTCGAAATTTGAATGCTCCGAAATTATGTAATGGGACGCGATTAGTTATAAAAAAAATCATGGACAACATTCTTGAAGCTACTATTTTGAGTGGAAAATTTCAAGGTGAGGTTGTACTTCTACCACGGATCCCAATGATTCCTTCAGATTCGCCTATACCATTCAAACGTTTACAATTTCCAATCCGCTTGGCATATGCTATGACTATAAATAAGTCACAAGGCCAAACAATGACAATTTGTGGCTTAGATTTAGAAAATCCGTGTTTTTCTCACGGTCAATTATATGTTGCGTGTTCCAGAGTTGGAAAACCATCGAATTTGTTTGTTTATACGCCTCAAGGATTAACTAAAAATATTGTACATCCAATAGCATTAAGATAAATTAAGTTTTTGTAAATTAATAAATAAATGTTATAAAATAGTTTCAGTGTAAGATTTTTTACCTTTACTTAAAACAAGTTAAAGTTTGTATTTACGATGCTGTTATTGCCATACTCCACGGATAATATCCCAGCCTGTAATCAGTCATTTCATTCGCTTAAAATTTTCGGTGACGCCTAGAAATATCCGTGTCAATAATCATAGACAGTGGCTGCTATTATCCAGTCTACAAATTTCATCCGTGGAGTGTGGTAATAGATGCATCTTTTTAGTTAACACAGCTTCTACATTTCACTTTACTCATACAGTATATGCATACTTACACACACAGTATATACTCACATGCTACCGATCGGTCGAATTTGGATAAGTGTACATGTAATGACGTTAGATATTAAAATAACTCTTGAATAATAATTTTCATCAAAACAGTCCAGATTGTTACAGCTTATTGAAGAATGTTTGAAATTTTCGAATCAACGACGTGTGTACAGGACAACGTCTGTCGGGTCTGCTAGTTAATATATAAAACACAGATATCTAATATACAAAATATAAAATAAACGCTTTTTTGCCTTGACATACACTCCACAGACTATTGAAAAAGGAACATTTGAAATCACACAAAATTCACAGGTCATTCAGTCAATCTGTCAGTAATTATTTGTTGGCAACATTTTAAAATTCTTTGGCGACAATCTCTGCTCTGTGCGACTGTTTGACCACAGACTATTATGTGTTTGACATTGGCAGTATGAACGTACACTAAAATGAAAAAATTATAATTTTATTGCCTGGCAACAAAATTATTTTATTTTTAACAATTACCATTGTTTGAAAAAGTTTAAATGAATTTTCAAGTGCAAATGAATGTTTTATTTAATTTAAATTAATGTATTTGTAACACATATTATATATAATTTTAGCTTTCTGCAGTCCTTCTCCATATAAACTTTAACTATGCCAAATCTCACACTCCGTGCACGCAATATGCTTAAAAAGGGGTACAAAGTTTTCTCTTCACGTATTAATATATAGATACCCTAATATTGTGTAATAAGCCTGTTTGTATATTTAAAAAAGAGCTGCTACACAGCTGAAAAAATAAAACAAAACGGCCTAAAAATTAAGAGATTAACAAAATTTTGTCAACTTCTTGACCCTTTTGGGGGAGTTCAGTCCCATTTGTCCCCCTCATAAATATGCCCCTATATACTTTTAAAGTATACCTTTGAAAGGAAAATATTGTGAAGATTTCTGGGACCAGTTAATGACGTACACGGCTGGAGAATAAGATATAACTTTGAATTGTATCAAATGTATAAAGAACCACCGCTAATACAATACATAAAACTATAGCATCTAAGGTGGGCTGGTCATGATGGAGGAAAACAGAATACCATGAAAACTATTGAATATCAAAATCCACAGACAAAGACCAGTGGGAAGACCAAGGAGAAGATGGGAGGACGCGGTGGATGAGGATGCAAAAGAAATACTGAAAGTGCGTTCCTGGAGGAGGATGGCTACCGACAGAAGAGAATGGGAGGAAAAATTGAAGGAGGCCAGGGCCCGACAAGGGATGTAGTGCCATAGGAGAGAGAGAGAGAGAGAGAGAGAGAGAGAGAGAGAGAGAGAGAGATTTTTAAAGTAAAATAGCATATAAATCTGTATTGTCTGAATCAGTGTTTATGTTTTCACTTTCTGAATTTGTTTTAAAACTTTGAATCTTCCAATGATTTAATATAATGTTTAAACAAATTTTTATAGAGAAAAATGTTAAATACTGTTACTATTATTACATTAATTTTTATCTCTGGTGCAGATTTTATTCTTGAAATATGCGACTTAGTACAGGCTTAATAAGCTGAGCAAAATTCTTTTATTTATTACATAAAAAAATACAGTACACTGTTTCAAAAGTAAATAATTTTCAGTCTATTATCAGTGTTTTTTTTTTACACTCTCCAAATGTTGTTGCACTTTAATGTCAATCTATGATCCTACGTTTTTGGCAATAATCATGTTACACAAGAAATTCCAAGAACAATAATAGGAAATTTTATTATTCCACTTTCATAAACGATTAGACAGTCAAAGTAAGTTAAAAGCTAATTTTCTATCCATGTCATGCTAACACTACCACAATTTGATAAAATGTAAACCCTATTGAATTATGTCTGAGGCTTTCACGGCCGGTGGCATCAATGTTGTTAGAATTACTCCTTGCCGGGCAGTAAGGCCATGGTCCAAAGTCGTTTGGACGCAGACTTTTGGCCATACCTTCGACAACCATCTTCAGTGCAGAAAGGCTGCAACATGCTAACTGAGGTAACATATTATGTGTATGAAGCCGACCCGATCCCAGACCCTCCCCCCAAAGAGGAAAAGAAGACTATTATTTTTTGGACATTTATATAGAATGGACGACAATAGGTTTACAAAGCAAATCTTCAAATATCTGTGGGGGAAGAAGTCAACATCAAGTTGGATTAAAGAAGTCCAAAAGGATTTAGAAAAAAATAATATAAATGCAGAAGAAGCAATTGAAAGAGAAGTTTTTCGGGCAAAAGTGTTAAAAATGGAAGGAGTCCAGAATAGGAGAGAGGAAAACGCAGGTTAAAAGTGGACTTAAGACAGGAAGAAGATACACAGTGAAAAGATGAAAGAATATTGGAGAAAAAGAAAAGAACAAAGAGTAAAGAATTAAATTTGGCACGTGGTCCTTAGATGGCCGATACAAAAAAAAAGGTGATTAATAATTATTATAATTTGTTTTGTCAGAAAAATATCTGATGATATTAGATAATTATCTAACATAATGGATTAAAATGAATACAAAAACTCTGAGGTTACGTACTCAGTGACTATAAATACGTAGTCAGTGTAAATACATACAACACACTGACTGAAGTTACATAGTCAGTGACCACAGTTGCAGCCTTTCTGCACTGAAGAAGGCTGTTGAAGGTATGACCAAAACATCTGCATTTAACAACTTTGGGCCACGGCCTTACATCCTAGCAAGGAGTAATTCTAACAACATTGTAAACCATATGATTATCTCCTTTTCATATGATAGTTATTGTACTTGGCAATCTAACCATTCCACTGATATATTTTATGAATTAAATTTCAGTTAATATTCTTGGAAGGCAGTAATAGAGAATGACAGCAAGTATCTTCTTTGAGAGTTCCTATCTGTTTTGGATGTTGGATATCATAGAGACTACTTTAACTTTCTGTACTGCTTTACGGAATAAGTCAGTTGTATTCATGTCGAACCAGGTCCTTAAATTTCTCAGCCATGAGATTCTCGGTCCCCCAACTCCTCTCTTTCTAAGTACGGTACTTTTTCCTGCAGTATAGACTGCAATAAGTAAAATCTCTGTTCATTTCTCATGAGATGTCCCAGATACTGAAGCTTTCTTATCTTCAGTGTGTTAATAACTTCCCTTTCTTTCTTCATGTTTCTAAGAACTTCAACATTACTGTCCATGAAATGCTCAGTATTATATGGTAAAGCCACATTTCAAAAGATTCCAATTTTTTAGTTGTGGCTTCAGTCAAAGTCCAAGATTCTACACTGTGGAAGAGGACTGACAATATGTAGCAGCATAAAAGTCTCATCTTTGTGTTTATTGTTAAATCGTGACTTTTGAATAAACTGCTCATTCTAGCATACACTGTTCTTGCCTTTTCAATTCTGGTCCTTATTTCTTGAGAGTGGTCACATTGTTCATTGGCTATAGTACCCAGATAAGTAAATTGGTTAACACGTTCAACTGGCCTTTGGTTTATATTAAGGCTGCAGTTTGTGAACTTGTTCTTAGATACAATCATTAGCTTCGTTTTATTAACATTGATGTCTAGACCATATCTAAAGCTCCTTTCTGTCACTCTATTCTGTCACAGTAAGTATAACAGGGAGAAAATTCATGACAAACAGGTGTCATATGACTAGAACTGAATAGCAGACACTGTTTTGACACATCCTTCCGAGCTAAGTGAAGTAAATTTTTTCCAATCTCCCAAACGCATTTTTATGGTAGGTGGAAGCGTTAATTAGCAAAATGAGTTCCTATGAATGCATTAAGTCTAGATTACAATACCACATTAAAAGAAAGTAACAGCAAGCGAATTTCAATACTAAACAGATATTAAAGGAATTATTTACATCTTATAAGATTAACATTATTAAATAGTGACAGTCCACCTTATCTCAAGTACAATGATTAACGGTTATGTTAAATGCAACCAGAAGCTTAACACAGATTTTATATAATTTTTATCTTTAAAAAAATTTTCTTGATTAGTATAACAGACATGATAAACTGTATAAATAGACTAATACTTGACATTTTTATATGTATTTCAAGGATAGACATTATCACACAAGGGCAGAATCATGCACACTCACACATTTTCAACAGATGATCTTATGTAATGTACCTAGTCATGTCTCAAGGTATTGCGGTTTTATTTTCTTAAACTAGATATTTTATCTTTCTTTCTTCTTCTTCCCCAACAAGGGTCAATAGGTCAGCTGATTTTTTTTCCAGTTTTGATCACTTCTACCTGTACCCCATAGCTCTGTAGTCAGGTATCTCATTCAGATGGCCTTTCATTCACATTTTTGTGCACTGATTTTTGTCGTAAATTCGATGTTTTGCCACCCAATTATCTGTTCTTGTGCATTCTTGACAACTCACAAGAATTTAATTTTTGTTACTTGAATATGATGTGTGTGTGTGTGTCTCTTCATCAGAATCCAGATGCATTACCATATTGTACAACTGGAACTGTTATAACCTTGTAAAATCTTTAGTTGGGCTTGTTTCATTCTGATAACTCTCCACATATGAACTGATACTTACCGAACTTGGTAATTGCAACTCTGTCATGTTGAGAACTCATGTCACATCCCAGACATTATAATAATAATAATAGTAATAATATTTATTTTATCACAGTAATTATAGACTATTATTTAAAAAAATGTAAAAAACCTACTTAAATAAACACTGTTACCATTAACAAAATGATACTTAATTACTTGTAAACATATTCTGGTGTGAACATTAGTATTGTAGATAAAAACTGTAAAAAATAAAACTTAAAAAAATTTATAAAAAAAAGTTTCAATTTATTGCCTTCACTTGTGAGCTTTGTCAGAGGTGGCTGCTAGAGGCACAGTCAGTTCTGTTTCTGGAGATGGTGCCATCGTTTGAAATGGTTGACATCTTGTTTTGTGTGTGTGTTGTCAAATAGTATATGTGATTTAGATTTGAACAACATAGATATAAACAACAAAGACAGAAAACAACAACACATTCGTAACACTCACATATATCTGCAACCACACCGAAAAAACATACTCGCTAATTTAAAAGGCAAGATACAGCATTGCATACAGGGTCACAAACAAAACAAGACACACACACAGCTAAACAAATTTGATTTAACTGGCATTTACAAACTAATGCAATAAATTCTACAAAGGCCAGACAGGATGCAGCTTCAAACAAAGCTACACTGAACACATAAAAAGCTGTACACTCTACCACTGAATAAAATTTTGCAAAGCATCTCATTGAAGCAGACCACACGTGTGCAAACATCAACAACATGGAAATCATACACATAACATGAAAAGTCAAAATCTATACACACTCGAACAAGTAGAAATATACAAACATTTAATAACTGACAGAAACAACATCGTAAATAGACACAATTTAAATCACATATACTACTTGAACACGTCAAACAACTATTTTCAAAAAATTTTAAACTACAAAGCCATCTCCAAAAACATAACTGACAGCACTTCCTATGATGAAGCTCAAAATGAGTGAAAGGTGGTGCAGGCAATAATATAAAAATGTGTATCTAAATGTGTATTAGTGTCCCATGTCATTAGTGATACTTGGACAGGTCATGGACAACAAAAATTATGCAAAAAAAAACATTTTATAATAAACAATAGTGGTGTACAGGAACTGTATGGAAAGAAAAACCTTGATGGAAATGATGAAACTGGGTATCTCTTTGAACGACTGTGTGGATAGAAATACAGAAACAAAATTCAAAATCTTGAGGTTTTCTGCGGTGAGAAAAAGACGAGAAAGGGGTGGACAGTGGAAAGGAAGGTGGCGCATAGTGTGCAAATGAGGGCTTTCTGACAAGAGAAGAAAGACAATGATATTTGTGTGGTCCACGACTGGCCTGTTTCTGTAAAAAAAAAATAATAATATTAGTTGTGTATTGTATTTGTATATATTTTCTTTACTTTTAGTAAATTTTAAGTGCTTCTAAGTAATAACAACTGTTTTTTTTTCAAACAAGAAACTGGAAAATCTGAAAACTGGTCATTTTGAAAAATCATGTTTATTTTTTCAACAATATGGCATTTTGTTACAAATGGCATGCTTATAATGCTTCACCTGTGTTAGAGTTTTGTCTGATGTACAGGTCTTGTGTCCAGGATTGTCCTAATTTTTCAACCCAACTGTCCTACAAATTGATTGTGCTAGATGACAATCTTAACTTAGAAGTGTGTGTGTGTGTGTACTTTTGCTGATTTCTGCACTTTATTTTCAGTGTTTTTGGCTTTCCTCCAGCTTCTGTAACTGCAATTATTCTTCACCATTCTCTCCTGTATGTTATGACATCTGCTCAGAGGATACAGCAATTAATGTGTATAACCCCCCCCACCCACCCGTTTTGTCATACTATTTTATCTCTAGGATCTGATAACAGGTCAAAACAGTCCAATTACCAATATGTAGGTAGTTTCCCTGAAGACTGATCCTTGTGGATCCTGTCTATACTCTTCACTCTGTGACTGAAATTTCACTTCATACTTCCTTCAAACATACAGATAAAATAAAGGTTATGATCACCACTCAAAAGAAAACCAGGAAACCTGAACAGTATAAAATCGAACCACTAAACCTGGAAACAGTTAACCACTTTAAATATTTGGGATGTTGGATGGCAGAAAACAATGAAGAAATAAACAAATTAAGGAAAGGATACAGGCAACAAATAGAGCATACGCTTCGTTGACATCTATATTCAAGACAAAGAATATCCACCATCAATCCAAGGTCACATTATATAAAGTTATGATTAGACCGGTGATAACATATGGCAGTGAGACTTGGACTCTGAACAAACAAGCCGCTAAATAGTCAATACTTTTGAAAGGAGGATTTTGAGGAGAATATGTGGACCAATCTAAGTCAATGGGACATGGAGAATGCATCACAATAAGGAGCTATACAAGCTGTATAAAGACAACGATCTGGCCACCACCATCCGACTGCATAGATTGCAATGGGCAGGACACATCATTAGGATGGAAGGCAACCGAATACCTAGGAAGGTACTGTTTAGTTAAATAGAGGGTAGAAGGCCTGTTGGAAGACCCAAGAAACACTGGATTGATGCAGTGGGGAGGGATGCTGATAATTTCCTTAAAATAAAATGATGGACATCGATTGCCAAGGACAGGGAAAATGGAGGTGGGTGATTATGGAGACTAAGGTTCAACTTTGAACTGTGATGCCATAGAAGAAGAAGATACTTCCTTCAAACATAACAACAATTAACAATTGCTTCTGTGCCAAAGTGAAGGTTCTGAAGTGGACTGGACTTATTTTCTGTTATAATAGAGACAACAGCAATCTTTGTCAGGATGTTTTGAACACAAATATCAGATATAGAACTCAATGCACCTATTATGATTTTATTATTCTGCCTGTGATATATTAAAAGGTATTAACTTTTTACATGGGTCTGTCAAAATTACACCTTAAGAAATAATTTACAATTAAAAGATCATCCCTTGAGGAAATGAAATTTTTGCTCTGAAATTTGTATGGTTAATAAACACAACGTGTCCTATTAAAAAATGAAGGTGTTCAGCCTGGGGAGACGATTAAATTATCAGAACATGAGACATAGTGTAAACCCAAAAACATACAGTACTACACAACTAACGGGCAGTCTGGTTGCCACAGTAACAGTCCAGCAGCTATCTAGACTGACACGAGACTATGTCTTGTCACAATACAATGATAGATTGGCAGGTTTTAATCTACCATGAAACCAAACTGTGATATACAGTCCTGCACACGGCGACGTGTTATTTTTCTTGGATTTTGTTGTCCATGACGCGTCTGTTGATTAACTAATTATAAGTATAACACTACCAACTCGGAACACAAAGTTTTTCTGGCACAGAATGAACTGATGCCAAAATGTCCGAAGTATCTAGAGCTCATTAAACCCGACTGCCATTTGATGCTAACAACGTTTGGTCACGAGCTAAATTTACATTACTGGTCTGTTAATGAAGTATTGGTGTATGATTCAAGGCCAGCCAAATATTACTGACTACTAAATACTTCATCGCGATAACGTTCACACATTCTGAGAAAAGTACAGCGCCGGATTTAAGATTTTTGAGGGGCTAGGCCAAGTTTTATGAGCGGCGCCCCTCCCAGCTGTGTCTCTGAAGTAATATATGTACTGCAGAAGTAATTTGATGTCAGATTAATATTAATAAAATTTTTAACCAGCAGGCTACTATAAAAAAGCATCCTTTCATTTAGCAAACTTTTTCAAAATTTTAAGAACCATGTAAGAGAATTGGGCAAATTAATTTTTTTTTTTTTAAGTAGAGTAACTTAACTAAGCTTATTCAGAAATTTAACATAAAACATTTCTTTTTCATTGTCTAGGTATAACACATTAATTTTTTTTTAATAATTTTTATAAAATTAAAAAAATAGGTCTAGATTTTTGTTATTCTTTGACTAAAGATACAACAAGCTAATGGTAAACAAATATTTAGTGACTATGTAGCTTAATGGAATTAATGTCGGGGAAAGCATACACAAAAAATGTTGCGGGAAAATTCATATTTATAATTTATAAATATTATATTAATAATATAATTATAATTTAAAATTTATAATTTCAAAAAATCATACTTAAATAAATCAAAGTGCCTCCTACTTTTATAAAAATACTTCTGTCAAAAAAAAATATATCTGTAGCTTGCGGCCCCCTCTGAGCACATGACCTTATGCCATGGCCTAGTCGGCCTAGTGGTAAATCTGGTACTGGGAAAGTATGTGGCCAAAAAACAGTTGTACTGAAGGGTTGGAGGTCACTATAAACAATTCCTACTACATGGATGATAAGCATAGGCATTTGCAACAAGACTGTGACATCTCACTAATACTTTATGGGTTAGTCATAGTTTAGAAAACTATGATGCATTAATTTGTAAAACATAAAAAGTATTTTTATATGATAAGCATGGTCCCCACATCTTTCCTGGGGCTCCTATGCCAGACCACTTTCCGGGCCCCCCTTCGCCGTTCAAAACCACTCTTGTTTTAAAGTCTTTATAGGTTAGTAAATGCTAAATACTAAAAAAACTAAACAGATTATAAAGTCTTTTTAAAGATAGAAAATTTTAGACATATCACTTTAAAGTAAAACAGAATTAACGAACTACTTAGAGGACTTAAAATCTACGTTTCAAATTTTAAGTTCCTAATCAAATCAAATAACTAATTCATTTTTTACCTCAACCATCTATTAAAATTAACTTTTATAAGACAAAAATAAACACAATCTACGTTTATCAATACATAAGTGATAGGCCTACAATTGTTATAAAAATAAACAAAAAACAATAATATGTCTAAATTCCATAACCAAGCATAAGTGAAAGGGAGAGGCCTCCTTCTAAAATGGCTTAAGTAGAGCAAAGTTTTTTTCTTAGTTTCATTTGAGCAAACTAGAGTCAATAACAACTGAAAAACCAATTCATCACTCTTAGCCAATTCATTTTCAATAGCTAAAACTGCCAAATTATAAAGCCTTTCTTGGCTTGGCTATTTTTAGAGGACATAGCCAGTAGAACAGGCTTAAGAATTTCTGTAGAAAAAACTAAATTTCTCACAAATATTAAAAAAGCGCCAAAATTCCTGGTAACAGATATTGGTCGAATAGAGAGGGTTCGAAAATTTAAGTATCTAAGAGAGATAATTCTAGAGAATGGCTTGGAAAAATCTGCTATAGAAGAAAGGCTTCATAAGATGGAAAGGGCATATGATATAACTAAATATATTTGTAATAAAAAGTGCATATCTAAAAATGATAAAATAAGGCATTACAGTACAGTAGTGAAGCTAGAATGCCTACATGCAAGTGAATGTCTAGCACTTATAATTTAGACAAACTAGAAATATTGGAAAGACGAATTATTAGGAAAATATTAGGCCCACGAAAAACTTCAGAAGGTTGGAAATTAAGAAGTAATGTTGAAATATATGAACATACAGAAAATACAACAGAAACAATGAGGAAAAGAAGACTATTTTTTTTTGGACATTTATATAGAATGGACGACAATAGGTTGACAAAGCAAATCTTCAAATATCTGTGGGGGAAGAAGTCAACATCAAGTTGGATTAAAGAAGTCCAGGATTTAGAAAAAAATAATATAAATGCAGAAGAAGCAATTGAAAGAGAAGTTTTTCGGGCAAAAGTGTTAAAAATGGAGTGAGTCTAGGGTAGAAGAGAGAAAAACGCAGGTTCAAAGTGGACTGAAGACAGGAAGAAGAGACACAGTGAGAAGATGAAAGAATATTGGAAAAAAGGAAAGAACAAAGATTAAAGAATTGAAATTGGCATGTGGTCCTTAGATGGCCGATACAAAAAAAAAAACCTTTTTTGGGAGGTAGTGCTTTTCTGCCAAGTTTTCAGCGAACTTTTAAAATACCGTGGTCTTTTGTGCTCATACTAACCAAATTACTATATTTGTTGCTTTATCAATATCAACATGATTTATTTAGATTGTTCTTTAATATAAAGGAATTATTATATATATAAAGGAAATTAAACAACCCAATACGACCACTAATCAACTTCAAAAAACCACCTACATACAAAATAGCAAAAATAATAGCACAAAAACTAAAAAATAACCATCTAACTAATAATTATCACAACATAAAAAATACGTACGAATTAATAGACAAACTAAAAGTAATAAATATAGATGAAAACACATTTTTCACATCATACGACATCACAAATATGTACACCAACATTCCAATTGATGAAACAATAGACATAATAATAAACAAACTTAAAGAACAAAATGAAGACACACAATATATAACTGAAATAAAAAATAGCCTCCAACTAATACTAAAACAAAATTACTTTGAATTCAATAGCAAAATTTATCAACAACAAGAAGGATTGGCAATGGGATCTCCATTATCTAGCATAATAGCAGAAATATTCTTACAACATATAGACACCAAAATACAAAATAGTATAAAATCCTTTGATCCAAATGGCATTTGGATAAGATATGTATGGATATATGGATGGGCTATATATATCAAGTAACAAAAATACAAATGCAGATAACATATTAAAACAAATCAATAACATACATCCAAAAATACAATTCACAGAAGAAAAAGAAAATCACAACAAAATCAACTATTTAGACATAACCATCACAAGATACAATAACCACCTACAATAGCTATGCAATATACAGAAAACCAACTTCCACTAACATCATTATACCTAACCTTTCTGACCACTCACCACAACATAAAATGGCAGCATTCTATTCACTATTTAACAGAATGCACAAAATACCCCTAAACAAACAAGAAACAGACACAGAAAGAAATATAATATACCAAATTGCTTGTGAAAATGGATATAATAAAAACACTTAAAACAAAATAGAAAATACAAACAAATATAAAATAAAAACTGAACAATTAAGAATTAATCAAAATGAACAAAACGAAAATAATAACAACAATAAAAAATGGACCACATTCACATACATAAATAATAAAATGAAAAAGCTAACAAAACTGTTTAAGAACACAGACATTAAAATAGCATACAAAACTAACAAAAATAATCTACAAAAACTAAATAACCCACACAACAAAGATAATACAACAACCAATGGTATATACAAAATTGAATGCCAAGATTGCAATAAATGTTACATAAGACAAACAAAAAAACAACTGAAAAAACGTTATTTTGAACACCTAAACGCATACAAAAAACCAGAAATATACAAGTCTAATTTAGCCACACATGCAATAAACACTGGACATGAATTCCCAAACATAACCAACATGACACTAATAAAACACATACCACACAAAGGCACCATACTGAACATTTGGGAAAATTTACAAATATACAAACATAAAACACAAAACAAACTAATACCTGAACAAATACAAATCAATACAAAACACGACACAATTTTCTAAGCACTCAACATAAAAAATACGCAAAATACTAACACATACACCACAATCACACACAATAAAACCAATTTAAAGTACCAGAAGCAAACAGGAAACCACAATAACAACCATCCAACACATATGTACTTCACCAGACACAAAATCTGGAAGGCTGAGGATGGGTACACAATGGTACCCGAAACATGTTCCTAATAAGAAAAGAAATATCTTGAGGTAAATTCATCATAAAAATTAAGTGTAATAATGGAAATAATAACAATCTATAAAACAATTTTTGACCACAAATTTACTTAAATCGGTCACATTTTAAAGTCACAGTCTTTAAATGTTGTTGATTTTGAATTATTTTTTTCCATTGCCCAGGGCCCCATGCCACAGCATTCGCTACCCTCCCCTTGTGGGGGCCATGGTGATAAGATATTGAAAAAGACACCATCTTAGTATGTTTTTTGTTTAATACTAATTTCTTAATTGAATTACATTATTTACTCTATTTCTGAGCGCTTCTTAAGGACGTTTATCTCATATTTTTTCTGATCTAGTGTATTAAAATGTCTGCAGATTCCTATATTAAAAAAGCACGTTTCCTTTCAACAGATAATCCAGAATCATTTTTATCATTTTCCTGGTGATAATCATTATCAGTTGGTTCAGCGCAAAGTCTTTTTCAAGTGTTTTGCATAATTGTTTCAAGTAATTTAAAATTGCTATTAACTATTTAGACTTTGACCTTGATTATGGGCTGTGAATGATGATTATTTCTCAAACTATCCTTCAAACATTCTGACCATTACCGTGTCCCTGAGTGTACGATACTATAGAACGTGTGTATGTAACTCATTACTACAGATTGCCCAGTTTCTAATTTGCCTAAATGTCAGGCAACTATCAGTACACTTAAGTCTGCATAGAAATTTTGATGTATCTACTTTGTTGTAGGAATGTTGAACACATATTAACATGAAATTAAAACTAAATGCAAAGTCAAATCTTTTGTTAAATTTTGTAAATTTTACCTTTGAACAACTAGAAATGTACCAAACAAAGCAGTGAAACTTATTTGTGGAGCTGTGAAGACCACCGCAGTGCCACCCATGCATCTGTACAACTACAAGCGACCTATCGAGGTCATATACCTAGTCATGAGTGAAAAGCTCATCCAAAATCAGTACTCTGAAATCCAAATTAATCCTGTCTCCATAATATCAGAAAACTCTAATAAAACCAATTGCCACTTTCTACAGAACCATACATCCTACAAATTAATCCAATAAATATTTCATAAAGACAAATTCAAAGGACATGAAAGAGAACTTGAAACTATGGACCTTGGTCCTGGAAGAGAAACATGAAAATTCTGGGATTCTATTGAACATGACGTGTCCAAGTGTTATCAAGAACCAAAATATCCTACTGTGTTCCATATCCTAGGATGTTTTGGTTCATAAGAGAAACAAAAATTCGTAAGAGTAATCACAAAGTATATAGTAATTAGTGACACATGAGAAAATATATACAATGACATAACTATGATCGAACAAGTGAGAGCATTCCAATAGGTACTTAGGCATTGGAAATACTCAGTAAACGACTGAGGCTCACACGATGTAGAAATCAAAGAAAGTGTTGGAAAAACAGTGAAACTGTATTATTCTATGAATAATAAAAAGGAAAATCTCAAAATAAATGATAATTACAATATTTAAGACCATATATAGTGTGTGTTTTGATGTATGCAGACATGGGTGAGGACAGAAACAAAGTTTAAACGAATTAAATATGATCAAATATCTAGCAGAAACCAATGGATACAACAGAACAATAATCAATAAATTCCTGCACAAAACACAAAACAAACAACAGACAAAGACAGAAAACAATAAATTCATGACTCTAACATATATCAATAACCAAACTGAAAAAATAGCCCACAAATTTAGAAAAGCAGGATACAGAACTACAAACAAAACAGAACACACACTGTCAAAAACACACACAAAGAACAAAACAAATTTGGTTTACCTGGTGTATAGAAACTTAACTACTAACAATGTAACAAATTCTACATAGGCCAGACAGGACATAGCTTCAAACAGAGATACATTGAACACATAAAAGCATTACATCTACCACCGAATCTACCGTTGCAAACCATCTTATTGAGGCAGACCAGACATGCACAAGTGTAAACTACAACATGGATATTCTACATGTATACAGGAAAGGCTAAAACTAGACACTCAACTGGAAATATACAAATACACAAAAGCACATACAAATGACATCCTAAACAAACAGACACATACTTTAAATCACACATACAGTTTGAACATATCACACCACATCAATCTTTCGAAACATCGGTGCTATCACCAAGCGGAAGCCTCTGATGAAGCTTGTAATAAGAGAAAACAAGGTAAAAATTTAACATTTTTATGAATAAAAATTAGTATTCTGAATCAGTAGTGATATATTTATAATTAGGAAACAAAGTATATGAGATGAGTCTTGGAGGTTGCAAAGAAGAGAGAGAATGAAAAGTGTCAACATAAGAAGAGATTTAGACTTACAGTCTACTCTGAATGTGATAGAAGAAACACAATTGAGTAAGTAGGGTCACTTTCAATGTGCGGAAGAGGTACGACCATCAAAAACTGCAAAGAACAAGAAAAGAGAAACTCCTAGACAGACAAAGGATTAAAGTAACTGCTAAAAACACAATTTTAGAAAATAAAAGGACTATATGTGGGAGAAGCAAATAAGTTAGCAAGTGGAAAATACAAAAAAGAGTGGAAGAAGATTGTAAAATAATGTTTAGATTGTTTTATTATACATATATATATTTTTTTTTTGCAACAGTACAACCATTTACAGTACTGTGCATTGCAAAAATAATTTAAATAAATAATCCCTCAAAATAATTTCATCATTTTGTATACTATTTACACTATTTAAATTTGCATTTGGTCTATTATCATTTTGACTTTCACGTGAATATATATTCCTTCTTCTTTGTCTCTCACTCCGACCCGTCAATGTTCTATGTCGAGGCATAATGGAAGTAGGTGCGAATATCTGAATGTAAAAAAAAATGTAATGAATTACTGAAACTAAGATTAGACAGGGTTTAATTTAAAAATAATAAAATGTACTCACTTTTTTGAAACCACCAATAATAATTAGGCGAGAGTAAGTCAATTCAAATTGCTGCTACAAAATTTTCCTTTTGCAACAGGTGTATATTAAGCAAGCTGTATTTCACTTTAAACTGCACATTAATATATAAAACACAGATATCTAATATACAAAATATAAAATAAACGCTTTTTTGCCTTGACATACACTCCACAGACTATTGAAAAAGGAACATTTGAAATCACACAAAATTCACAGCTCATTCAGTCAATCTGTCAGTAATTATTTGTTGGCAACATTTTAAAATTCTTTGGCGACAATCTCTACTCTGTGCGACTGTTTGACCACAGACTATTATGTGTTTGACATTGGCAGTATGAATGTAAACAAACGACAGACTATTATGTGTTTGACACTGGCAGTATGAACGTACACTAAAATGAAAAAATTATAATTTTATTGCCTGGCAACAAAATTATTTTATTTTTAACAATTACCATTGTTTGAAAAAGTTTAAATGAATTTTCAAGTGCAAATTAATGTTTTATTTAATTTAATTTAATGTATTTGTAACACATATTATATATAGATTTTAGCTTTCTGCACTCCTTCTCCATATAAACTTTAACTATGCCAAATCTCACACTCCTCCATGCGCGCAATATGCTTAAAAAGGGGTACAAAGTTTTCTCTTCACGTATTAATATATAGATACCCTAATATTGTGTAATAAGCCTGTTTGTATATTTAAAAAAGAACTGCTACACAGCTGAAAAAATAAAACAAAACGGCCTAAAAATTAAGAGATTAACAAAATTTTGTCAACTTCTTGACCCTTTTGGGGGAGTTCAGTCCCACTTGTCCCCCTCATAAATATGCCCCTATATACTTTTAAAGTATACCTTTGAAAGAAAAATATTGTGAAGATTTCTGGGACCAGTTAATGACGTACACGGCTGGAGAATAAGATATAACTTTGAATTGTATCAAATGTACAAAGAACCACCGCTAATACAATACATAAAACTATAGCATCTAAGGTGGGCTGGTCATGATGGAGGAAAACAGAATACCATGAAAACTATTGAATATCAAAATCCACAGAAAAAGACCAGTGGGAAGACCAAGGAGAAGATGGGAGGACGCGGTGGATGAGGATGCAAAAGAAATACTGAAAGTGCGTTCCTGGAGGAGGATGGCTACCGACAGAAGAGAATGGGAGGGAAAATTGAAGGAGGCCAGGGCCCGACAAGGGCTGTAGTGCCATAGGAGAGAGAGAGAGAGAGAGAGAGAGATTTTTAAAGTAAAATAGCATATAAATCTGTATTGTCTGAATCAGTGTTTATGTTTTCACTTTCTGAATTTGTTTTAAAACTTTGAATCTTCCAATGATTTAATATAATGTTTAAACAAATTTTTATAGAGAAAAATGTTAAATGCTGTTACTATTATTACATTAATTTTTATCTCTGGTGCAGATTTTATTCTTGAAATATGCGACTTAGTACAGGCTTAATAAGCTGAGCAAAATTCTTTTATTTATTATATAAAAAAATACAGTACACTGTTTCAAAAGTAAATAATTTCCAGTCTATTATCACAGTGTTTTTTTTTTACACTCTCCAAATGTTGTTGCACTTTAATGTCAATCTATGATCCTACGTTTTTGGCAATAATCATGTTACACAAGAAATTCCAAGAACAATAATAGGAAATTTTATTATTCCACTTTCATAAACGATAAGACAGTCAAAGTAAGTTAAAAGCTAATTTTCTATCCACGTCATGCTAACACTACCACAATTTGATAAAATGTAAACCCTATTAAATTATGTCTGAGGCTTTCACGGCCGGTGGCATCAATGTTGTTAGAATTACTCCTTGCCGGGCAGTAAGGCCGTGGTCCAAAGTCGTTTGGACGCAGACTTTTGGCCATACCTTCGACAACCATCTTCAGTGCAGAAAGGCTGCAACATGCTAACTGAGGTAACATATGTGTATGAAACCGACCCGACCACAGACCCTCCCCCCAAAGCCAGATATGCTACTGAAAATATATACAAATGAAGAAGAATGTCAGAAGAAGCATTGGAGTGACCAGCTCATAGTCTATTGTTAGAGACCAGAACAAACTATTTTTGGTTTAATCCTTGTTGAAGATGATGATGATGATGATGATGATGAAAAAACTGCATATGCACATTGTGTATGTGTGTGAACATCTATAAATATGTATAATAAAGATGAGATTATTAGAAACATATTAGGCCCATGAAAAACTTCAGAAGGTTGGAAATTAAGAAGTAATGATGAAATATATCAGAGTATAGAAAATACAACAGAAACAATGAGGAAAAGAAGACTATTATTTTTTGGACATTTATATAGAATGGACAACAATAGGTTGACAAAGCAAATCTTCAAATATCTGTGGGGGAAGAAGTCAACATCAAGTTGGATTAAAGAAGTCCAAAAGGATTTAGAAAAAAATAATATAAATGCAGAAGAAGCAATTGAAAGAGAAGTTTTTCGGGCAAAAGTGTTAAAAATGGAAGGAGTCCAGAATAGGAGAGAGGAAAACGCAGGTTAAAAGTGGACTTAAGACAGGAAGAAGATACACAGTGAAAAGATGAAAGAATATTGGAGAAAAAGAAAAGAACAAAGAGTAAAGAATTAAATTTGGCATGTGGTCCTTAGATGGCCGATACAAAAAAAAGGTGATTAATAATTATTATAATTTGTTTTGTCAGAAAAATATCTGATGATATTAGATAATTATCTAACAAAAAGGATTAAAATGAATACAAAAACTCTGAGGTTACGTAGTCAGTGACTATAAATACGTAGTCAGTGTAAATACATACAACACACTGACTGAGGTTACATAGTCAGTGACCACAGTTGCAGCCTTTCTGCACTGAAAAAGGCTGTTGAAGGTATGACCAAAACATCTGCATTCAACAACTTTGGGCCACGGCCTTACATCCTAGCAAGGAGTAATTCTAACAACATTGTAAACCATATGATTATCTCCTTTTCATATGATAGTTATTGTACTTGGCAATCTAACCATTCCACTGATATATTTTATGAATTAAATTTCAGTTAATATTTTTGGAAGGCAGTAATAGAGAATGACAGCAAGTATCTTCTTTGAGAGTTCCTATCTGTTTTGGATGTTGGATATCATAGAGACTACTTTAACTTTCTGTACTGCTTTACGGAATAAGTCAGTTGTATTCATGTCGAACCAGGTCCTTAAATTTCTCAGTCATGAGATTCTCGGTCCCCCAACTCCTCTCTTTCTAAGTACAGTACTTTTTCCTGCAGTATAGACTGCAATAAGTAAAATCTCTGTTCATTTCTCATGAGATGTCCCAGATACTGAAGCTTTCTTATCTTCAGTGTGTTAATAACTTCCCTTTCTTTCTTCATGTTTCTAAGAACTTCAACATTACTGTCCATAAAATGCTCAGTATTATATGGTAAAGCCACATTTCAAAAGATTCCAATTTTTTAGTTGTGGCTTCAGTCAAAGTCCAAGATTCTACACTGTGGAAGAGGACTGACAATATGTAGCAGCATAAAAGTCTCATCTTTGTGTTTATTGTTAAATCGTGACTTTTGAATAAACTGCTCATTCTAGTGTACACTGTTCTTGCCTTTTCAATTCTGGTCCTTATTTCTTGAGAGTGGTCACATTGTTCATTGGCTATAGTACCAAGATATGTAAATTGGCTAACACGTTCAACTGGCCTTTGGTTTATATTAAGGCTGCAGTTTGTGAACTTGTTCTTAGATACAATCATTAGCTTCGTTTTATTAACATTGATGACTAGACCATATCCAAAGCTCCTTTCTGTCACTCTATTCTGTCACAGTAAGTATAACAGGGAGAAAATACATGACAAACAGGTGTCATATGACTAGAACTGAATAGCAGACACTGTTTTGACACATCCTTCCGAGCTAAGTGAAATAAATTAATACTTGATATTTTTATACGTATTTCAAGGATAGACATTATCACACAAGGGCAGAATCATGCACACTCACACATTTTCAACAGATGATCTTATGTATCGTACCTAGTCATGTCTCAAGGTATTGCGGTTTTATTTTCTTAAACTAGATATTTTATCTTTCTTTCTTCTTCTTCCCCAACAAGGGTCAAGGTCAGCTGATTTTTTCCAGTTTTGATCACTTCTACCTGTACCCCCATAGCTCTGTAGTCAGGTATCTCATTCAGATGGCCTTGTCATTCACATTTTTGTGCACTGATTTTTGTCGTAAATTCGATGTTTTGCCACCCAATTATCTGTTCTTGTGCATTCTTGACAACTCACAAGAATTTAATTTTTGTTACTTGAATATGATGTGTGTGTGTGTGTCTCTTCATCAGAATCCAGATGCATTACCATATTGTACAACTGGAACTGTTATCTTTATATATATATTTCGTGTGTGCGTGTGTATGTCACTGAACTCCTCCTAGACGGCTGGACCGATTTTGATGAAATTTTGTGTGTGTGTTTGAGTGGGTCCCTGGATGGTTTAGATTCACAATTGGACCCGGTAGGTGGCGCTGCGATCGGGTTCCAGGAAATTATATATAAAAATGAATGTTTCTTTGTTTGTCCCGTATGCGTTCCTATACCATTCATCGGATTGCAATGAAACTTCGGTGAGTTGTTGTGCGCACGCCCGCGAAGGTTTCTGAATTAGTGGTGTTTTTTCGATGGGGTCCTTTGGGGGGTTCTTTGGGGTCTTCCACATCTCCTCCTAAACCACTGTACCGATTTCAACCAAACTTGGCACAAATATTTTACGCAAAGGGAGAACCAACATAGGATAGGTGTTTTTTCGATGGGGTCCTTTTGGGGGTTCTTTGGGGTCTTCCACATCTTCTCCTAAACCACTGTACCGATTTCAACCAAACTTGGCACAAATATTTTACGCAAAGGGAGAACCAACATAGGATAGGTGTTTTTTCAATGGGGTCCTTTTGGGGGTTCTTTGGGGTCTTCCACATCTTCTCCTAAACCACTGTGCCGATTTCAACCAAACTTGGCACAAATATTTTACGCAAAGGGAGAACCAACATAGGATAGGTGTTTTTTTGATGGGGTGCTTTTGGGGGTTCTTTGGGGTCTTCCACATCTTCTCCTAAACCACTGGACCGATTTCAACCAAACTTGGCACAAATATTTTACGCAAAGGGAGAACCAACATAGGATAGGTGTTTTTTCGATGGGGTCCTTTGGGGTCTTCCACATCTTCTCCTAAACCACTGGACCGATTTCAACCAAACTTGGCACAAATATTTTACGCAACGGGAGAACCAACATAGGATAGGTGTTTTTTCGATGGGGTCCTTTGGGGTCTTCCACATCTCCTCCTAAACCACTGAACCAACATAGGACAAGTGTTTTTTTCGATACAATCCTTTGGGGGGTCCTTTGGGGTCTTGCACATCTCTTCCTAAACTATTAGACCGATTTCAACCAAACTTGGCACAAATATTTTACGCAACGGGAGAACCAACATAGGACAGGTGTTTTTTCGATACGATCCTCTGGGGGGTCCCCCAAACTATTAGATTTGGTTACTATGGCAACCCAATAGAATAGATTCTGTTATAAATATATTATTGCATTAAACTGAAGACCACGCGAACGAAGTCGTGGGCAACAGCTATTTATTTTTAAGAAACCTACTTTAATTGAACTTTATTAATTAAACTAACATTTTCATTACGTACAACATGAAACTCCGTAGCGAAGCACGGGTATTCCCCTAGTAACCTTGTAAAATCTTTAGTTGGGCTTGTTTCATTCTGATAACTCTCCACATATGAACTGATACTACCGAACTTGGTAATTGCAACTCTGTCATGTTGAGAACTCATGTCACATCCCAGACATTATAATAATAATAATAATAGTAATAATATTTATTTTATCACAGTAATTATAGACTATTATTTAAAAAAATGTAAAAAACCTACTTAAATAAACACTGTTACCATTAACAAAATGATACTTAATTACTTGTAAACATATTCTGGTGTGGAACATTAGTATTGTAGATAAAAACTGTAAAAAATAAAACTTAAAAAAATTTATAAAAAAAAGTTTCAATTTATTGCCTTCACTTGTGAGCTTTGTCAGAGGTGGCTGCTAGAGGCACTGTCAGTTCTGTTTCTGGAGATGGTGCCATCGTTTGAAATGGTTGACATCTTGTTTTGTGTGTGTGTTGTTAAATAGTATATGTGATTTAGATTTGAACAACATAGATATAAACAACAAAGACAGAAAACAACAACACATTCATAACACTCACATATATCTACAACCACACCGAAAAAACATACTCGCTAATTTAAAAGGCAAGATACAGCATTGCATACAGGGTCACAAACAAAACAAGACACACACACAGCTAAACAAATTTGATTTAACTGGCATTTACAAACTAATGCAATAAATTCTACAAAGGCCAGACAGGATGCAGCTTCAAACAAAGCTACACTGAACACATAAAAAGCTGTACACTCTACCACTGAATAAAATTTTGCAAAGCATCTCATTGAAGCAGACCACACGTGTGCAAACATCAACAACATGGAAATCGTACACACAACATGAAAAGTCAAAATCTATACACACTCGAACAAGTAGAAATATACAAACATTTAATAACTGACAGAAACAACATCGTAAATAGACACAATTTAAATCACATATACTATTTGAACACGTCAAACAACTATTTTCAAAAAATTTTAAACTACAAAGCCATCTCCAAAAACATAACTGACAGCACTTCCTATGATGAAGCTCCAAATGAGTGAAAGGTGGTGCAGGCAATAATATAAAAATGTGTATTAGTGTCTCATGTCATTAGTGATACTTGGACAGGTCATGGACAACAAAAATTATGAAAAAAAAATTTTTATAATAAACAATAGTGGTGTACAGGAACTGTATGGAAAGAAAAACCTTTCCAGAATTGCGGAAGCCTGCCACTATAGCACTGTGATCAGGCAAGTGAACACGTATGGAGTGGAAACAATGTGCTTTAAAAATTTGGAACCTCTTCTTAAAATTGAATGAAGAATTCTTTGGAAAATTTATGCCCCCAAGAAAACTGAAGATGGTTACAGGCATAGACCGAAAGAAGAGCTATACAGGGGTCTGGAAGGTCTGGAAATGGCTTTCCGAAAGAAAAGACTAAGATTCCTTGGACTATGGTTCGGATGGATTGGTCCAGATTAAATAAACAAATTTTCAACTATATTTGGCAACTTTCTAGTAAACATAAATAAATATGGATTAATAAACATGATTCAGATTGGAAGCTGGATCGTAGTTAAAAACGGATCGTAGAATTCATGCATGGACACGCATATCTGTCCCATGTGTCACTAGCATTGTGTACACGTGTATTTTGTTTGTGTGTGTGAAGCCTGTCCGTTCCTGAACTGTAACCAACCCTTTTCAAGTATTGATAGATTTTGTTTTATTTTAATTATAAGAAAAATATGTACGATATGGTAAAACAAAAGACACCAGAGGGTGTAGAAAATAAAGGTGAACAAAGGGTTAAAAGAACATGACAAAGTGACAGAAAGTGCAATTACTATAAGTAAAAAGTGAATAGTTCTTTTTATAATTCAAATAAAGAAGTGTAATTTACGTATAGTAAACATATAAAAATTAGCGATCCATTGAGCATCGTGTAGTGTGAAACAGACTTCGTAATTCGTGAAGATAGGTGAAATTAGTGAATTGAACCAGAGTGGGGGTAAAGACGCTTCGACAAACTCTGACAAGATGAAAATTGTTCAGATCTGAGCTTTTGCATGACCTGGCTATAAATACCAGGTCGCATTAATAAAGTTCCTTCTTCTATTTTCAACCGTTGCCGTAGGAGGCTATGTCAGTCGACAACGCTATTTAAATCTACAGTGAGAGTCACGGGACGAACTGGAAGTCCAACCAGAACAGCAGAGCACCTATGAAGAGGTTCGATGGACTCACGTACAAGACGATACGAGACAACTAGTAAACAGCACTAGCAGTGGAATCCTGGAAGAGGACCAGAGGACCAGCAGAACGAGAATGACACAGACCGAGGACCCGAGGAGGACACACTGATAGTATCGCATCAAATGATGTGATGAAAAACCATTTTTGTTAATTAAAAGACTCTAATTAACATAGAATGAAAAACATTCAAACAGTTAATCAATCATAAAGAAATGTACATAAATGCAAAAGCAGATTGTAATGTAGAATAATAACTCATGTATAGGAATTAGTAGTTGAATCAAACATAAATGCTAAGAGAGAAATATTTGAGTTTAAATTAAAATAAATTAAAGTATTAATACAGTGTTTGTTTGATATGTTTTTAAATTAAAATAAATGAGAGTAATTGATAAAGTCTTTGTTTGATATGATTTTAAATAAAAATAAATGAGAGTAATTGATAAAGTCTTTGTTTGATAAAGTAAAATGCATATGCAATAGTAAAGAATGAAAGTCAAATAAGATTAAATAAATTAAAATAACAGTAAATTCAGATTTAGAGAAAATAATATGAAATCGCAAAGATAACCATACAATGAGTAAGCTGAGAAAAAAAATTTAATTAATTAAGATTAGATGATAAGGTTTATGCATACCATGTTATATATAATTTGTTAGCCATAAGTCATGTGCGAATGGTTCATACAAACGAATAATAATGAGTATTATTTTGTTGTTCGAAATAAAAGAATTTTGTTTAATAAAAAATAAATAATGGAAAAATTTAAAAAAACTTATATAACGCATCATCTTCTTATTACGATTACACCCATGAACTCAATTTGTGTTGTTATAAAATTTGGCGCTCCAAAAGCATGGGGCTACCCAAATTAAATTACATTCAATTTGTGTTGTTATATAATTTGTCGCCCTGAATGTGGGGCCAGACACGACCATTTAACTATTTAAATTTCTTATAGCTAAATGTACGCTCTTTAAATACAAGTGTGGTAAACATATAATATGTATAACAATTAAGATTCTTATGAAATATTCTCACATATATTTTATTTTGTTGTGTACTGGCGCTCAATGAAATAATATCATTTTAAAGGTGTAATTGTAATATTAAGAATAATAATAATTAATAAATATAATATTTTAAATAAATAAAATTAGTAATTCGGTTCCATAATAATAATATTTTAAAACATAATAAGGAATAAATAAATATAAATAATTCAATATGGCAGAACCAGGAAGCTTTGATATGGAAGCCCTTCAAACTATGATGCGTGCCTGGATGGACGAATTAGTTACAAAACAAGCAGAAAATTTAAATGAGAAACTATATAAGCAAACAGAAAATTTAAATGAGAAACTAAATAAACAAACAGAGGATTTAAAAGAAAGTTTAAATAATACAATAAGCGAATTGAAACAAGACATCAAAGATAGTACAATGCAATTAGCTAATAAATTTGTAGACATGAATAATTGCATTGTTGCATTGTGACGAAGATACGCAAACAATTATTGACCGAAGGGTAATGATAACAATAATTGTAACTATAATTATAAAAACTACAGATTATCATAAACGACACACGAAAAAACGGTCAACTGTTTATATTGGCCGCATACAAACTGCTAGTATGGAACATGCGGAGAGAAGAGAGAGAGAATTGAAGAGAAAATTCGTCTGGTCAGCTCATCAAATAAAATTCTCACCGTATGAACAGGTGAGTTATGCAGTCACAACAGATGTTAACACAATTAGGGTGAGAAACAGAAGTTGTTATATTTAAAATGCATGTTGGTTCTTGGTATCCAAGTCACATAGGAATATAGATTATTGATAAATAAATCAACTTGTATCCGTCGTGTGACTTCGTTATACGTCGATTAAAATGATGCGTTTCGGAACATATGCTCCATCATCAGATTAAATCAGATTTCTTTCTACCACATACACAAATATAATGCCAAAGATTCTAACCACCACATTTAATAAATTGAATATTACCGCTACCTTCAAAACAAACAATAGTCTATTAAAAATACTACGTCACAGAAAACCCATATCTTTAGAAAAGAAATCTGGCATATATAAATTATCATGTAACGACTGCAACAGTTTTTACATTGGTCAAACGGGGAGAGGTTTCCTCAAACGATTTAAAGAGCACATACCAAACGTCACCTAAATAATCTCAATCTGTTAAATAATATCAAGTCCAACTTTGCCCGCCACTTAATTTTACACAATCATAATTATACCGATTTCAAATCTAATTTGATACCCCTACATGTGTGCAACAAAGGCCGTTACATAAACGCAATAGAAGAGTTCGAAATATACAAAGCATATTGTAGCATGACAGATAATCCACTTAATAAAGATTACAAAATGATCATAATTAAATATCAATTACATTCAATATAAAGAAAAATTCATATGAAAACATATAAATATCAAAATAAAATACCACTATAAATGGAAAAAGTAAAAGTAAAGAACCACAGTGCAACAAAAATGTATAAAGAAAAATAAACCACAAAAACTAAAATAAAATAAGTATAATACCCAGGTAGAATAGGAGAAGGAAAGGAAGATACCCCGAACAAACTAACGAACATGAAAAAACAATAATACCTTGGAGAAACCAAGAAGGAAGAATTTTGAAGAAACGAAATTGTAGGATGGGAGGACTACAAGATATACCCAAGGGAACCTATATATATTAAAAAGAATACGACAAACCCCTAAAGAGATTCAAGGTCACAAAGAAAGTATAACACCCAAAACCTGATATTAATGTAAAATAGTTACAAACAAAGTGTTTAGTGTTGTAAGTAGAAGTGCACCCACTAAAGTTATTGTGTAATGGAATAAACAAATCTTCATAATCCCTTATAAATAAGATTTTGGTCTGGGAATATTGTAAAACTCAATAAGAGATAAGATCCAAAATATAAGTGAACCAGTGTAAGTTATTTCAGTATATTAAATAAACTTCAAGTAGAAGTGTAACTAATACTTCAACTAAGTACATGTGTACCATAAACAACTTTAATGTTTTCTATGACTACAGGAATACAATTTTATAAAATATTCTTATGAAAACATTACTAATGTTTATAAGAAGGTGGTGAATAAATAAAGTGACAGGGGTTAAAAATGTAATACTATAATAAACACAGAAAGGACTGCAACCAAAATAAGTTTAAGAAGTAAGTAAAAATAAATGGCTTGTTATGTTTATGTTAAAGCCCATGAACTCCATAATTCAATGTGGTGAATAGAATAAGATTTTGTTATTATTATAAAAATGTTTAATAGGTCTAACAGTGTTAATCCAGACTAAAATGTCTAAATATGGATACCATACTCTGTTTATAAAATGTTTATTATATGTTATTTGTAGTAGTTAAAACTAAAATGTCTGACTTTGAAGACCATATTGTTAATTTTAAATATTGTTTAAGTATGATGAGTAGGAATACAATACTACATGTTATATTAGTTAATTAAGGAGATTTTAATTAATATTGTATTAAATTAAGAAAGTCAGAAGGGGTAAAGAGACAATATTATTCAAAAACATTATATGTAAAACCAGAAAAATCTAGGCCAAATAGGAAATTCCAACAGCATTATAATTGATTAATTAAGTTAAATAAACCAAGTAAACTGATGGAATTTATATAAGGTGAATTAGTCACCAAATACTATGACTAAAACTAGACTTTAAAAGGATAGTGTAAAGAGATATATAAAATTATTAAAAATTTTGCAGATGTAATAACTAAAATTTCAGAGTGGGGAGTTATAAATTCATGAATTATATTTAAAAGAATAATCAATGGATAAAATTGTGAGAAATTAAGGAAAGATAAACATTTATGCCAATCTGAGATTTATTATAATCATAATTATAACATATAAAATGGCTAATATTTGGAGAAGAACAGGAAATAAAATGTTGAGCCTACTTTTCCAAAATGAAAGAAATATAGCAATTTTAATAAAAAACTTTGTAAAGATAGATTTTTGGGTATCAAATTAAGCAGAAGGAATAAAAGAAACCGATTATGTATTTACTATTTCATGAAACTAATTAATAACCAAAATATATTCTGTGATATAATGTACTTTTTTACATGTATCGGAAGCGGTTAAAAATTGAAACAATACTTTTCCAATATTAAATTGGCTAAGATATTTCAGAAAACGAAGGAAGTAAAACAGTTCTTATTTAACATTCGTAGTGTACGGTTGATATGTTCTCGCTAGAGAACCACATATAATGAAACCATTAATGGCTTATGGAAGTTAAGCCTAACCTACAGTAAAAAATCGAGAGTTGTGGAAAAATTTACCTTAAACCTAAATTCAGTGAACACAACAACTACAAACATTGAAATCAATTAATACTGAACCGAATATAAGTGATATAAGGAACTAAAATGCTAAAACACTAATTATTCGTAACCAAACGAACTTTACAATTTTCGACACACACATTGACAGAAGTGAATAAACATAATCCAAAACATTTAATCGAAGTGAACACAGAACACTTAACCGGGACAACACTAATAAACCCAGAAGGAATTCTCCATACTGCAGAGAAGAGGGAACGTGAACGAGGCAGCTTTTATTGAAAGAAAATTCTGGCGACACCATTCCTGTTTAACATAACCAGCTAAGCAGTGGCCATCTTTGACGTCCCACAATCCAATGCGAGTTTTACCAACCGAACCTCTAGACATCACTGGTTCGAATTTTATCATATATAAACATTATACACATATACAACATTATAAACATTATATTACTTAATAACATTGTAAATTTTAATTTTAAGCTTTTTTATTGTGAATGTTATACTTTCTAGCCCTACCCCTTCTCTGACTATTAACTATAACCGTTAAAAGAACCATAAAATATTTATATTAAATAACCTGTATCAACAATCAATCGCCCTGTGAACGAGTCGCGCAATATATGATAATCGATTTTAAATCGATCTTTTAAACAAATGTTAATAAAATATAGTATTTCAACAATTTGGTTTTAAATTTATTTATAAATTTACAAAATAGAGTTTTAGTTAACAACAGGACTACGAGAAAAGCGGACATTACTCAAGTGAAAGTAATCTATACGAAAAAGAAGAAATATCGCAAATCGATTAGTGAATTGAGACAATCCTGTTAACTAGAATTTAATTCCAGTACACCATAAGCAAGATTATAGACATAATTAACTCAAACAAACTTAAAATTTTGACACTACACCATTACAAGAAATATTTACTAAATTATTGAACATTAAAACAAAAAATAAATTTTTTTCAAAAATTCAAAACAAAATATTTAATTTTTTCAAAAATTAAATAACACAATTTTCATTTGAAACGAGTTTCGTTACAAATTGGCGCTCACAACAGTGGGGCTTAACGTTGTAATACGTTTTGTTACAAATTGGCGCCCAACCTGGGGCTTCAATTAGTGATTAAAAGTCTAATATAACTTGCCCAATTACTAATTCAAGCTTGGCAGCGGTTATACAGTCGGAGAAAGAAACAACATGCAACGTCGTGCGACTTCAAAGAAAAGGGCGGCGGAGGCCGAAAGGAAATTAACAAGGAGGCAACACCCGTGGAAGGTGTAGAAATGTTATTACCCCCAATGGAACTAAAACAACCCGCACAACCAAAGGAACAACCGGAAATGCCCACACAAACAGGGGAAATCGATGTCCGGGAGAAACGGTTAGAACAACCCGAGAAACCAGCACGAACGGAGAATGGGAACCTACAAGAGATGCTCAGGATAATGATGGAGAAAATGGACGAGAGTAAGGAAGATAACCAATCCTTAAGTAAAAAGATGGAAGGAATAAATAAGAACCTAGAATCAAAGATGGAGAAAAACATAGAACATAGAATCCAAAATGGAGGAAAACAATAAAAAGTTGGAAGATTTGAAGGAGGACAACCAGTGAAGGAAGAATTCAAATCAACCAAGGAAGAATTCAAATCAACCAAGGAAGAATTGATTGACAAAATAGAAAATACTAATAAGAGAATTGAAGAAAATAGTAAGAAGATGGAGGAAAACAGTAAGAAGATGGAAGAGAAGATGGAGGAAAACAGTAAGAAGATGGAGGAGAAAATGGATGAGAATAACCAACGATTAAGAGAAAAATTAAGAGAAGTCAACCAAGAAAACATGAACAAGGTAGACGAGAGAATAGAGTTGGCAAAGGAAGAGTTGAGCAGGAAAATCAACGACAATAAGAATATAAATAAAAAATTGGAAGAACAAACCATAATAATAAACCAACAAATCAGGGAAGTTTACGAAAGATGTCACCAGACTGAGTGGGAAGTATAGGAAGTCAGGGAAGTAGTAAATACCAAAATTACCAAGATCGAAGAACACCATAAGAAAAAATTGGAAGAAAACCGAAAGGAAGCACAGGAGGAATTAAGTAAAGCACGTAACCAAGTTACAGAAAGGTGCGATGGAATGGAAGTGGTGATGACGAATATCACCAGTCAAGTGCGGCAGAGCCAGGAAGAGATGGAAGTAATCCGTAACCGACCAACTAACTTCACGAATATTCCCATAAATGAGAATAGGGAATGGCTAAACTTTCACCAATACAAAAGGAAGCCAATGGAATTTTTGGCCCGAATAGAGGAGTACATTACCAAACATAGGGGCAACAGATGGATCAACAACCGGGAGCTATTGGACGAATCATTCCGTGAAATGACGGACAATTGGTGGATGGCTAACCGGAGCAAGATAGATGATTACCAACATTTCAAAAACTTGTTTAGGGCAAAATACTGGTCGGAGACTACCCAGAATTTAATACGTGATAACATCTGTCACGGCCGATATAAACCACAGTTGGGTAGCTCGATGACTGCATACTTCCTCGGAAAGGTATGTATGGCAAAGCATTTAGAACCAGCCATACCCGAAGAATGCCTCATCAATAAATTGTCGTACCATTACCATGAAGAGGTAATCCGAGCAAGGAGAGGCAGCCAAATAAAGACAATACAGGCTATGACGGAACTGCTGGAAAATTATGAAAATGAAGAATATTATAGACAAAGCCGAAGGAGGAATGATCGGCCGGAACAAAGGAACCATCAGTATACCAATAACGGCAATAACAATAACAACAATGGCTACCAAGGAAACCGTGCCAATCCCCCATACAACACCAACAACAACAATCATAATAATAATAATAACAATGTTCCGGGTAACCAAAATAACTTTAGAACTAATAACGGTTACCAAGGTAATAGAAATCAATATTACCAAAATTCCAATAATAGTCAGAGAAACCCCAACCCTAATAATACAGAACGGTATAATAACCATAATCGCGGGTATCCATCAAACCAAAACAATGGTAACTATAGGTTTTCCCGACCAAGGGTAAACTTCATACGAGCTGAAGACGGTCGTCAACGAAGATACTACCATCAGAGGCGTAACAGCTTCCATGAGTACGAGGATCGGCGGAGAAGCCGAGAACATGACGATCCGAGGTATAGTCAGCCTAGACGAAGTACCAGTCTAGACGATACAGAACGGCAAACAAACCGAGAACCACCATTGGATCATCGCACAGAGCGGCAGGGACCCACTCCAGGTCTCCCGACTGATGCATCGATCAGTACGAACAATACACATAACGATATCGAGAATTTAAACGGGAGGAGGTAGTAATAAATAATCAGGACCCTTTACTGCTCCTATCTCCTGGGTATCAAAACGAGTTGCAAAGAGCAACTAACACAAATAATATAACAATAATAAGTTGCAATTATTGAAAAATATTCGACATGAACTATTGGAGGAGGACGACACTAGCCTCCAAAGTATAAGCAATGAAATCATATATATCAATGCGGAAGTAGAAGGAATCCCCATGCAATTAATGATCGATACTGGTTCGAATGTGTGTGTGGTGTTGGTGTCTGTGTCAACAGAGTTGGAGAGAATCCAAGGGGAATGTGGTAAGGTATTGCCGACATTGCCTATAAATAATATTGTTTTAATAGGTGCCACCGGTCGCCAAAACAAAACAATCAGAAAACAAGTTTCGATAAACGTGATTAGCTGTGGTATAGCGATTAACCAAGAAAGAAAAGGAAAAAGATTATGTATAACTGATAATTTCATAAAAAACTATGCTAGTGTTTTATCAAAATGATCAATTTTAAAGGAGAGGCATTATATTACGACACAAATAGCCAACCCCGTACCAGGGATAAAAAATATATTTATAATTGTAAAAATACTTCTTATTAAATAAACTGATTGATTTTAATTAAAATATAAGGAATATAACACGACAATACGACGACTTTGACCTAACCCAAGTGATTGACCCAACATCAAGAAACAAATAAAGAAGGGAACCACACAAATAAACAACGAGAATAAGGAAGTAATAAACCCAACCCAAAAGGAAACAAGTTCATGGGTTTAACCGACCCCAAAATACCCAAAGAAACGGATGAAAAAACACAATGTATTAATCAAATAAGGAAAATGAAGAAGGAGGGAGACAAGCAGAAGTGAATACCAATAATGGTTCACAAAACAAATAATAAAGCACTCAACCAGAATTTTGAAACCAAAACAATGGTTATCCGGAGAAAGGAGAGATAACGGTTACTACCCATTAAAAAGGCAACCTAAACCACAAATAAGAATTGTTATTAGTTAGTAAGTATTAATTATTAAGTATTAATTGTCATTAGTATTAAGGATATGAAAGAGAAATAAGTATAGGGATCACCCACTATAAAACAAATAATATAAACAGTGATACAGTGCGATAGTGTAGGTGTAAAAACCCCAAAGTGAAGTGTGACACTAGTGAAGTTATAATTAACAATAAATAATTTACAAGTGAAGGTAAGATAAAGGTTGGAAATTAACAGTGAATAAATAGCTGATGAATAAATAGTGTTAAGTGTGAATTATAGAATAAGGTATAGTAAACACTAGAAGTGATGATGACTTTTTTATTTAAGAAAAGATGTTCAATAGAGTTAAGTTTAATTATAGCCAGTAGTAAGTAAAAAGGGAGGATTCCAGAATAGAATAAATTGAAGGTGTTACCATGGAGGGAATATAAAAATTGTTTAGAGATTAAGAAATCAAAAAACTAACAAAGATACCTAAATTATAAAGGACTGTTATTAATTTAATAGAAGGTGATGTTTATCACAACACAAATAATCTGTGTCATAAACAAAAAAATTAGCAGATAAGGATAAGTTAGAAGGGAGTGATGATATTTCTTAATCAAAATAATAACTCTAATAACTTATAAAAAATTATTCATGTTAATGTTATGAAGAGGATATGGCTGAATGAAATGTGCAGTCCATAAGCCTAATGTTATGTTGTAAACATTGAAGGAGAGAAAGCAATATTGAACAATCAACAACACACCTACAGACTCAAAACACAACACAACTAATAAAAATAACAAAGTAAAGCCCAATAGGCTGAACCAAAATGTGATTTGAACGAAATAAGTAAATTATTATAATGGCTACTTAGGCGTAGAAAAAAACCTAACTGTCAGAACCAAACAAACAAAAATTATAACAAATTGAATAAGAATTTAGAAAATCTGAGGTGAAGGAATCACCAAGAATAAATTGTAAATCATTTATAACACAAAATATTGTAATAGGCATTATCATACAAAAAGAAATGTAATTAACAAGCATTAACATAATTGTAAAAACTTAAAATCTGAAATTACCCAAGCTTGTGGGGTATCAAAATAATCTATGAACGAGAATAAATACTATAGTGACAATATTTAATAACCAGGAAGGAATATGGAGGAATAACAGTAATCAGAAGATATACGAAGAATTCGAATTTTGATAACAATACATCATCTTAAAATCAACCAATCAGAATAATACCGTTACTATGGAAACGGCGGTTGAAGACGAAAATACCGTTGGAAATTAACAAGAAGTGAAGCGTCATTAAGCCAATGCAGATGCAAAAGTTTGGAAGAGCGTTTTTTCAGTGTAAATCATGCAAATAATTATTTAAAGTTGCTGAACGTGATCATTGAAGAAGCAGATGACCGTTGCAGCAGATATTTCAAGACCCAAGACTGATTAAATAGAAATTATCCTTGAAAAGAATGTCAAAACCCATGATGAAAAAGATGCCACATTTAGTGAAGCCCAAAATTTATGAAAACTGAATGTATGCAGCCAAATCCTATCTCGAATAAACTACGAAGGCACCTAGACACGTCGAGGTGTTAAGTACCATCCAATTATTTATTTTCCACCAACCCTAATCACTTTAAATAATTTTGAAAGGTAAATTTACCACACTATAGAAATAATATTTCTCTTTCATAGAATATTTGAGCAAATTAAAACTTAATAGAAACTTTGTTAATATTGAATAACCTAAGAATTAGACACGAACTTACAGAACACTTTTACGACACTACACAACAGATTGTAACAGCACACTTTATTCTTTATGTACACTTAGATTAAGGTAATTTATATTTTTATTGTAACCATTGGAGTTATTTAACTCATAGCCAAAAGGATCCACGATTTGTGAAACCAATAATAACTGTAATAAGCCGAACGTAAACAGCGACGCTAGGTTAAATGGTTTCTAAATCACTTCGCCGACCCTGAAAGCAAGATCTCATGTATCAGTCGGAGCGAACTGATAATTGTTTTATTGTAAATGTAAATGTTTTCAGTTATCACCCATTAAAAAATATTTATTACAGGGAGTAACCAGCGTTATCATTTCATAGGGAGTGCTATATATTAATTACTTGTGTTTAAGAATAAATCGTAGCAGTAAGCAGGTGGTCAGACATACAGCAGAAGCAACGATTGGGACGGCTGTGCGAGCAGGAACTATTTGAATGCACCAACCCGCAACGCTGATAACTTGTTTAAACATAATTTTTAGTTGTTTTGTAAAACGACTTGGCGCCACCCGGGATTATCACACCCCTATATGAATAACAGGTAAGGTTACTGCCGTAGTATACAGGTGATCATATCTACGCTACGAACATCACTAGCCACAACATTACTGTAACGACCCAGTGCGAGGCGAACGCACTAATTATACATAACATATACAAATTGTACACATTTTGCAGGTCAGACCCGAATTTAGTTGTTACAATATATATTCTATAACGTGTCAATCAGCCCCGTTATAATATTTATACCTATAGAGTGTCTACTCACCCGTCCAGACGTTCAAATTCATATTTTCTGCCTCAAACTAGGGGTTGCCAACTCTTCTTGGTAAACCAAAAGTATAAGGTTTATTGAATGATAAATGAATACTCAATTTTTAAGAAAAATTTAAATAAAATTAAACATACAGTTCAATGCTTTAATTATGGTTTTATTAATAGTTATTAGGTTGATTATCTTATTACAATTTCTTCCAAATTATATAGTTCAATTTTGCACCAGCATGTTTAATTATTAGCGGTTGGCTATTCTGTCCAGCCGCTGCATAGAAAGACTCATGTGCTGATATTGATATTTTCGTTTAATTTTAATCTCAGGTCGAAGTTCTTGGGACTACAGAAAATATTGTCAAATGGACTAATAAAAGTACAACATTTTACAAATACCATATAAATAACATATACATTGTGATACACTTATAATTACAGTTGTAACCTATAGCTACTGGAATTAGCGTTTGGAGGTTACAACTGTAATTATAAGTGTATCACAATGTATATGTTATTTATATGGTATTTGTAAAATTTTGTACTTTTATTAGTCCATTTGACAATATTTTCTGTAGTCCCAAGAACTTTGACCTGGTTAACTAAATTTTTTACGGTTAAAATATATTCACTTAAGAAATCAATGTTAGATTGAGATTATTCTTCAATTTTAGGTGTTCATTTAATCAAAGTTCAAGTGTCTGTTAAAAAAGTGATAAATTGTGTTGAAGATGTATTTTCACTTATTGTTTTTGTTTTCTTTTGTGTTACTGTTAAGGTCGTATTTTAAAATATACTTAGCAGTCCTCTGTCTCTTCTCTCCGGTAGTATTCCTTACAGGTACTGCTGGTTTTCCTTTTTTAGTTAATTCCGTTCTTCTGTTTTCTTAGGTATTTAATTTAGGTATCTATTTTTTCATCGTTCATCATTAGTGTTGAATATTCCATCACCCATTTATAGGTTTTAGGTATTTTCTTCCTTCCAATAGTTCGTAGTTAGTCAATTGGGATTCCTCAGCAATTCACCATGGATTATTTAATTTCTTCTTGTGATTTTTAGTTCATGTGAGTGTTAGTACAAGTTCTATAGTTTAGTTTAGTATTGTCATCGTTATTTATTTATTTTATTAACCAGAACATTTACATTACATCTTACAAACAATACATTTATAAAAGTAAGTAAACCTACAGAGGTATACTTTGATACCTGTTTGCAGGGCTGGCAAAAAAAACTTAAAACTACATAGTCAGCTAATGCTAACTTAATACAATGAATATATTAATATAATCAATTTTCCATGATACTAGTAATTCATTACAATTATTTTATATATGGTATTATTTATCACACACAATTTCCAAGATATAGACAAAATATGTTAACTTAGCATTCTTATATATTGGCTTTAATCCATTTCTTTAATTTGGTTTTCCTAGAGCTAATTTGACTTAATATTTTGAGATCATTTGGAAGGCCGTTAAACAATCTTATGGCTCTGACAAAACTGCTTCTACCACCAACTGTCTTAGATCTCAAAGGAATAGGAACACTTCTATTTCTAGTAATACTATTAGAGTTTATAAATTTAGTTTTCAAATCATTGTAATGAAGCTTTAATGCCTCAAAGGAAAATAATTGTTCTACATTTAGTGGATTGTCGTGAGGTATGAAATGATTCCTGTTAACAATTTTCAGAATTTTATTTTGCAACTCTTGTATCAATTTTAAATTGCCTGCATACGCTCCTCCCCAGGCAATAATTCCATAGCTAATTATGCTCTGAAAGAATGCATAGTAAAGCATTCTAAGAGTCTCAGTATGCACATATTTGGAGATTTTATGAAAAATAAATACCAAATATTTTGTTTTATTTAAAATATACTCACTATGTTCATTCCAAATCATTCTATCATCAAATACAATCCCCAAATATTTACAACTTTCAACCCGTTTCAATAATTTACCATTCATAGAAATACTAATATCATAAGGAACACTATCACAATAGTTTCCAAAAGTCATAAAAACTGTCTTGTCCAAGTTTAGAGATAGTTGGTTCAATGCAAGCCATTTAGAAACCATATCTAAATAATTGATCATACTTAATTCCACTAACTTCCAAGTTTTATCAGTCGATATAACAGCTGTATCATCAGCAAAAGATACAATTAAATCACCATGCATACTGGTCAGTAAGTCATTTACATATAGAATAAACAACAATGGTCCCAGTACAGTTCCTTGGGGAACACCTGTATTTATTTCACAATAATCACTAACGTAATCGTTACACTTAACACATTGTTTTCTATTTTGTAAGTAACTCAAAATAAGTTCATGTGCTTTACCTCTAATGCCATAGTTATACAGCTTATCTAGTAAAATTTTATGATTTACAGTATCAAAAGCTTTGGCTAGATCCAGAAAAGTAATAGCAATAGGTGTACTTTTGTCAAGTTTTTCATAAATCAAATTGGTTATGTAATTAAGTGCATCTTTAGTACCTAAATTTTTCATAAAACCATATTGTTGGTTTGATATAATTTTATGTTTTATAATGAAGTGTAGAATTCTATGATGAATAATTTTTTCAAGTATTTTTGCCAAGTTAGATATCAAAGATATTGGTCTGTAATTTGAGGCAGAATGCTTATCTTTACCTTTGTGAATTGGCTTAATAACAGCTCTTTTTAGAGCGTCTGGCCAAATAGCTTTCTCAATACATAAATTGACTATATGAGCCAAGGGTTCCGAAATAAAGTTGGCAAGTATTACAATTGTTTTTGTATTAATATTATCAACACCACCATTTTTAAGTTTCAAATTTTTAATAATATTTTCAATTTCTTTAATAGTTGTTGGGGTAATAAACATAGTTTTAGGATTAACATGTGGTAACTTTATTTCTGTATCAGGCGGTTGGATTTTTTTGCTGAGTTCGAAACCTACATTACAAAAATATGAGTTCAATATATTACATATTTTATTTGGTTCAAAAATGTTGTGCTTATTTTTGTCATAGATGTAATTTATATAACCATCTTCCTTTAAGTTTCTACCAAGTCTATTATTAACAACCCTCCATAGCTTTCTGGAGTCATCTATATTACTTATTATTTGTTCACGATCATATTTACATTTAGTGTCTTTTATAATCTTATCATGTACTTTTAGATAATTTTTATACTCGGTTCTTATTTTTTCATTATTAGGATACATTTTCCATTTCTTATACAAAAATTCTTTTTTATCACAAGATTCTAAAATTTCTCTCGTAATCCAATTACTACGAGGGTAAGATTTTGATTGTTTTTTTGTACAATTTTTAGACAAAACAGTACAATTTTTTATAATACTTATCAATGATTCTATAGCTAAATTAGGGTCTTGCATTGACAATACTGAAATCCAGTTTTCTTTGGTAGCTATCCTTTTCATCTTGGTATAATTTATTGAGAAGTAAGGATTTTTAGAGTCCATTTGTCTTTTTTTATTTATCGTTAAAAATAATGGATGATGATCTGTAAACAAGTTTTCTAGCTTAAAAGTTTCGGTCTCAATCAAGTTAGTTTTTATAAAAATATTGTCTATGCAAGTACCTTCTGCAATATTATTATCCGATGGCCTGGTTATTGATTGAAAACCAGGCATAAAACCCAATTCTAGAAAGTTATTTAAAAACTCCTGGCTATCATTGTCAAGTTTCATTATATCTATATTGAAATCACCAATTATTAAATGATTCTTAATTTTTTTTGTTATATCCAAAAAATTTTTTAATTCTATAATAAATTCAGGCTTAGGTAAATCATGAGATCTATATAAAGCTGATATTACAAGTTTAATATTATTTTCAATTCTAATAGTAGAATTAAGAATACTCAGTCTTCCAACTTCAATAGTTTCAGTACTTTCGGCTATATTATCTTTAATGTAAATAACCACTCCATCACAATTATTAATTTTACTATTATTATAAAATATTTTATATCCGTAAATGGGTAATATTTATAATATTCAAGTATTCTAGTTTCAGAATGAATCAAGCAAGGTTTAACCTCAAGGTTCTCAATTAATACATGTAATTTGGTATGATTCGCATTCAAACTTCTAATGTTTACGTACATAATTAGGTCCTTATTAATATGAAAATACTTATTGAGATCACTAAGATTATTACAAATTTTTTCTTTTCTTATTGTATCTTTTTGTATACTATTTATAAATTCAATATTTTGATCCATTTATGTTAAGAAATTGTACCCCGCCTAGCTGCTAGTCTTGTTATGATTTTAGTCCTTGGTTGTGTGATAGGTGTGATTTTTTTTATATATTAAATATTTAATTCTTTTCTTTAAACATTGCGGTTTTTTACATCTGCACTCATCAAGGGCCAATAATGGAATAATGGAATTTATTTACTAGTTACTATGGTTGCTAGGTTCCAAACACTAATTCTCATTGGGTGCTAAATACAACATTGTTATATATGGCTAATATTTTTCCATACAAAATTACTAAAAATCTTTAAATTATTATAACTCCTTTATACTAGCTGTAATACTAAATATAATAACACCATTAGTTTGCTTTTTGGTTACACATTAATTTGATATGTCATAAGACTACCTTTTTTCAAATCATAACAGATTCATACGTTTACCATTTGGTTTTCTTTTGTAAATTAACTTTAAACTAATTATTTTCTATCCATTTTTGTTTTCTACACTATTATTATTAAACCTAACAGGATTATATACCTTATTTCATCAATTGTTATTGTTTTGTCTTACATTTTACAAATTTCTGGTTACCAGTTATAGGCCTAACTGCCTAGAGTTCATAATTCACCTCACCTATACTCATTACAACTGTTCAAGTCAATTTTGTTAATTTTAAGTGCTTCTAAATATAATTACTATAATACCCTAAACTAAATTACAACGTTTGATTACCTATAATCATCATATAACATAACATAATTCTTTAACAAACCTTTTAGGCCAATGCCAGTATCTAATAAGCGCCAGGCGTCAGCTATGTTTTTACATATGTCGCTGTATCGTGTGACTTCTGGTTCACGTTCAGTACTTAAAAAACTGTGTAAAATCTTCCACCCTCGTTTGCATAATTCAACCTGTCTGTCGTTTACACATGTACACATACACACACATGCAGACTGATACACAGGCGGCCGCATGTCGTTCTGACGTCACCTCTGCAGGTCAGCGCTGTCATTTTCTCTCCTTCGTTACGTTTAACAACCAACTAAGCTATGTGATTCCATATGCATGCTTACTTACAATATTTGATTTATTTAAAATTAAATACTACGTTTATTTCTTACATTATTTCTTATACCTAACGTATATTTATTACATTATTTTTCTTATTTACATTTTATATATCTCATACGTGCTTTCGTATGTTATCATACCTCAGTCAGGGGTTGATACATATACTTATGCTAAATGTATCGTTGCATAAATTCCCCTGCTGGGTAAAATAAAATTATTTTATTCAAATTTTATTTCTTTACTCAGAAATTATTTATTTTATTATTTATTACAACTCACAATTAGTGGTTATAAGGGTTCTTAAAATTTTTTTTTCTTTTCCCTGGGTGGATTACGTCCCTCCCATGGATTTATAAGTTGACTTTTTATTTATTCATCCATAGAATTTACGGAATGCTGATGCATGGTACTTTCCAATAATCTTGCTTCTTGTAGGATCGTAGACGATAAATGTGTGTCGTCCTTTCCTCCTTTGTAATAAGTAGGGTTCCTTGTACAGTCTGAATAGTTTCTTTGCTGTATTGTCGATTCGTTTTCCCACTGGATTACTTCTTAGTAGCACTCTCTCTCCTTCATGGAATGTGATGAGTTTGTGCGTTCTGTTGAACCTCTCAATCCTCTTTTCTCCAAGTTTTTCCATCCTCTTCTTCGCATTGTCGTACTTGTGACTCAATGGAATTTGTAGATTTTGGTTTGGAGGTTTGTCAATGTTTCTCGACCAGAATCTATTAGGTTTTTTATTTGTTTCCAGTTCCACCGCTGTATATCCCGTAGCTTCACTGTATGTAGCATTTATAGCTTGTTCAAAAAATGATAATGTACTCTGCCCATCGGTTATGTTGTTCATTACAGTAGATGCGTAAATGTTTTCCTAACTCTTTATTTACCCTTTCAGCAAGGTTTCCTTGTGGATGTCGTATTGACGTTAACACTGGTTGTATGCTGTGCTGAGTTAGCATTTCTGTCCATGCTTTATTTTGAAATTGTTTACCTTGGTCACTCAATATCTTTTTGATTTGACCATACTTCGGTACGTATTTGTGTAGTATGACATTTAGTATACTTTTTGTGGTGGGTCTTCGAATAGCATAGAGTCGAACTGCCTTGGTGAACACATCTATACATATAAGTATGTGTTTTGTACCCCCGTGAATAGCTCTCGGAAATGGGCCCAGGAAGTCTACTGCTACTAATTCTCCCTTTTCCTGTGTCTTGATATTTTGCATATCTACGTATGTGTGAAGATTCAGATGTCGTGCTGTTTGACATTCGTAGCACCTTTTAAGATTGCTTTTATTCTTCTAAACATATTATTCAAAATGAAGTCTTCCTTCAAAGCTAAATGACATTTTAAAGCAGACACATGTACTAAACTTTGATGACATGGTATAGTTAGTGTTTTTAGCATCTCTGGTGATAGGACTATTTTCCAATCATAATTGATGAGTTTGTACAATATACTATTTTTTATCGTATATCTACTAGATAGTGTTGATATCTTCATGTGACTTATTTGAAGATCTTTATTTTGTTCATTTGCTATATTATTTAGCAAATACTTAACTCTATCATCTGTTTGATAGGTAATATTTAATATCTTAATCTCTTTAGTTATTTATACTACTTATTGTTCCCCCTTGTGTAGGACAATAGGCATTTGACAACATTCTTTCCTGTTGTGTATTGTTTGGGGTGGCGCGCAACTCATGTGTGAGCAGGTCGTTTAACAAGCCTGTCCGTACCAGTATTTTGTTTGTGTACGGGTCATTTTTAAAACCTGTCTGAGCTGGCGTTTGGCTACTGTTCTGCAGTCATACATCTTTCTTGTCAATTGTTCTATGATCACCCCCTTCCTCTTTGGAAGTTGACGGGCGTGTCGATTGTTGCACAACTTTATTTTCATAATTATTTTTATTATTATTATGATTATTATTTGCATTAATATTATGTACATTTGCATTGTACGGTTTTAATTGTTTTTTCGACGTACATGGATGTGAGTACGCTCCTTTATGTGGAGTTGAATTACATTTTTCAAAGGGTTGTTTACATTCTTTCCAATTATCTTCTTTCTTCTCGAACTGCGTCGATTTGTGTTGTATTAGATTCTGTGTAGAGTACTGCTGCTGCTGCGGCTGGTTATCTCTTCTTTCGTATTCTTTATTAACAAACTGTGATGATTGCGTTACAAGAATGAGAAGTTCCTCAATGGTTTTAACTCCTTGGGTATATACGGCAAGTCTAATGTGTCTGTCAAAATGGTAGCTTAATTTTAATACTAATTCGTGTTCCGTGAAACTTGGTCTAAGATGCTTACACCGTTTGACGAGTTGTATTATGTAGTCTTCCATGGAACGTTTGCTGTTGACGTAATACCGCCCATACTCCAGCTGGTCTCGTACCTGTCTCTGGGTATGTATATTCCAGTATCGATTTTCGAAGGATGCCTTGAACTGTTCATAAGTTTCTGTTTGGTCCCGAACAATCGTATACCATTTGGATGCTGTTTCCTGGAAATGTCGACTTACAAATTCTATACGGTCTCTGTCATTTAGGTTGCTTCCTATTGTTGCCATTTCTCGTTCACACTTATGTAAAAATTCTATGGGGTTCTCCCATTTATTACCTTTAAAACAGATCTTCTCTCGATCGTCTACCTTTGCAGCACACATCATTATAGCACTTGGTCGTCTCTTGACTTCCGTTTGTAGTTTTTCTACCTCCTCTTGTAGTCCATCTTTCATGTTGTTAATTTCCATGGAGTGGTGCGTAGTTTTTCTCGTGACCTCCTCCACAGCTATTTCTACATTCTTGGTCCTCATAGTGAGTTCCATGTTGTCCAGGATGCGCTCATTTATGTCTTTGTGTCTGAGGTCTTGCTCATGCTTAGTAATTTTACATTTTTCATACCACTGTTCAGCCAGTTGTCGAATGTGTTCTTTAGTTTCACGTGTTGTATATTCACGCTGTTCTTTGAATTTACTATCAATCTTCACAGCTTGTTCATTAAGTGACTGTTGAACTCGCTGTTCGACTGCTTCAACGCGTGCAGTAAGCTCTGTTTTCAAAGTATTACTGACGAGTTCTATATTACTTTCTAATTGAGTTTTCACTTCTTCAATAGTAATTTCTAATCTATTACGACTATCTTCTACTTGAGTTTCTAATTTTTCTAATTTATCATTTACTTGAGTTTCTAATCTCGTATTACTATCTTCTAATCTTCCTAATTTTTCATTATTAACTTCTAATTGAGTTTTAAGTTCTCCAATGCTGCTTTCTAATTTACTTTCTAATTTTTCACTATTCGTCTTCAACTCTTCTTGAAGTCGAACACCACGTTGAAACGTTTGGGAAACAAAACCGAAAAGTAAGTGTTCACAGTGAAAGTTTATAATACATAATATTTAAAAAAGTGAATGAAGAGGATGTACCAACAAGATAATTATAACACCGCCAACACAGCGTACTACATCCATAAATACAGAAATGTCAGAGTACAGGTAACAAAAACTTCCTTGAACATTGCATACAACAAAACATGCCGCAAACACAACATTATACCCACACATGCACAAATCACAATAAAAAATAACACACACGCCGCAATACAAACTGAACGTAAAGCTGAAATAATACACCTGGACAACATAATCAATGATTTATACTACAAAAAAGATACACTAAACAAAACAGCATATAACCTACACGTAAAACTTACACAAATATTACACCACATAGAACTCGAAAACATAATACAACATACACGGAACAACATAGTGAAACTCCAATTAAAAATATAAGAAAGACAAAACAGAAAAATCAATAACATCTTAACACGCAGAAACGAAACAATCCCTACACCGACATACAAATTTCACACACGTACAGTAAATATAACAAAGACCAATTTCACTAAAGCAGAATTAACCCTAATAGATAAAGGTCTAAAACACAATTTAGGAAACATTCCAACCAATAACAACAATAATAAAAGTTATATACGCGACATACTCATAGATGCTGAAACGGCCATACAACACACGCATAACAAAGACCATGACACTATACGTCATGATATAAAACGTAAATTAAAATACACACAACAATACGAAAAAAACACCATAACAACGAAATCCAAACACTAAAAAATATAAAACGTAAATTACAAGAACACAACCTAACCATACTCAAAGCAGATAAAGGTAACATAAACGTAATAATAGAAAAACAGGATTTAAATAACAAAATCGAATCATTTTTTACTGAAAACAACATAACCAAATTAAATAAAGACCCCACCCCAAAATATCACAAACAAATAAATAAAATCATAAATAACACAAAACACATAATCTCACCTGACAATATCAAATATCTAAAACAAATTAAACCAAACCCCCCTACATTGAATGCACTACCAAAATTACACAAACCTAATGTCCCCATCAGACCACTTATAAACAACACACAAGCACCTGCACACAAAATAGCTAGACACTTAGATAAATTAATCAGAAATAACATAAATTTAACAAACAACACCTCCGTCAAAAATAATTTAGATCTGGTGAATAAAACTCAACATGTCCACATTCCGCACAATTCAACACTTGCTTCATTTGACATAACAAACCTATACACCAATGTACCCATAAAAGAAACTATAACTACATTAGAACAGTTACTAAAACTAAATAACACACCTGAAACACACATTAAAGAGATCATCCATCTCACTAAAATTATCACTGAACAAAATTATTTCTCACACAATAACATGGTTTACACACAAACAGATGGATTACCCATGGGCTCCCCTATATAAGGTATACTAGCCGAAATATTCGTACATACCATAGAACAAGAACACATATTAAACAATAACAAATACACCAACAAAATAATATATTGGCACAGATATGTTGATGACATTTTACTCCTATACAACGGCAACAAAAGACAAATTGAAAATTTCCACAAATACATTAACACTATACACCAAAAATTAAAATTCACACTAGATTTAGAACAAAACAATAGCATAAACTTCCTGGACCTTACAATTACCAAAACAAACAACACACACACATACAAAATATACAGAAAACCCACCACAACAGACATGGTCATACATAATTCATCCAACCACCCAACTCAACACAAACATGCAGCTTTCAACTACATGCTCCATAGGCTCACTTCAATACCCCAAAACACACATGACTACCAAGAAGAACTCAACACAATCAGAAATATATAGCAGTCAAAAATGGATACAATCCCGATTTAATAAACAAACTACACAAACGCATCCTAAACACAAAAAGTAAAACACATAAAACCAACAGTACACAACCCAGTAAATACATCACACTCACATACTACAATTCCAACACACACAAAATTGCTAACACATTCAGGAAACACAATTATAAAGTAGCCTACAGAACTAACAACACCATCAGGAAACACATAAATAATACTAACAAAGACACAGGCACATGCAGCAAAACAGGTTTTTATAAATTAAACTGTAGTGATTTTAAACAGTTCTACATCGGCCAGACGGGAAGATCTTTTTCCTCAAGGTACTCTGAACATTTAAAAGCCCTCACCACAAACTACGTACACTCCACATTCACTACACATTTACAAAATGAAAACCACGGTTACACAAACATAGAACACAACATGGAAATACTACACTACTTACCTAAAAGTAGAAAACTAAACACAGCAGAACAATATGAAATATACAGACATCACACACTACAACCAAACAACATATTAAATGACCAATTACACTATAGATCATATATACTTTTTGATACTCTTGTTCAAACACACACTTTGAATCCCAGCGCCAATTCCCTCCCACCAGCATCCCCCACCACACACACCTACAACCCATAACGCTTACTTTGTACTGACACTCTGTATTTCAAATCCCACTGAGGAAGACGGACACCATGTCGAAACGTTTGGGACATAAAACCGAAAGTAAGTGTTCACTAGTGAAAGTTCGTATATATATATATTATATTTATGGTACTCATTTTGAAATACATACTGACCATCAAGCATTGTCATTTCTACTTAAATGTAATGTCACCAACTCTCGTTTACTAAAATGGCTTTTAGCCATCGGGGAGTACTCATTCACCATCAAGTACTGCAAGGGGAGAGATAATAGCGTTGCAGATATTTTAAGTCGTTATGTTACAGAAGAGTGAGAAGAGAGCTACGATAAAGAAGATAATGAAGTGCGTCTATTACCTATTCAATTTGAAGCTAGCAATGAAGTAAGAAGAATGTTACAAAATATAGCAGAAGAACAAGATCAAGTTATTACCTTAAGAAATTTAAAACACCAATCTCACCTACCAGCTCAATATAAGATACATAACAACATTCTTTTCAAATTAATAGGACATGATTGGAAAGTTGTGTTGACAAACGAGATGTTATTTAAACTGATAACACCAATTCATGAGAGTTTAGCTCATGCATCGGCATTAAAATGTTATTTATCCCTTTGAGAAGATTTTGCTATCAACATGTTTAGAAAAATTAGAAATGAATTGAAGAAATGTTATGATTGCCAGACTGCTAAGCAACCTAATCTTCACACATATGTGGAAATGCAAAGTATACAGAAGGAAGAGAAAGGGGAATTAATTGCAGTGGACTTCTTAGGACCTTTACCACGATCAAGTCGGGGGATTAAACACATACTACTCTGTATAGACATGTTTTCTAAGGCAGTTCATCTGTATCCTATTATGCGACCCACAACGAAAGCTGTCCTAAAAATTCTGTTACAAAAATATATTCCAATACATGGTAAGATGAAGAGGATTCTTAGTGATCAAGGAGTGCAATTTCGAAGGAGGTATGGAATAGAATATTAAGAGAAAATGGAATACAACCCATACTCACAGCCATCAGACATCCACAGGGAAATTTAGCCGAGAGAGTGAACAAAGAATTGGGTAAGTACCTACGTATCTACTGCCATAACCAACATAATAAATGAGCAGAGTATTTACCATTCTTTGAGAAAGCTATTAATGAGAATTATAGCAAAGCAACGAGCTACACACTAATAGAGATTGAACAAGATAGTCAGCCCAACAGGTTTTGGAAAAGGTATGTTCACAAACTTGCTAATCAGAACTTACCAATACCATTAAGCATTAGGATTGCACATGTGAAAAGAAGAATAATGGAAAAAGGTAATAAGAGAATAGAATGATTCAACAGAACTCACAAGTTGCAGAAGTTTAATGTTGGAGAGAAAGTATTATTAAAAACCAATCCAGTGGGAAAACGTATTTATAATACTGCGAAAAAAATTCTTCAGATTATATGATGGACCTTACACTTTGCTAAGACAAATTGGCAAACAGACTTTCATTGTGTATGATGACACAAGACAGAAAGAATTGGGCAAGTATCATGCCAGCTCTTTAAGGAAATTCTATGAATAAAGAAATAGGTCACTGTGACGAGTTAAAGAAGAACGTGTATTAAAGCATTAAAGCTGATACTGCGAAGCTACACACTAACTCAACTTGTATGGGAGGGGAATAATTGTTCAGCCCACCACGCACACGGATAAATTGAATAATAGTTTAGTCATTATTATTTGAGCATAATGTAAATAAATGTTTTGTAAAAATGTACTATACTGTTTGTCTAATGTAAAAAAGGCAAAAATTTAATAAACCTGTTTATTAAATTTTTTTTATTAACCAGGGAAATAATGCAACAGTACAAATGTATAGGGTACTGTGCATTGCACAAAGTAATTAAAATAATTAATTAAAGTAAATGAATAATTCATATTGTTACCAATAATAATTCAGCTTTCAATCTGAACTGTATAAGGAACAACCAAACTTTCATGTCGAGACAGGTTGATCATGCCATTTTGCTGTGTGTGTGTGTTACATGTGTGAGTGAAACCTGTCAATTCCTGAAAAGCGTCACCCTTAAGGAACGCTATTAATTATATGAATTTATTTATTTTGTAAAGATTGTGTGCATAATATCACAAAACCCAATACACCAATGTGTGTATAAAAATAAGACGCACATGTGTATAAAAAATAGTTTAAAAAGGATAAAATGTGTAATTACAGGAAAATAAAAATATATAAAACTTATGTTAATTAAGATAAAGAAAAACGGTTTATACATGGTGAACACATAAAAATTATCGACAGAATGAATATCGGGTAATGTGCAAAAGACTTCGCATTTCGTGAAGACAGGCAAATTAAGTGTGACAAGAATCGTGTGTGAGAAGTGATGCCTTCGACAGACTCTGACATGCAGAATATTGTCGAAACATGATTTTAGCGCCCTGGGTGTAAATACACGAGACGCGCTAACTTCATTCTCTTTCTCGTTCAATCATCTTGGCAGCCGGAGGCTCTGCCCAACAACTACAACTCCTTCACGTACAACTACCATAGCAGCCGGAGGCTCTGCCCAGAGACAACAACGTTTGTATCTCAACCACAGCAGCAGCCAGGGGCTTCACAACTACTCACCATTTTCGTGAGAGCACCTGCAACCTGAGGCCATGACGGGAGATGAGGGAGCAGCCAAGTACATGCAGTAGAATCCAGCGTACGAGAATCCCACGGACGAAGGACGAGGATCAAGGACTCCAGGACTACACGATGACAAAGTAGCATACAGGATCAAGGACCTAGGACCGAAGAGGACACGCTGCCAATTTACCACGACAATAAGGTGACAAACAACCATGTACTTGTAAACCAGAGACTCACACAAAGACAATAATTAACGATGTAAAAAAGAGAGACAATCTAATTCAAATATGAATTAATAATTTTTGCAAAATATAAATATCCTTTGTAATATTTTTACCTTTAAGCCTGAACCAGTTTTTGCTTATTATAACGCTCCCAGTCCTCTGAAGAAGCTTATAATAAGCAAAAACTAGTTCATTGCAATCTTGGCATTCAACTAACTAATTTTAGAATTGTAATTGTAAATGTAATTGGAATTTTACATTTTTGCCAACAAAACCTTTTTGTTCCGAGTCAGTAGTGTTATACTTATAATTAGAAACCAATTAATTTGTGGTAAGTTTGCTAGCTTACAATGTTTTTAAGAACAATACAATGCAACAAAACATTGTATAATAAATTGAAAACTGTGTGAAAACACAGGATATTGAAGTTACAACCACTTGTGAAAGACTAGAACTCAGTATGTAGTATGTAAGTAACATGCTGTAGTACAAACTGCCACCAGGTGGCAATGATAAGCTGACAAGCTCGGCAATCTGTGCAGCTGTGATTTCAACACGTGTGCGAGACAGATTCTGATTTGAAGAATTATCATTATTTAGACCCTGGTATTTTTTTTATAATAAATTATAAGTATAATACTCTGACTCGGAACACTTATTATTATTCATTGCTTATTATAAGCTTATTTATGCCTCTGATGAACCTTATAATAAGTGAAAACTGGTTCAGGGTATAAGGTAAAAATTTTACATTATTACCAACAAAAAACTTAGTGTTCCGAATCAGTAGTATTATACTTATAATTAGTTAATCACCTAACTTAATTAGTTAATCAACATCATGGACTACAAAATCCAAGAATTTTTTTGTATTATATTATTATTATTCACTTGCCCTGATAACAGGTTTTTTAAATTTGTTTGTTGTGTTTTGGATGGCAGAATAATTGTGCTGAATGACCACACTTGGATATCACAATTTCAAGATTACAACAAAAACTTGTATAATTACAACAAAAAATTAAGCAATATTTGAAAAAACTTTTAGGAACACACTTGAACCCATAACAAATTAATGCACACGCACACATGCATATTAATTATGATGACAACAATGACAAGGATATTGTGACAAAACTTAGAATATTGCTTTTACTGGTATGTAAACAAGTGACATTACTTTTTTTTGGAAGACTGACTTAAATGAATTTTCTTTAGACTTGATAAATCTAGTATTTTTAAAAATACTAATATTATTTCTATATTAAAAAATAACATTTTATAGAAACCAGGAAACTTATCAGATTTGCTGTACTCCATTATGCACTTATACAAGTAAAAAATACTTTGTTTGGAATGTTTCGAGTCACAGACAGATTATTATTTGTCAGTCATGGAGAACAATACACAAATACACAAATAATAACGGACAGTCTTTGGGTACACTTCTCCACAACTGATGAAGTTGTTTCAACAATGAAATATGTCACACCAGTGTTGTTTTTTCTTAAATGTTTGACTTATTGGAATCAGGAATTTTTAAAGATTCCTGCGGCTTTCCCTATAATAATTTTTAAGTAAAATTAATTCTTACTGATGATACATTAAGATAATGTTAATTTATAATTTAGTTTATTAACTATTTTAATTTATGCAATTATTTCATTATATACCATACTTTTTAATATCAATATCTTCGAATATGTAATATCTTCAAATAAATATACTGCAAGTAGGTTTATTTTCACCTGACACACGTTTCATAGAAATTATTCCGTATCTTCTGAGGTTTATTTTAATTGTAATTGACAATGTAATACAGTTGACATGTACTACGTTTATAATTTAATTGAAATTTAATTCATGTAATGTCAGTAAATTTAACATCATTCTTACCTTTAACTGATGAATATTATTTCTGAAAAATTATTAGCCACTAATTCACTTGTCTATCTACACGTAAGTATATTTTATTGTAACGAGTAGTGTTGATAAAGTGACAGACATGAGATAACTTATTCACAGACACATTTTGAACTCCGAGTTATCTATCCGCCAGGATGTCGCTGACAACAACGACAATGATAACCTTACCCCTTTCTACAATCAATTCCACCTCTATTTTTATTATCGTTTACAAAAATGTAACTGTGCTTTTCAATTAACTGTTGTGAATACCAAATATCACATTGGTACAAAGTACTGAATCATCAAAAATAAAGGTTTTGATCTTTGGAGGCGCTAACATCAGACTTCATTAATTGCTGTAAGAATGAACGAAGAATGTAAGAATGAATTTCTATAATGCGCTGTGTACAAATTTACAATTTCCTATCAGTAATGCAACTACAAATAAATGCATTCATGCACACACTTGCGATAACTTCGAATATATCTCTCTCCTCTAACCCAAAACACCCAACAAATACCAACATTTTTTTACATAAAACTTCAAATAATATAGATATTTTAATTTAAAAAAAGTATATACACTTATAAATACACAAGTAAGGTCCCTGAGTTGCAGAACTTGCTCACATAACAAAATGCATTTATTATTTGAAAATTTTTGATATTAGATAATTTTTCAGTTATACAATCATAAACACTAAAAGTTCCAACTTTCAGATTTTGAATAATAAAGTTGTGTTAGTGGTTATAATCACAAACAGAAATAACACTGTTGCACACCTCTATAGACAAAATGTTTTCCAATTAGCGCTTTCATGCTTCACAACCCATCATCACATCGGAAATATGGTTTCAGGTTCAGATTTTGGTTAAAAGGCTCTTTAATTTGGTAAGCCACAAGAATTTTTGTGATTTTATCAAAATTTTGGCCCACTTTTGAGCCCTGGCATCCAAAAATTGTAAAATTTCCAAAACTTAGCATTACATTCAGATTTTAGTTAAAATTCCCTAATTTGATACCCCACACAAATTTATTAGAATTTATAAAAATTTTCGCACATTTTTAGGCTGTGGAATAGCAAAATTTTAAAAATTAACACTACATTAGATTTGGATAAAATTCCCTTTAATATGACACCCCACATGTCATGAATGTTCTAAGATTTATATGGTATTTAAAATCATTCACTTGGATTCTGTTCGATAATTTTTACAAAAATATCCCCCATATTGTAAATCGAGTTTTATGTTTGACAAATAGAAATGAAATATTCCCATAGAAACTACTTCTTTGTTGCTGATAACGTAGTACACACATACAAAAATTATCCCCTCCTCCTTCAACTACCTTTTTCATTTATAAATATTTCATCTACCTTTCTACAGTGGATTATTATGACCTTCTTTTCAGGATACTTTATTTATCAGAATTAAGTACTTTACTCAAAATTATGTGTTAAAACGTAAAACGTTGCAGGTAAACTACCCCTCCTCCTTAACCAATTTTCACCAAAATCAATAGGCCTTGAGTCCTCTACAACTTGTGCAAAAAATTGTTGATTCTGTTTTGAATTTGCAGCAGTTATATTTATTGTTCGCCATATAAAAAAATTCTACACACAGACACTTTTTGGAAAATGACTTTTTTCCATGTTTTAAGGGTAGTACAATCAGAATCAGCCCCTATCTCAAACATGATTTTTTTTCATGATCACCGTACTTCCATTTCCTTATGGAACATGGAAGTAAAAAATGTCTTATTACATAAAGAATTAGTCCTTTAATTCTCAATCCACCGACATCTTGTTTAAGGAATTCAGATTAAAAATAATGTAATTATTACATTTTTTCCTAACAAAACATTTGACCTGTATTTAGGAATGGAAGTTACAGATTCAACAAGCAGTGACAGCTGTAACAAATTACTAAATAATTATACTAAAAATTTATAATTAGTAAATTACTAAAAAATTAACAAAAATTGATCATAATTATATTAATTTTTTTATTGGAATTGAGGAAAACATTGTTATAAAAAGTCTTAGCAGATGTATATGTAACGTGAAGATCATGAAAGCGAAGTGACTTTCATCCTGTTAACATAAGACAGAGTAAAAGTGAAGTAAATTGGATAATATACATCTTTTATTAACACGAGCAATGAACCTGAGATTCAATGGATATTACAAGTCCCTTCCCGGGCTGCTACCATTAATGAAACTTTAATTTAAAATATGATGTTCAAAATATTGTTTATGACATTAGGAAAAAAAAATAGTTTTAAAGCTGAAGTATTAATTTTAAGAATTTAAAAATGCAAAAGTAAACACTAGAAAAAGGTGCCGCAAACAACTTTCATAGGTCTGCAGAATGTGTATAACAATGTTCTATTATGTAATATTATGTTAAAACATAAATTTTCTTGTTAAAACATAAAACTAGTTGTCAGTATTATTAAAATTATTATTGTCTGGGCTGTTAGGCCACGGTCCATATTATTCACAACACGCCATGTCCATGACAGTTATCGTTATAGTATAGCAGGTACTAAGATGTTTAAATGCCTGCACAGAATGCCATACTTACTGCATGAGACTGAACTCTGTGTCTCTGATGGAAGGGGATGAGTGAATGTGTGTGTTGGTATCCATCACAGCTCTACAACCCTGTTCACAGTGCAAACCGGCATCAATCACAAAGGTAGACTCTACAATTTGTAATATTATATCTCTTGCCAAATGTTCCACCAGAATCCGTAATAGTTATGGACAATGTGTGCCGTATCATTCTGGTTTAGCTGAAAAGATTCTAAAGGAATATAAACCACGTTAAAGGCAATGGAGATTAAATATTGGCACAGGTCAGCTGGAAGTTCAAGGACAGAGACCAAACACTCAGAGGAGACATCATGTGGATTCATGGGAATATCCTAGACACAGTAGCGTCAAAACAACATATATGGTGTGATCACTTTAGAGGATTGATAATCAAAGATGGGAGTTTAATGGAAGAAATCATAAAGCCCAATTAGGGTAACTAGTAAATCTGGCGAATTTGACTTTTTAAGGCTAATCATGAAAAAAAAAATAGTATAACTTTTTTTGAAATACGTTAAAAATACATTAAAAACACATTCAAAAATTCTGACAAATATTTCTAGAGACAACACGCCCTCAGACCGGGGTGTAAGGGGCTAAAAAACCATTTTTAAAAATTCGAAAACATGGATTTTTATAAGTTTATTAAAAATACGAATTTATAAATTGGGCGGGTTCTGTTGAAGTTGAGCGTTATTATGTTCAATTTGGATAACCATTAACAGAGACAGAATTTTTTAACATTCCCGTTTTTCATCTTTTCTCAACTTGTACGTATATTTACCATTAATTTACTAAAAAATACAAACATTGATTTGAACAGCAAAAAAGATTATTTAATTCTCTTAAAATTGAGAATGATCACAATTTTTTCTCGGCTATTATTGTCCATAGCAAGTACCATTAATGACACCTAGGGTAAATATTTTTCTGAAACGTAGCGCTAATATTTTAGATTAAAGTTTAAAAAAAATGTTTTCGCCTACCTTACTCAGCTTTCGCTCATTGCCAAGTTACGATCGAAATTCTGAAACAGTTAATTATGTTGGAACACGAAACTTGTGGTTTATAACGAATGTCTTGTAAATGTAAAGCTCTTCAGGTTATAGAAGCAGCTTTGTAACAGAAATTTTACACAACTTGCCACAAACTCATACCTTGGCAAAATGTAGGCCTCTTAACATGTTATTGTTAGAAAACTAGTTTCCCCAGGTTGAAAGTTCGCCTCCCTCTGTGCCACACACACACAATACAGCGCATCACAAAATGTTAGTAAATTCAGAGAAACCTTCAGTAACAATAATCATGTATACTCTTTGAAAAATAGTCTAACTTGACTGAACCACTTTTATCATGTATACTCTTTGAAAAATAGTTAACTGACTGAACCACAAAATGGATTTATAAATAAATAAATATTGCAGAATTTTACCGTCAAATGTTGAATTTGTTTACACATTTTTTTAAGAAAAATAAAAAATGAATTGAAATATTAATTTAATTTAACTATTTAAACGTCATTTAACATTTTGTTTATTCTTTATCAAAATACGCATAATTATAAAATTAATAAGCAGTATGGAGAACCATACATAACTTCCATGTTCTAAAATTTATATTTAAAATCATTTTCAAAATGAAATATTTCCATAAAACTACTTCTTTCTTCACCCTTAACCACAGTACTGTGGTCACTAACGTATACCACCTCACGCGCACTCGATTTTCACTGATGATGGTAGTCGATGGCACTGCCGAAACGTCTGGTTTTGCAGAAAACATTGGACCACGGCCAAACAGCCTGGGAAGGAATTTTAACAACAAACTACTTCTTTGTTGCCATAACAACGTAGTACACATATAAAAAATTATCCCCTCCCCCTTAACTATCATTTCATTTATAGAAAATTACTCCCTCTCCCTTCAACTACCCTTTTCATTTATAGATATTTCATCTACCTTTCTACAGTGGATTATTATTACCTTTTCAGGATATTTTATTTATCAAAATTAAGTACTTTACTCTTGTTAAAACATAAAACGTTGCAGGTAAACTACCCCTTCCCCTTAACCGATCATCACCAAAATCAATACACCTTGAGTCCTCTACAACTCAGGCACATATGCAAAAAATTATTTGATTCTGTTTGAATTTGAGGCAGTTATCATTTGCCATAGAAAAAATTCTGCACACAGACACTTTTCGGAAAAAGACTTTTCTTCATGTTTTGAGGCTAGTACAATCAGAATCAGCCCTTACCTCAAACTCGATTTTTTTTGCCATCACCATAGTTTCATTTCTTTATGGAACGTGGAAGTAAAAATGTTTACTTTACTCCCTGAACTAGTTTTCACTTGTTACGAGCTTCATCAATTGGGCTCTGATGAAGATCCTAAGCAGGTAAAACTAGTTCAGGCAGTAAGGTAAAAAATTTTTAAATTTTCATCTAAAATAATATTGTTGCCTTGAATAGTAAATTATTCAGTGATAACACATCATGGACAAAAAATCCAAGAACATGAAATAAATATTACACAATTGATATTTGACTGCAAAACTGAAAAAAAACAATTCGTTTTAGCTTTTAATTATACTGTATAATACTATGTAACGAAATACTTTAAATTATACATTGCAAGATAGAACAAGGAATGAAGATATCAGACAAAAAATCTAAGTAAATGACATAAATGAAATTATTGCAATTTACAGAAGACAATGGTGGGATCATCTGCAAAGGATGACAGAGGATCGATTGCCGAAAGCGGCACTTAACTATAAAGCCATTGGTAGAAGAGATGTGGGTCGTCCAAGGATGAGATGGGTGATGAAACAGGTTTATATAACCTAATTCCTTGAAGAGGAGAAGAAGAAGACGAATGATAACAGGATTGTATATTTACAATTTGTCTTTGTCATCAATAGGCCTTCCTTCTGTTTTAAAGCCAGAATCTTCAACTACCACAATTGAATTTTGGCACAAAACACTATATATAACCGTCATCGTCGTCGTATATTGCTTTAAACCAAAGAAAAACTGTTATTTTCCAAAATCTCTACCTTGGTCAATTTTTATTCAGCCGAAACATCACCAGACCTCTCAAGTTACCAGAACTGATCACAGTGTATGTGTTAACACATTGCAGCAATAAAATCAATATTTTTCCCAATCAAAATCTGTTTTTCCTGATTTACAAGGCATGTGGGATAAATCTCATGGACTATTAAAGCCTCTTGCAAGACTCTCTCCATTGTAGTAACTTAATTTTTTCCAACTTTTGACCCCCAAAATCTGTGGTCATCCTCAAAAAGTAAATCATAAAAGACAATATACTAAAAATTATACAACAAAATCAAGTTTGTATTGTCAACAAAATTCATAATTTTTACTGTAAGCACTATTATTTGGTGTTCTGCCCTAAGGCAGGTCTTCAAATGGTAAAAGCTCTCCAAGCTGTCCTATCGCATTCCAGTCTTCTCGTTTCTCCATAACACCCTCTGATTTTAATGCTATCTATTAACTTCATTCTTCTATGCCCTCTTCTTTTTTCTCCATCTATGACAGCCTCCATGGCAGTTGTAAGCAAGCAGTCACTTCTTAAGCAATGACCTAACCAATTCCTTTTCCTATTTTCTATTACCTTCAGAATTCTTCTATATTCCCCTATTCTTCTCAAAACTTCATCATTCCTTACTTTATCAACCCACCTCACTTTTCCATTGCTCACCAAACCCATATCTCAAATGCTTCTAATCGTTTCTCATCCACTTTCCTCAGTGTCCATGCCTCTGCACCATATAAAGCAATGCTCCACACATAACAGTAACCACTATTAATGGTTTTGATTTCTAAGGTCGCCACACATTTTGGGCACCAAAAGATCAAAGAAAAAATTACTACAGTGGATGCACAAGATTTTATCAGATGAACTTCACTCATTGTGTTAAGAGATTTAACACTTTAGATGCGCATGATTTTTCATGTGCTTGATAATTTTTTCTACAAAGACTCATTAACATTTACTGAAAACTTTATATATATATATATATATATATTGCAACGGTACATCCATAGCTGTATTAGGCATTAATTTAAATAAATGTAAATTTTGTATAAGTTATATAAGTTACGGGTAAATGGACAGGTCTGAGATTGCAGAAATATTTCATTGTTAGATTAGGGTAGCAATTAACCTGTTCTGACATGCAGTGAACACCTGCTCAATTGTATGTGTGTTACACGTGTATCTTGTATGTGTGAATGAAGCAGGCATAGACAGGAAACTCAGCAACCCGCCCCAAGTAATTAATAAAATAATTGTTTTAATTCACTGTGAGAAAACTAATTAATGTATGATCAAACCAAAGGCACCAAAGTGTGGGTAAAAATTATAGTTATCCCCAGTGAAAAGATGACGTTAATAGAACACGTTATGCGAAGACAGTGCAAAATAAATGTGCCAAAAAATACGCAAATTACCCTAAGACGCTCAAATTAATATAGTGAGTGATTAATCGAAGTAGCTACGATTTGTGCTATCTCGATTCTGTGCAAAACAGTGCTATTTGCTAATAATTGCAAATAGATAAAAAGGTTCGGTAGTGGGGGCTGTCACGAGATACGCAGGTATTGACAGGACAATTTTGGAGCCAACCAGCGCGGAATCTCGAGAGGGTATAAATTAAGGGTTCGACCAAAAATCCTTCTCTTCATTTCAACACTCAGTTGCAGCCGGACATGCTGTCCGTCGGCAAAACAGTTTATATTCTATTACAAGTCACAGTAATAAACGAAATGACGTTTATTAAAGTCACGACAAGATTACGGGAAAAGTAAATACAGCAATAGTTAGTCTATCACGAGTATATCCAGGAAACCTGCCGTAGATCGACGCTGGACTCTAGACGTATCCAGGGAAGCTGCCGTAGATCGACGCTGGACTCTAGACGTATCCAGGACCACGCCAGGACAAGAGGAATGGAAAATTAACTCTAGACAACGCTGGAACCCCGGACAACAGTCGTAAGATCATCAGAAATCGAGGTGACACGCTTAATGCATTTTAAATGATTTATACAAACAAAAGAGCTCATAAAGACGATTTCAAAAGACAGTAAATTGAAACAAAGAAAGTTTATATTTAGTAATAATATGTTAAAATGTAAATAAATGTTTAGTCGTAAGAATGAGCGACCGCATATACATAAAAGCAGTAATAAATGAAAGAGAATTTAAAGTAAAGAGAGTAGAGTTTATTATCAAAATAAATAGTAAAGTAATTAGATGTTTAAAGTATAGAAAGATTAATTTAAAGTTGAATATTAAAACAAAAGCCAGTATACAAGAAATTAATATAAAGTTAAATTGAAGTCAAAACATTGGTATAGACTGAGCGAGTAGAGGTCAGATCTGAGATAAGACAATTTATTTCAATATAAGAATATTTTAATTTTATAATAAAGTAATAAAAATTATTTAACATGTTTAGATATCAGATTAACATGTTTAGATATAAGAATTTTTTAAATATGTGTAATATTGCATATCGTAAGATATAAACATTAAATAATGAGCAATATCGTGACCGACAAATTAATGATGTTTATGAATAATTTTAATAATGAAAAAATAATAAATATGAGTTTTTAATACTGATAATAAAAATACTCTTCTTATATTTACACCTGAACCCCAAATACACGTACATGTTGTTAGTAATGTTATATAAAGTGTATGAGTTCAATTAATGTACCAATTAAATTGCACAGAATATATAACTTGTTACAGTTTTTGTCGCCCTTGACGTGTGGCACGACACACTTACATTTAATAACATTGTATCGTTGTATAAATTTGGCTCCCAAAGAACATGGGGCTATACAAATTAAATTACATATAAATTTGTATATACATTGTATCATTGTATATGATATAAAACTTCAATTCTACTTTTTTAAATTGACAAACAAATTTACAATAATATGATACTTACTATTTTTAACAATTTTTAAAAAATGTATTATTCACATAGAAAAAAAGTGTACAAAAGTTTTGCATCAGTTTGCATTTATGAATGTTACATAAATTTAATTATATTTAATTTGTATATTGCATTTACCTCAAGATGTTTCCTTCCTTATTAGGTACATGTTTCGGGTACCATTTTGTACCCATCCTCAGCCTTCCGGATTTTGTGTCTGGTGAAGTACATATGTGTTGGTTGGTTGCTATTGTGGCTTCCTGTTTGCTTCTGGTACTTTAAATTGGTTTTATTTGTGTGATTGTGGTGTATGTATTAGTATTTTGTGTATTTTCAATGTTGAGTGCTTTGAAAATTGTGTCATGTTTTGTATTAATTTGTATTTGTTCAGGTATCAGTTTATTTTGTGTTTTGTTTGTATATTTGTAAATTTTCCCAAATGATCATTATGGTGCCTTTGTGTGGTGTGTTTTATTAGTGTCACGTTGGTTATGTTTGGGAATTCATTTCCAGTGTTTATTGCATGTGTGGCCAAATTAGGTTTGTATATTTCTGGTTTTTTGTATGCGTTTAGGTGTTCAAAATAACGTTTTTTCAGTTGTTTTTTTCTTTGTCCTATGCAGTGGCGAAGCTAGTAGTTAATGAATGGGTAGGCAAAAATCTTATCTTACATTTTTTTTTAAGGAATCACTAAAAGGGTGGTGGTTCAAATCGGACGCTGAGGTAGAGTTTGCTGTAAGTGAATGGTTCCACAAACAGCTGTAAGAATTTTACTAGCAGGGAATCTACAGGTTGGTGCAACAGTGGAACTCATGTCTTAATGTTAATGGAGACTTCTTTTAAAATCGTTGAATAAAAAATGCTTTACAGCCCTATATGTGTTTCTATTGAACAATCCTTGTATTAGTCATACACAATAATACAACTGATTGAACTTCAAATTTTTAAACTTGATTAGTTTCTATATATATGTTTAATGTTACAAATAATTCAAATAACAATCTTGATCATCTGTTAGTTCAGCAGAATAACAGGGACACTTTTAACAACCGCATAAAATAAACACACTTATAAACAACACAGCTCGCTTTAACTTGAATGTTTGGACCACAGAAGTGAGGCATGCCTCAACGCTCTATGTGTACAGCACGGGACAATCCCCCCTCCCTTCACTTCCCTATCAATCCTGCACATTGCTTACATACGATGTATACAAAAAACGCTCAGGCAAGTTCAGGTTGCCTCATTCGCTTTAAACGAGCTATGCCGAGTCTCACCTGTCACCATCTAGCGGTCGCTCAGTAAAGCACGTTTCGGCCTAATAAATTCTACAGTCGCGGTAACAATGTATAATCTTTACATTATGTAGTTCATACGTATTTATAATTTTTATTCTACAGAATTTTTTAGGGTAGGCATTGCCTCCATGTAACTTCGCCACTGGTCCTATGTAACATTTATTGCAATCTTGGCATCACACAGTCGGATCTTAGACTAATACATGACTTCCATGTTGTAAGATTTATGTTTAAAATAATATACTTGAATTCGGTTCCGTAATTTCTTAAAAAATATCGCCCACCATCAAACTAATTTCACTATTTATAGATATTTTTATTATTATGGAGTAGTCATTTAATATAATGTTATTTTCAGTCACTTTATCCATAAAAATTAGGTGGGCTTACTTTATTCTTATAAAGAAACCGAACTACGCAGATAATCATCCCTCCTCCGAAGTCACTCATGGACCCTGAGCATCTTGCAGAGGGTTCATTCCCTAAAGACGAAAACTCTGTCTATGAACCGTTCCTCTGAAACACGTGCAGTTACACTGCCCAGTGATCCACAGGAAGCAAATCGCTCTCCACGCTGAACACTTTTTCAGCTTGCACGCGTTGTGTTGGTGTGGGTTTCGGCACTTTCCGTTTAAAAAGCATGCAAATGTAAGAAAATAAACATGAGTGAGGCCAGAAATAATGCGAATTGTGTGTGTGTGTGTGTCTTGCCTGCCTTTTTATTGTGGTAATCATAATAATAAAATGGAAACGTAAACATTACATAATTGAGATATGCTTGCGAACGATATATTTTCTCTCATACATGATTTAAATTAAAATGAAAAAATATAGAATTTTGTTAAAGTTAAATGAAATGTTTCCATACAAACTACTTCTTTGTTGTCAATAACGTAGTACACATATAAAACTTATAATATCCCCTCACCCTTCAACTACCGTTTCATTTATAGATATTTCATCTACCTTTCTACAGTGGATTATTATGACCTTCTTTTCAGGATACTTTATTTATTAAAATTAAGCACTTTACTCTTGTTAAAATGTAAAATGTTGCAGGTAAACTACCCCTTTCCCTTAACCGATCTTCACCAAAAACTATAGGCCTTGAGTCCTCTACAATTCATGGCTGTATGCAAAAAATTATTTGATTCTGTTTGAATTTGCAGCTGTTATCGTTTGCCATAGACAAAATTCTACACACAGACACTTTTCAAAAAATGACTTTTTTTCATGTTTTGATGATAGTACAATCAGAATCTGCCGTTATCTCGAACACGATTTTTTTCAGCATGACCATACTTCAATTTCCTTATGGAACATGGAAGTAAAAATTGGTATGTATGGAGAACCACACGTGACTTCCATGTTCTAAGATTTATATTTAAAATCATTTACGAAATGAAATGTTTCCATAGAAACTACTTCTTTCCACTTCTTGCTTCAGCCTTAATCACAGTACTGTGGTCACTAATGTATACCACCTCATGTTAGCGCACTCGATTTTCACTGATGATGGCAGTCGATGGCACTGCCGAAACATCTGGTTTTACAGAAAACATTGGACCATGGCTAAACAGCCTGGGAAAGAATTTTAACGACAAACTACTTCTTTGTTGCCGATAATGTAGTACACATATAAAAAATTATCCCCTCCCCCTTAACTATCATTTCATTTATACAAAATTACCCCCTCCCCTTCAAGTACTCTTTTCATTTATAGATATTTCATCTACCTTTCTACAGTGGATTATTAGGACCTTCTTTTCAGGATACTTTATTTATCAGAATTAAGGACTTTACTCTTGTTAAAACATAAAACGTTGCAGGTAGACTACCCCTTCCCCCTAATCGATCTTCACCAAAATCAATAGGCCTTGAGTCCTCTACAATTCACGCACATACGCAAAAAATTATTTGATTCTGTTTGAATTTGCACCAGTTATCGTTTGCCATAGAAAATATTCTACACACAGACACTTTTTGGAAAATGACTTTTCTTCATGTTTTGAGGGCAGTACAATCAGAATCAGGCCTTATCACGAACACAATTTTTTTCGCCATCACCATACTTCCATTTCCTTGTGAAACATGGAAGTAAAAGACAACAAACTCTGACCACGCAAGTTACCCTGTATTAAATTATATTTGAAAGGAGCAAAACAATTTATGACCAAAATTATAACCTAAAAAATTGCTGCCCATCCTCAGAAACATAAAATCAGTTTCAAAATCAAGCTTACATTATAATCAAAATTTATAAATTTTATTGAAATTGATTTTTTTTTTCTGAAAACATCAACAGATTAACCATATATAACCATATCACTATCGACTTGGAACACAAAGTTTTTATTGGTAAAAACATAAAAGTTTTACCTTTAATATAAGCTTCGTCAGAGGCTGCCACTAGGAGCGCTGTCTGTCTTGTTCTTGGCGATGGCATCGACTTTCTTGAAGGTCAACAGATTTTTGGGGTCAAAATGTCAAAGAAAATTACTAAGATGGATCTACTAAGAGTTTTACCAGATGAACTTCATTCACTGTTTAATAGCTTTAAAGAACTGTTTTAAACATTTTTGAAGACAATAATACAGAAACAGAAAGCAAACATCTGTGCGTTATGATTTAGCAAAAAAAAAAAAAAAAAAAAAAAATACTTTTCAGTACATAAAAAACTTTCAAGCAAATATTAACTGTGAATATGACTAAAAATATGAAAACACAACAAACTCTGAACATACAAGAAGTTACCTTGAATTAAATCAGATTAAATAAGGAGAAAAAAAACTTTTTTCAAGGAAGGAATACCTCCTTCCACAGAGCAGAATAAGCAAATTTATCAGCAAAGACCTTTAATTATCAGAGTTTATTCAGGCAATTAACTGCATTATCTCCTTGAAAATTCCCAAAGTTTGTGACCCTATAATAGGTTACAACATCACAACAGTCAGTCGACAACTTACATCAATCGTGAACATTCTTTTCAAGTTTATAGTAACAATATTATTGCTTCATTCATTTATCACGATTATTACAAAACTTGGGAAAAAAATCTTTACCATTTATGGAACTATGTTGGCAATCATTTTATGCTGCTTATAAAATTTCTCTGTATGAGTTTATTGCAGACGAAAAAGTTATCTAGCTGTTGGTAAAACTCTTCAACAATAAACAGAATCACAAATTATTAATATTGCTCTGTATTCACACTTTATTCAAGAATAACAACAAAGAGAGGAAAGAACAAGTTATTGTTATCACTGAAGATGCTAACAGGGAAATCAGTAGCATGTAACCTTTCACTAGACATGGTTTTCGACTATCGACAGGTACTGATTCCATGGAACTCTGAGCAATAATTGATATACAGAACAGGGCACAGTAAGATTGCTTTGGCAAATGTTAGAGTACGCGAAGATTGAGAAAAGATACTTATCAATAGAGGAATAAGAATATGTGACAGAATGTCACCTCAACTTTTTGCCGTATCCCTGGAAAGTCTTCCAAAAATCATGATGACCAATCAGTGTGAAAGATCTGTGGTCTGCTGATGTCATATTATACAGGGTGATTCAAAAAGGACTTCACAACTTTGAAAGTACAGGGTCCGTCACGGGAACCGCATGTTTTTGTATTGGGTAGTACGGCCGAGCGGTTGGCATCAGTGAGTGTGGGTTAGCCTTGATTTTGTTCGTTAGAGTGGGAAGTTTAGTTGCCACCATGTCGTGGAACGTGGAGCATCGTACGTTCGCTCTCCGGCGGTTTTTCGTAAACAATGAGTCAGTGACGCAGACACAACATGACTTTCGCACCCATTTTAATATTCCGGTCCGCCGACCTGTTCCAGACCGCAACACCATTTTGAGATGGTTTGAAAACTTCAACACAACTGGCTCCGTAATAAAGAAAAAACCACCTGGACCTGTCAACACAACCCGTACGCCCAAAAACATCGAGCGAGTTAGGCGATACAGAGCCCTAAACGGTCGGTTCGCAAGCGTGCTGCGAGTTTAGGGATTAACAAGTCAACAGTGCGAAGGATTCTGCACAAAGATCTTCATTATCACCCATACAAAATTTAGGTATGTCAGCAACTTAGTGTAGGTGATTATGAACAGCATCGTGTCTTTTGTGAAACCATGCTTGAAACCATGGTCAATAATGAAAACATGATTTTTCTCATGAGTGATGAAGCCCATTTTCATTTAAATGGGTTCGTTAACAAACAAAACTGTAGATATTGGTGTAATGAAAATCCTCAGATGTTACACGAGTCCCCTCTTCACAGCCCAAAAGTAACAGTATGGTGTGCAGTTGGGGAGAAGGGCATTATTGGCCCGTACTTTTTTGAGGAAAACAACATTACTGTGACTGTTAATTCAGAGCTCTACATTACGATGGTCCAAACCTTCTTCTTCCCAGAACTTCGACGTCGCAGATGGGCAATGAGGAGTGTATGGCTTCAACAGGATGGTGCAACTGCACACACAGCTCGTAATTCAATGGCTGTCTTACGGGGATCAGTTTCCAGGCCACCTTATCTCCAGCTATGGCAATCTTCGCTGGCCTCCTCGCTCCCCCGATCTAAGCTTATGTGACTTCTTTTTGTGGGGATATCTCAAGTCCCGAGTATATGTTAACAAGCCACGCTGCCTTGAAGATCTGAAGACGACAATCCAGGAGGAAATCATTCGTATTCCACGTCAGATGTTAATTAACGCTACTCGGAGTTTTCGGGACCAGCTACAATCATGCATAAACATAAATGGCCAACATCTGAGCGACGTGATCTTCAAAACATAAATGAACAATTAAATTCCCAACATACACTATGTATTGTCATAAATAAAAATATTTTTTAAGCCAAACTGACTAAGTACATCTTATTTGAAAACCATGCGATTCCCGTGACGGACCCTGTATATAGAAATTTATTCAGATGACTTACAGAGTCGGTTGAGGTGTCATTTTAAAGCGAAACATATCAAGTTTGACTCGCGTTGTGCCATTGTTCCAAATACAGCCATCAGAAGCACTAGCACCATTGTTGTTCAAAATGGCTACATGTTTTCGTTAACTCTGCCATCGGCATTCAGTGGGTGAATTGACTAGTTCACTGGATATTGATGCCGGTTCTAAACCTGGATAAAAGAGAAGTGTTCCAGGCCAGGCTGGCAACCTACCTGGGTAAAACACTGTACAACTGTACATGTTCATAGGACCTTGCAAACCCTCGGTATGGAAGTAGCCGGCAGTATGAACACATTCATTTGCCACAATATCGTGTTCATATTTTTTATTTATGTCTTAACTGGATTCACTTTATTTAATAATTCTACTTTCATTTCACAAGCTGAACACAGAGTATTATTTTTTATAAGTCATTCAATTATTGCACTGTTTCTCGTATTAGTAGACTGTACTTTACCACAAGTAACAGAATGATACAAGATGTACGTTATCCATTAACAAAAAAAAAGTTTTCTATAAATTTAACAGCTAATAAACCACTCTTAAAACTCTGGGCATTCCTTCTACTATGATAATCAGACCCTTCATTAAACTTTGAGGGAAATACCCATTTGCACTCAGATATGAAACTGTATTCTGCTGAACCCACAGTACCAAATTATTACGAATCCCTCACTGATAGGAATATTTAGTAACTTTTCCTTCTGAATCTTGCTATGCAAACATTTTATTTTGATTTTCTTTGACATCTTGTCCTGACTAACCAAAAAATCAGTTTTATATCTCCTGATAACACCTAATTTCTTGCAATTTACTTTAAAAATTCAGTATCACAACTCTGCATTAAAAATTGTCTTTCTGTTTTACAATTTTCTATAAATTCTTGGATTTCGTTGTCCATGACGTGTCCGTTACTTAACTAAATATCACTATTGTTTGACGACTCGGAACACCAAGTTTTTTATAAGTAAAATCGTAAAGATTTACCTTACAGCCTAAATGAAGCTCTGATGAAGCCTTCTAAAGGTGAAAGCCGGTTTAGGCTGTAAGGTAAATCTTTACGATTTTACTTATAAAAAACTTAGTGTTCCGAGTCGTCAAACAATAGTGATTTTCTATAAATCTCGAGTCATACAGTAGGCCTATGCAATGAGTGGACCAACTAAACCATGATAAATTATTTTTCCTCTTAAAATGTTTTTCATTACTGTTATTATGTTACTAATATCAGAGACTTGGAAAAAAATGTGCAGAAACATTCCACTTGATGGTGATACAGTTTATTCATTACAGTTTGCTGATGACTTTTGGCTCAAGATTTTGAAGACATGAGTAGAAAATTGTACAGGAATATCAGAAATGGGGACTAAAGGTAAATATGGATAAAAGGTGATCCATGTCACCTATACATGCAATAGGTGACCTTCATCAAGACTTGATATTGAAGGAAGACATGGAGAAGATTTCATAAACAGAGGAATACTAGTATTTAGGGGTGAAAGTTGTGGCCAGTGGGAAGCAAGACAAAGAAATACAATCCAGAATTAATTTGGGAAAGATGTCTATATCTACATTAAATGGAATCCTGTGAGACAAGCAAATTACAGAAGAAACAAAAATCAAAATATTTAAAACCATTATTAGAAGTATCACGACTTATGGCTGAGAAGTTTGGACTACTAATAAACACACAAGAACAAAATTAAAGACAGCAGAGATGGACTTTTGGAGATGTTCTGCAAGAGTATCCAGACATGAGAAAATTAGAAGTCATTAAGGATAAAATGAATGTGAAAAATTCAATTGTTGATTTTATCCAAACAAAAAATTACAATGGTATGGACACACAAAAAGAATGACACAGGAAAGATTGCCAAGGAGAGTTATGGAATGGAACCCACCAGGAAGAAGGAAAGTAGGAAGACCACCTATCACCTGGACAGAAGAAATTCAGACTATATTGAGGGAACGAGAAATTGAAGATCTTTGGATGGACAAGCTGCAGTGGAAGATCAGAATCCAGTCACTTCTGTAATCTTTGGTTCCAGAAAATGTGTAAACATTGTACAGCCGGAATAATAATAATAAAATGTTATTTTTTCTGTGACCCGAAATCAGTTTCTTTACGAATATGGAACACCAAATAACATATTTCAACAGAATCAAGGAAGAATACTTCTTTATGTTGGTATTTATTTTTCCTTTGAGGAGAGAAAACAGATCATTGTGGGAAACTTTAATTAGATTTCTGGATGTCTCTACTTATTTCTTAATTCTACTTACCACCACATGCAACTCTATCAGAGTTGTGATAACTATCTAACTCTAATCCTATCTATGTCCCATGCTCCCAAACAAAATTTATTATACTATTAAAGTTCACAGATCCCCCCCAAAAAAATAAGTACAAAATATAATTTAAAAAATTTGTAAACATTAAGAGTTACATTTCCCCCATCACTATATATAGATTCTTGTTTCTCATACACAGACTTGCTTACTGTGTCTGTTGTTAAAAACAAAAACACAAATCTTTATTAACTATGTCTGAAAAGTTCTCAGCCTCGACCATAGACAGCAGGACAATAGTGAATTTTATTTGGTACTACATCCATTGTTAGCAAGTGTGTGCAATTTCTGGCCAGTCTACCAAATAATTTGTATTATACAGCTATGTGAAACAGAAGTGTTGTCTGTATTCCTTAATCATGAAGTTTTAACACCGTGCGATTATGAAGTTTTTGTGAAAGAAGGTTTACCTCTAACCGAAATTTATTCAAGGTTCGTTAAAGCATGTGGGGACTATTCTCCTTCATTTTCAACAGTTAAAAAATAGGCTGCCAAGTTTAAATGTGGTCGTACCAGCCAGGAAGATGATTCACGTGAAGGACGTAGAGAAAACGGTAACAACTCCAGAAACCAACGAAAAAGTGCATAATATGGTTTTGGATGATCGCCGAATTAAAGTGGATGGAATTGCAGAAACTACAGGCATTTCAAAGGAATGCGTTGGACATATTTTACATGAGAAATTGCAAATTAATAAGCTTTGTGTTCGGTAGGTGCCGGGCTTCCTCATAGCAGATTAAGAACACATGCGCATGAAAATATCTAAACAGTGCTTGGAGCGTTTTAATACGAACAAAGCTGATTTTGTGTGTTGGTTTATTATGATAGATGAATCTTATATCCACCACTACACACCAGAGTCAAAACAACAGTCAAAGCAGTGGAGAGAAGCTGTTTGTTCAGAAGGCAAAGACAATTCCATCAGCAGTAAAAGGCATGGCCTAAAGGTGTTTTGTATATCGATTACCTTAAACAGTGTGCAAAAATAATTGGGGAATATTATTCCAACCTTTTATCAAAACTAGACAAAAAAAATTGTGAACAAAGACTCAGTTTGGAGAAGAAAAAAAATCATTTTCACCAAGACAATGCACTGCCCACATAAGTGTTTCGGCAATGGGAAAATAAGAGATCTCCGCTATGAATTGTTGGAACATTCACCCTAATTCCCAGATTTGGCTCCCTCAGACTTCCATCTTTTCTGACAACTCATACTCTTTCTCGCTGGTCAGCGTTTTTCATCGGATCAAGAGGTGATTTCACCTGTAGAGGAGTATTTTGCAGACCTTACAGAAAACCACTTCAGGAATGGGATAGTGGCACTGAAACATCGCTGGAATAAATGTATTATGCTAAAAGGAGATTATGTTGATAAATAAAAATATTTTTTCATTGTTAGGCCAAAAACTTTTCAGACCACCCTCGTACAAGTATACGTAAGTATAAACTATAATACAACAATCAGAACACAATTAATGTTTTTATCATGCTAATAATTGTTGTAAACAAGTTGTTATTAGTAAAATAAACATGACATATGGTACTGGTATTACAAAAAACACACATTGCAGAGAAAATAACATGCCAAATACATTGAAACATGAATGTCATAATTACTTGACAATTATGTGATTGGAATACCGAATGTACCCCTCTGATAAATAGCAATGGTAAGCAGCAGACGAGGCAACACTAGAGTGTGTAAGCTTGTGACATGTTGTCTCTATAGCGATCCATTTTCAGTGCAAGTATATCAACTACTGTCACACTCAGACTCCTAGTAAAACCAAATCCTGTTGCAAGATGGATAAAGTCAATATTGTTAGCCTGGTTTGGGCGCATAACATGAATATATGAAACAAGAACTGAAAAGAAAATCTTACAACGAATGTCAATGCATGGAAGGCTACAGAAGAGATTGAAAATGAGGTCCAAAGATAACATAGTAGAATACCTGAAAGGTAAGGGAGAGAGAAATTAGGAAGGAAATATAGGGGAGGAAAATAAAGAATCAAAAACTAAAACCCACAGAGGTTGCAGACCCAAGACAGACAAAGAAGAAAAAGTAGATCCACAAATTTAGACTGGTGTATTTAACTGACATATCCTTTTTGAGATTTAAAGTACTTCTTGTATAGAAACAAAATTTCTTTATGTTTTGTTTCATTTTTAAAATAAAATGAATAATCACAGAACTAGAACAGATGATTATCAAATTAATATTAAATCTGAAGTTAGTGTTAATTAATCTGTTATAACTAGCAATAAAATTTTATCACTGATTACAAATATTCAGTAACATAATACTGTCAATAAATCATTCAGTACAATCAATTACCTCAATCTGGTAAAAACTCGTGGCTTAAATTTGCAGTACCTACTTCATATTAAGAATTGTTTCCAGTGTGGTACTTCACACTATTGAGAATTATTATTGCACAGGCTAACATGTGTATTAGTAAATCATAGTGTAATAAATGTTTATCTTTTCAATTCAAACACTTTTTGGTACAGTCTATTTCTTGAAGTTATATAATATATTTAAAATTTGGTATTTACTTTACCTCAAGATGTTATTTTTCCCTTATTTGGAACATGTTTTGAGAGCTATTGTGCTCTCATCCTCAGCCTTTGCGATTCTGCGTCTAGTGAAGTACCTGTGTGTTGGTTTGTCGCCATTGTGGTCTCCTGTTGGTCTCTGGTATCTCAAAGTGGTATTTTTATGTGTGATTGTGGTGTATGTGTTAGTATTTTGTGTATTTTCGATGTTGAGTGCTTTGAAAATCGTGTCGTGTTTTGTATTGATTTGTATTTGTTTTGTGTTTTATGTTTGTATATTTGTAAATTTTCCCAAATGTTCATTATGGTCCCTTTGTGTGGTATGTGTTTTATTAGTGTCATATTGGTTATGTTTGGGAATTCATGTCCCGTGTTTATTGCATGAGTGGCCAAATTGGATTTATATATTATTTTGAATGTTCATCACTTCTTTCACAGCACTTAATAATTATTATTTAAGGTACTTACATATATTTCTGTTTTTTGTATGCATTTAGATGTTCAAAATAACGTTTATTCAGCTGTTTTTTTTTTGTCCTACGTAACATTTATTGCAATCTTGGCATTCAATTTTGTATATACCGTTAGTTGTTGTATTATCTTTGTTGTGTGGGTTATTTAGTTTTTGTAAATTATTTTTATTAGTTTTGTATGCTATTTTGATATATGTGTTTTTAAATAATTTTGTTAGCTTTGTCATTTTATTATTTATGTATGTGAATGTGGCCCATTTTTTGTTGTTGTTATTATTTATGTGTTGTTCATTTTGATTACTTCTTAATTGTTCAGTTTTTATTTTATATTTTATTTTATTTTCTATTTTGTTTTCAGTATTTTTATTGCATCCATTTTCATGAGCAATTTGGTATATTATATTTCTTTCTTTGTCTGTTTCTTGTTTGTTTAGGGGAACTTTGTACATTCTGTTAAATAGCGAATAGAATGCTGTCATTTTATGTTGTGGTGGGTGGTCAGAATGGTTAGGTATAATGATGTTGGTAGAAGTTGGTTTTCTGTATATTGCATATTGTATGTGGTTGTTGTTTCTTGTGATAGTTATGTCTAAATAGTTGATTTTGTTATGTTTTTCTTTTTCTTCTGTGAATTGTATTTTTGGATGTATGTTATTGATTTGTTTTAGTATGTTCTCTGCATTTGTGCATTCTCTGCATACTAAAACAAATCAGTAATATAAATCCAAAAATACAATTCACAGAAGAAAAAAAAAAAACATAACAAAATCAACTATTTACACATAACCATCACAAGAAACAACAACCACATACAATATGCAATATACAGAAAACCAACTTCTACCAACATCATTATACCTAACCATTCTGACCACCCACCACAACATAAAATGACAGCATTCTATTCGCTATTTAACAGAATGTACAAAGTTCCCCTAAACAAACAAGAAACAGACAAAGAAAGAAATATAATACACCAAATTGCTCATGAAATGGATGCAATAAAAATACTGTAAACAAAATAGAAAATAAAATAAAATATAAAATAAAAACTGAAAAATTAAGAATTAATCAAAATGAACAACACATAAATAATAACAACCACAAAAAATGGGGCACATTCACATACATAAATAATAAAATGACAAAGCTAACAAAATTATTTAAAAACACATATATCAAAATAGCATACAAAACTAATAAAAATAATTTACAAAACCTAAATAACCCACACAACAAAGATAATACAACAACTAACGGTATATACAAAATTGAATGCCAAGATTGCAATAAATGTTACATAGGACAAACAAAAAAAAAACAGCTGAAAAAACGTTATTTTGAACATCTAAATGCATACAAAAAACCAGAAATATATAAATCCAATTTGGCCACACATGCAATAAATATGGGACATGAATTCCCAGACATAACCAATATGACACTAATAAAACACATACGTCGCGAGCCAAAATACAACAAAATTATTAAAAATGTGTTTAAACCAGGTGATAACAGTAGTGAACGAAAGTGAGATCACAAACAACCACCAGTAATCCAAATTTTAATCAGTGCGAACGTTTTTTGGACTCCAACAAGTGACTAAAAAATATAATCAGTGCAAAACGTAGGTCTGCATGGACACCGACAGAGAAGTACCAGTAAAATATAAACTAACAAAATATGACCATTTGAATTAAAAGCGCAAAATCTAAATTTAAAAAGGGGTTAAAAGATGTGAGTGTGTGTGTGTGAGCGAAATACTGGGTTGTCTTTAATTAAATAGTTAAGTTAATTATAAGAAGATAGTATACTAAAATCTGTTTGTTTGAAATTCTGAAAGTTATACCAAAAAAGAAGTTATTTTATCTTTTTATTCACAAAAAAGAGAATGATTAAAAGAATATCTAATAAAAGTTGAATTAATTAACATACAATGCGAGCCGAGTTTCTTAATAAAACAAACCCCAAATCACGTTTATAGGCCTCGAGTTTGTGTGAAGAACCCCGGAACCCGATGAAGGTAAGCAGTGTGAATTATATAATTTTATTAAATACTATTTTGTAGATGAATTGGACTATAACAACCATAAAGAACATTTGGGAAAATTTACAAACATAAAACACAAAACAAACTAATACCCGAACAAATACAAATCAATACAAAACACGATACAATTTTCAAAGCACTCAACATCGAAAATACACAAAATACTAATACATACACCACAATCACACACAAAAATACCACTTTGAGATACCAGAGACCAACAGGAGACCACAATGGCGACAAACCAACACACAGGTACTTCACTAGACGCAGAATCGCGAAGGCTGAGGATGAGAGCACAATAGCTCTCGAAACATGTTCCAAATAAGGGGAAAATAACATCTCGAGGTAAAGTACATACAAAATTTTAAATATTTTATATACATCAGGAAAAGAACTGTAGCAGAAAGTGATTGAATAATATATTTAATATTTATAATAACTTTACCTCAAGATGTTTTATCCTTATTTGGAACATGTTTAGGACACTTAGTGTTCCCATCCTCAACCTTCTTAATTTTGAATCTTGTTGAGTACTTGTGTGTTGGTTGGTTGTTGTTATGGTTTCCTGTTGGTTTTTGGTATTTTAAATTGGTATTATTGTGTGTGATTGTGGTGTATATATTAGTATTTTGTGTATTTTCGATGTTGAGTGCATTGAAAATTGTGTCATGTTTTGTATTGATTTGTATTTGTTCAAGTATTAGTTTTGTTTTTGTTTGTATATTTGTATTACATAATACACAAATTTTCAATTCAATATATTCTTTTAAGCTTTTGAGACAACCTCTCATTTCTCATATTCTGTTTAATCTATAAGGCAGGAGATGAACTAATAAACAAGTCTGATTATTCATTTTTTTTTAGTATTAACATGCTGTTTATAAAAAAAAAAATTTTAAAAGCTTACTGCCTAAGTTCAAAACTTTAAATACCTAGACCTAGGGGACAGTGGTGTGACTGCTGGGCCTGCAATGCAGAGGGGGAAGTGTCAGGCAACAGCCTATCCAAAGAAGCCGTAGAACGGAAAAGCCTTATAAACAAAGTGACAGTGATAGTGAACATTCTAGAGTAACGGTGGTCAGAAGGTTTTGGAGGCAAAAAATTTAATGAAGATCAATGTGAGAATAGGGATGAATGGAGAAAATTGCTGAAGAGAAAAAAACAGTCAATTATTTATTTATTCAGTTTAAAAAGTACAAATTTCTTAACTTGAAAACTGTTAATTTTCATTGGCACTTACCTCTATCACTTTTTCTAAACTTGACCTTAAAACTCATTTTACATTTAAAGTACAGTATATTTTCTAATAGTGTAATATGCTTTTCAAGAATGACAAACATTATTCTATGTAATGAAACATTTACATAATAATACAATTTTTCAATTTAGAATAAAACTGTAATCAGTCTCTATATTACAGTTTATAACATTTTATTGTATTGGTTTTAAATCAACATTCTTAAAACTTTCTGGAAGCCAACATTTTCTTCTTTTTGTGCTATTTTTTTTAACCTCTTCTTAGTTTGAAGACTCGCTCTATTGGAAATAAGTATTTTTTATTTCCAATTACAACCTGACTAATTCTGTCGACAATGTGTCTTCCACTCCAGCCGTCCATAGTGATTTTCTAGCCAAATACAGATATTTGCTTACCTTCCAGAAGCACTTGTCCTTTTAGTAAAACGTTTAGTTTTGAATTCCAGAAATCATAGTTTCTGTGTTAGCAATATTTATTCTTATTTTGTACTCTGCATTCTGTGTACAGAAGTACTTACGTGCATTTGTTTTCTGCATCCACAGCAATGTCATTAGGAAAATGGAAAATGAATTAAACTGGATTCATTTAATTTTTCTCTTCATTAGATACATTGTTCTAATTTGTTCTGAACTCTCTCTGTTTATGGAGAACAACCACAAGACAACAGAAGCAACTGAAAATGAGATTCTTATGAAAAGTAGGCAATAAAACAATCAGAACAAAATAAGGAAACATATTTTTAGAGAAACATTAGAAAAAAAAACCAGTAGACCATGTACCAGAAACATCTAACTGATATCAATGGTTCTCAGAACCATCAGAGAAAGGGTGACAAGAAAAGGTAGCTTGATAAGTACTGTATACGTGAGACAAAACCATTAGAGAAGAAAAGCAGCAGCGGGACTAGGCAGCTGATCCATTGGAGGACGAAGTAAGGAACGCACTTGAAAAAAGAGAAGAAAATTGGTAGATAAATGCTGAAATAGCATAGGACAAGAGGAAGTGGAAAGAAGTATGAAAAAGGAACCCTATAATATACAAGGCATATTTCAAGAGTAAGGGCCGATCAGTTATAAAGAGTGATTGACAACACTGATTAGTTAGTGCATGTGAAGTAACTTTAACTGGTCAGTTATGCATGTATTGTCACCAGTCCATTGTTGATTGCTTTCACATGACATTGGGTTATATTATAATGATTGCAAAAATAAACAAACCTACCAGTTGTGAAGTCCAAAGAAAGAACTGATTTCTAAACGCAAGAGGAGATAATGCTGGTGAAATTGATAATCAACTGTGTGAAACATATGGGCCTAACATAATGAGAGTAGGAAAGGTGAGGCACTGGTGTCGCAAGTTTAGGAAAGGCTATTCACATGCTCAGAAATAGTAGGCCTAATGTCCAGACTGACGATCTTGCTGAGTGTGTGAATGCAAATGTGAGCGAAAATTGTCACTTTACAATTAGCAACCTTTCCATCGAATTTCAAAAAGTTTCAGAGAGAACATTGTTCACAACTGTGACTGTCACTCTGGGCTATTGTAAACTGTGGGTGCAGAGATTGACATCTCCACATGCTTTTTGGGACCACTTTTGTAGACAGGGAGACAAATTTTTCCCCCATATCGTCACTGCTGACAAACCATGGATTTTGTACATCAATGTTGAGTTGAAACAACAATCCCAGTTCACCCAAATTGAAAAAATTCAAACAAACCCAATATCAACTGTGTTCTGAGACCAAAAGGGTGTGCTTCTGGTCGATTTCACAGTCTATCATGAAACACTTCCTATGCTGCACCATGTTATTCAAAACCAACGACGGTGAATGCTGAGGTCAGGAATTGTTCTCCTTCATGACAACGCATGCCCGCATATAGTTGCCTGCACAAACCAACGACGGTGAATGCTGAGGTCAGGAATTGTTCTCCTTCACGATAACGCATGCCCGCATATAGTTGCCTGCACAAACGAAACGATTCAAAAATTCCGAAGACAGATTGTTGATCATCCACCTTATAGTCCTGACCTCATACCCAGTGACCACCATCTCTTCCTACACATCAAGATCTGACTTATGTCTCAATGGGTTCGAGAAAACACAAGTGTTGTAAATCTCAGTGCAAAACTGGCTGAAATCCCAGGTGGTGGAATTTTGGAAAAGCTTAGAAAGTGTTTTTGAATAAAATGGTGATTACATAGAAAAATAACGTAAGTTTGTATGTATAGCAAAATTGAAACGCTTATGGTCAGAGGAGAATGGTGATGTGGTGGGAGTCGCTTTGAGATGTGAGAAGAGAATTGTTGATATAAGCGTCAGTGCAGCCAACGTAAGAAATTTATTTCGAATAATGACCAAAACGTGCGTGCAAGGTTTGTTACTAATCCGTGTTTCGCTTACCACAGATCTCTCTCTCTCTCTCTCTCTCTCTCTCTCACTCACTCTCTCCCCTCTCTGTTACATATAAAATGTTATATAAACCTATCTCGTTTTTGTTTTAGTCAGGCAATTGTCTGCTGTTGAGATGTAGTGTCAGCTCTTATCGGAATGGAATGTGCAAACTATGCACTTGTGCACTTCCGCTCCCTAATTACACTCGACTATCTCTATAGTTTATCATAAAGGCACGACTTCTTCATACCGGTATTAGCTTAGTTGCGAAAATATTTTAATCCTAGACAACAAAAATCAGTTTCAAGAAGAAGGAAAAATCATGTTATTTTAATATAGTATTTAAGGTAAATAATAAATTTTAGCCCTACAAATGTTACAATTCTTAAAAATAACGGACGAACGACAGGGAGATCATTTGTTTTACCAGCTGGCAACACAACCTTTTATTGTAAATGAACCAAAAAGTTAAAGTTATAACATATGATATTCAAAATTTTAATATTTTTTTTCATTTCAATATTCTACTTCATTTTATTATTACTCAAAACAAAAACGCCCATGTGAGCACACACACACACACACACACACACACACACACACACACACACACACACACACACACACACACACACACACACACACACACACACACACACATGCGGGCGGGCATTTTTTATTATAACAGAACTAATATTATACTATTATTTCTGTACTGTTTGTTTTATAATTATTTATTTTTATTGTAAAGATAAGCAAGACATTAATAAAAAACCTTCAGGTTCGCTCAAGTAAGTGCTAAAGCTAGCATGAATAGTTCCGTTTAAACTATTAAAATGAACTGTAAAACGACATAATTAATAATAAACTGAGGTAATAATATAGACTGAGGTAGTACGTAACGCAGTAATTAACAACGTAACTAAAACGTGGCACGCATGTTGGCAACACCTTCGCTTGCACAGCAGCTGATTCTCCGTTACCCTCACACCATTCCCAATTTCAAAGTGGACTCGTGGATGAAGAAACTGGTTTCTGCACATATGCCTTTTGTTAACAAATAAACAATATAAAACAATAATGTCCCTAGTTCTGGGTACATTTGTTAACAAACACATTTATTACTTATGTTTGTGTATTTATTTATTACGGTATTCATACAATAATTCTGGTACTTACCATAATTGTCCATGTACATGTCAGCGTAACTATATTTGTTTCTTGTTGGGTCCAGAGTTTGCATTAAGCGCAAATAGAGACTGAGTTGGGTCTTGAAATGAAAGTACTAACATTCAATATGATTGCAAATCAACTTATTTTTATTATTTCTCATTTAAAAAAATGATTTCTTTATGAAACAAAATGGAATCATCTCCCAACTGGAATAACAATTAACAAAATGGCGTCGCTACTGCTTCCGCCTTCACAGTACACTCATATCTCATTTTAATACCAATTATCTCTTAAACTACCTTTATGCGAGATTATTTTATTATACTGCAGTATCTATTTTATAGGTATTTATTACCTTTGCTAGTTTTGCAAAAACAAACACAAACCAACACCTATAAGTAAGGTTCAGATACCGGCATCCTTTTACATTCACACACTCACTTTTGCATGACATACATTGGTTATCGGTACATGTTTGATTATTCAGAGTAAATTGAGCTCAATTATAATTGTTATAAATTTTGAATTTTGGACTTCCCTGTACTGATGTGGTAATGGTTGCTCCTCAGGCGATTCCCATGCTTGTTGGCAGATGTTCGGCCTAACTTACAGTCTGTCTGTTTTTTAGTGCACTGAGTTTAATTTATTCCATTTTATAACTGTTCACTTGTTAATTACATTGTTGAATTACATTTTTATAAGTTTAACACTGTTTTGCTGGCGTTAACTTGCCAGCACACTAATGAACGTGTTAACGCTCTTACTGATGGATGAAGACTGGGGCGGATGCAATGCACATTTTGCGTAAGTGTGTGTGCATCGACGTCATTGTCTTTCTGTCTCAAAGTAGGAAACACCCTGGTTTTGCGTTATTGTTGTTACGTCATTTATATTTTTAATGAAGCCTCGCATTGTTGACCAATGAAAAATATATTAAGAGCTTGTGTCGACTCATGCAACCATCGAATGCGTGTTCTTTCGCACGTACGCCCTTGGCCTTGGAATCGCCCCGCATCGATGTAACTGCGTCGTTTTTGTTAAACAAAGGGAAAATTGTCCTACCCATGCACATGTGTGCAAAATACAATAAAATAATACCTCTTGCACCATAAATATGAAAACAGGCTTTTGTCCTGTTACAAAACCCCCTCAATGAAAGGTTTTATGCCAAAGCATAAAAACTTTCATTGACCCATTCACACTCTCTAAAGGGATCAGCCCAGATATGTTGCCACAACCCCCTGTAGTGTTAATATAAAAAGAAATACAATCACTTACCCTTGGTCCAATGATGATGATCGAACCTGTCCTGACCTTACTGGACTTCTCTCTCGAGATCCCAACACCATAAGGCCATGAGGCACTTAACGTTCCTGCTCTGACGCACCGGTCAGCTCAGGATCACCGTCACAACATCATCAAACTCTGAAACATGAAATACAAAATTTTAAAATAGTGGCCTTATCTATTCCCATATCCACAACTGATATGTCTCCCCTTAGATGCATTGGTTTGTTTTTGAGGCATTGGTTTGTTTAATTTAAAATTTTCAAACAACAAGTAACAAGATTTAAAACAGAATGGCCTTCTCCTTTTATCTTACCATTTTACCAAAACTGGCCTTCAGTCATTACTAATTCACTCCTTCCATCACAAGAGAAAAATATATATTCTTATAGTAAAACAATAACACGTAAAACAAACCTTTTAAAATTTCAAAAACAACATCTATTTATCTCTCCTATATAAAATTCAAAACATAATTATTATGGCAAACAACCTAATTACTTAACTTTCTGATCATATTATTTCTTTGCAACAGAATCAAACTATATTTTTATATCCAACACCAATATCAATATTATTTCTTTAACATTTAATATTCGTTATCGTTGTTACCAATAACAATAAAACATAGTAAAACATTAACATAGAACAATTCACATTTGAATAACTTGTATTAAAACTTTATAACATTATCATTATTACCTCTCTATTCAGCTTTTAATTAGTTAATATTTATTGTATCATTAGATTTTATAAACAAAAATTTTTAAATTTATTATTAACCTTTCCTGTTACATCACCTTCCTACCATGAATTTTCTTTTTCTAACCTTTCCATCAATCCTTATCTAGTTTGGGTGACTCTCTATTATTCACTGTTATCTGTATCTTATTTTGGCATTTATCTATCTAACCTTACTCACCTTCCTTCTAACAACCACTACTACCAACCATTAACATATTATGACACCAATATCTCTCAATAACAACCCCCTTCACATTTTATCCAATTCCTCTGGCACCGCTCGTCTTTGTACTAGGATGTGTGTTCCCTACCTGGCCATATACATACCTAACCATTTGCCCTCCAAAATATCGGCAAACACTCCCTTAAACTACTCTATCCCTGCCACAACGCCGCACGCTGGTCTCTTACCATGCCGCACGCTGATCACTCCTTACACCAATACCCTTACTACAAAATATCATCATCAACAAATATATTTACCATTCACATTACTCACCTTCTCTACATATAATCACTACTTCTGTGTCCCTAAAATATCTAACACCTCTTTATGTATTATCTGTATCTCAACTTCTTATCCTCTCTAACTCCCAATAACTTTAATTCTGACTAATTCATATGCTTTATTTATCACTATCCCCAAACCCTTTACAACATTTTACCTTTCTGTGATCATTGACAATTGCATTAGAAAATTCATCCCTCACCTACTAATAACAATACATCTCAATATCCAAATATATTACATGCTTAATCATTTATTATTCATTAGAATCTAAATCTCATAACTATTTAAAATCATTATCAAACTTTCTTCAATTATTTAAAATTCTACAGTACATGGTTCACATGAAAAATATATAAAATACACAACATCAAAAGTACTCAAATACATTGACATTAATACACACAAAAATATACAATCCGAATTATCATTTAATCATTTACCAAAATCAGTTCATAAAACAGTCCATTTCAAAAACACTGTCCACATAATTAAATGTTCATTAACACAATAAAATAATTATCCTCCATCATCAAACAATAGTCGAATCTTATGTCTATACAACTTATTTTTACTTGAAAACATTATATTACTATCATTAATATAACACTCATTTAAATTCTTATATTCTACAAAACCGTCATCATTAATAGGGTTATTCCCTATCAATTCATCATACAACTTGTCACGATTGGTTATTGTCCTGTCACCCCCAGTATAATTAGTCACCATCAGGTAATTTATCAAGTCATTATTTCCATCATCATCTCCTATTACTGCTATATCAGTTTCATTACAAGGTAAGTTCTTATTTTTGTTACTTTTCTCTCCACCTAATCTTTCAATAAATTCTTCATAGTTTCTACTTATCTTAAAAATCTCTATCTCCCTCTTTCTCTCACAATATTTCTCACAACAACACCACGCTACACTCTCTCTCTCAATATATGCAGGGGACACTAACTCACAACTACTGCACCACCTGTGAAGTGCACAAAAAAACCTAGGGACAATTTTATTTGTAGACCTATCGTCTCCCAAATATACATTGAAGGCGCTCTCGTCCTCCCTAAACAAATGTACTTAACCCCCAACTACACCATTAAGGGAAAAATTTACCCCCTGCAACTCTTTTACAATTATACTCTCCCTCCAGTTTCTCTCTGATTTATTACTATACATTAACATTTCATCATTATCATATTCTGTTCGATATTTCGGATTGAACCGGTCATTATTTTCATTTTCCGAAGTTGTCACTATGGCTTTTGTAGGGCCCATGCATGCAATGGACTTGAAGCTTTTGTCGCACGCCAGCCATCTTAGTGTCATCATCCACGAGTCGGGACTCCTCGGCAGGTAGAACTCCGTACATGCAACCTATCCTCTTCCCAACCAGTCTATCCTGCCTGAGTGTCTGGATCAACCCAGTCGTGAGATTACGGTAAGTCATTTTCATATTATTTATTTCTTGTTAGCAATTCTGCATGCTACACTGCTAGAGAGCTCACCAGAGGCTATCAAATTATCAAGTATGAAAGCTGTCTTACTTTCAATCTTTTAAAATATTATCGTACATCTATTTACTACCAGAGGTTTCATGAGGTTGCTAGCTTTTCAATTAAATTGCTTGCCGTCACGACTGGGAGCACGTGTTTCGTAATTTTGTGCATGTTGCTGCTGGTGGGTCGAGTGAGTAAATGGGTTATAAGTCCGTTTTTGCTGCGCGATTTTTATTTTAATTACCAACGTGCCGTGCCGTTTCGTTTTCTGTGCCTGCTCGTGGTTGTTTTGCATGCCGTTAATTTTTTAAATTTCATGAATGTTCGTCATTTGCATGCTATCACACGGAAGCACGTTGGTATAATACGTACGCATGTGAACTACGAGTTTGCGTTTATTGCTGTTGGTTGGTGTCAGCAGTTTCGTCGTGTGTGCATGGCCAGGTGGGCAAATATTGTGTCAAAATTTTGCACCTTGTTTTTTGGGTAGTCGTTTAATTACTGGGTCAAGTCTGGTGAAGTTTCTTTCCGTCCTGTTACGGTTTGCATTCCACGTGAAATTGCGTGCTACGTGTTTGCGACTGTCAGGCGTAAAGGGAACGGTTTTAGGTTATCCGGGTTTCGGTATAGCCTGCCTTTGTATTTAATTTTTTTGGCATTGACTATTACCTTTAGGTGCGGTTTATATTTTGCATATGCGATATCCTGTCCATACACGCCGCGTTGACCATCAATTTTGGCATTTAATGTGTCCCAGTTATTGTGTTTGGTTCGGTAACTGGTGAATTGTTGTACATTGTACTTTGCTGTGTTTTGTGTGTATTTATTCTATTTGGTATTATACATGTTTGTTTTTGGGTGAACTTTTGTGTACCATTATTTTGCACCGTATGTGCTGTAATCTTGTGCAACTTGTGTTTTTTGTTGTCGTGCTTTTGCACTGTGTAAATCAATTTGTTGCGTGTTTAATTTATTGTGTTTGGTACTATTCGCCTGTTGGATTGTGTAAGTTGTATTTTGCCTTGCACTAATTTACTTTTGTATTTATCTTGCTCGGTATTGTTTATGAAAAGTAGTTGAGTCAGACGCGTAGTTATCTCGATCACTGTTAGGCTAAGTCGGGTCGTGATTATTGTTCAATTTCTAATTTTCTCATTGAGGGTGGTTGTCGGTTGCGCGATATTTTTTAATTCAGTATGCCTGCTAAATTGTCGCTGGCAGCTTTTGACCAGACCACTTCGGTGGGAATACTTGCGTTGCAGCATTTAATAAATAGGTTGGAAGGGTTGCCGCAATTAAGGGTCATGGATCAACATGAAGCCGGTATCTTGGCCTCCAGGTTGTCCGAAAAATATCAAGATCTTCTAGGTAAGGTGAATCCTTACCTATCGGCAGAGTCATTGCCCGAGGGATTGGACGAGGACCACATATTTTTTCAGTGGTAGCGCAAATTGAGGATATTTATGTCCGGGGTAGCATTTTAGCTTCAAAACTAACTAAACCAGAGATACCGGTGGGTTCCGGTCGGTTTTCATCGGCAAGTGGCAGGCACTCAGGTGTTCTCGTTCATGAGTTGCCGAAGCTTTCTTTACCTTGTTTTGATGGCCAGGCCAAATGTTGGTCCGAGTTTTGGTCAAAGTTCACCACATTAGTGGACGAAAGTCCTGCCCTCACTCCAAAGCAGAAATTGTTATATTTACTGACTCATCTTAAGGGTGAGGCTTATGAGAAGGTTGCCGCGCTTCCCATAGTTGACGATAGTTATTCACTTGCACTGTCAACTCTTAAAAACCGTTATCACAATCCTCGTTTGGCCGCCCGGGTTTATTGTACCAATCTGCTTCAGTTACCAGCCGCTTCTATGCAATCAGCTGCGTCTATTAGAAAGTTGGTGGACAGCTTCAATGCTAACTTTTCAGCGTTGTCAGCTCTAAACATTGCTGATATATATCAAGCAATATATGCGTCTTTTGTATTGTCTAGGCTGGATCTATCATTGTGTGAACGCTTTGAGGCGTCTGTTACGGACAAAGAGAATCTCCCTGCCCTAACAGAAATTATGACATTTTTAACCGCTATGGCAGAACAGAAAGAACAGGCATCTTTGGAATCGGCTTTACCTGCTCTTCCTAGCACTAGCCACCAGAAAACCCAGAAGGTTTCCTTTTCTAAGGCTACTCCTCTTGCTGTGTCTACATTATCTGCGGAGGTTACGCAGCGGGATGCATCTAGTTCACGTTGCCTTCATTGCGATTCCCGGACCCATGTGCTTCTCAAGTGTCCGGCGTGGCTGAGTAAGGACCCTAGGGCTCGATTTCAAAGTCTTAAAAATAAAAAATGTTGTCTTTCGTGCCTCCAACATAAACATTCGGGCTGGTGCAAAAATAGGTGCAAAACGTGTGGCTCTAAGTACCACCACACTTTACTTCATTTCAAAAATGCCCGTCCGTCTCCGTCTCGTTCACAGATTTCTGACACAGCTGAACTCAAGGCTTCGGGGTCATCGCTTGTTGACCAAGTTGATCTGTCTAGCACTACTCTGACCGTGTCTCTGCCCCATCCTGCAGGGGTTCTGTTAGCCACCTGTCTAGCAGTCTTGTCGTCTCCGAATGGTGGTTATATTGTAGTTAGGGCCATCCTGGATAGCGCGTCCCATGCTTCTTTCATAACTGAAGCATGTGCATCTCGCTTAAAGTGTGCTTGTTTTGATGCTTCAGTAAGTGTCAATGGGGTAGGTGATATTGACACCAAAGCAAAAAAGGTGAGCCATCTGTCCTTGGAAACTTTAAAACGCGAGGTTGTGGCGTCTAACCATGCTTTTATAATTCTTTCTAAGATCTCGTCGGACTCACCTAGGTTCCAGGTGTTGCCTGAAGTTAAGCAGGCTACAAAAGATCTTTTGTTAGCTGACCCTACCTTCGATGTAGCAGCCCCAATTGATGCGTTGTTTGGAGCCGATATTGTAGCGGCTATTCTTATGGGAGAGACTATTCCTTTGGGTGCAGGTTTGCCTGTTGCAGTTAGGACACGTTTTGGGTTTGTGATTATGGGTAGAGCCCCAATTTCACTTAATTGTGCATTGACTTGTGCTAGCGGTCTCACTGGCCTTCCTTTGGATCTAGTATCTGCACATCAGATTCACTGTCATTTCCACCACTTTTATCCTTCCGTCACAACGTTATCAATGGATACAACAAACCTACTTGAGCAAGTTCATCGTTTTTGGGAGGTCGAAGAGCCTCCAGCTGTACCCCATCAATTATCTGAAGAGGATCACTTTGCTGAAAGGTTTTACATGGAGTCAACAAGTCGGTTGCCGTCGGGTCGTTACCAGGTGCGCTTGCCGTTCTTCAAAAACTCTTCTCACATTTTGGGAAATTCCCTTAAGGGAGCCATGTCTCGGTTTTTTGCGTTAGAAAGGAAATTTGCGGCGAACAGTCAGTTTAAGAGCCAGTATGTACAATTTATAACGGATTATGTCGCTCAGGGGCATATGTCGTTAGTGTCTGACCCCAATTTTCCAAAATATTTCATCCCTCATCATGGTATCTTTTAGTTAGAGGTGATACTTCAAAAATAAGGGTGGTGTTTGACGCCAGCATGAAGACGTCCTCTGGGATTTCCTTAAATGACGTGTTATGTGTCGGCCCTAAGTTGCAGACCTTACTGTCCGACGTTTTAACTTTGTTTCGGCGGTTTAGCCATGTTTTCACGTGCGACATCGAACAGATGTATCGCCAAATTGCTATGCATCCTGATGACTCGGCGTACCTGTGTATTTTATGGCGTGAGGAGGTTACCGCCCCACTAAGGGTTTTCGCTTTGCGTACCGTTACTTACGGGCTGGCTTGCGCCCCTTTTCAGGCGTTGCGAACCTTGCAGCGGCTGGCTCAGGATGAGGCAGTTAATTTTCCTGCGGGAGCAGCGGTACTTAGCCGTAATATTTTTGTTGATGATATTGCTGCTGGCGCTGATTCAAAATCAGAGCTTTGCAAATTACAGCGGGAATTAATTCTGTTGTTGTCTTCAGGAGGGTTCAATTTGAAAAAATGGTGCACTAATCAACCCAGCTGCCTACCTGAATCAGCCGCTCCGAGTGATTCCGTCGTTGCTAAGGATAAGGATATTCGGGTTTAAGTTGGGACCATTCAACCGATTGCTTCTCATTTCCTCCGTTGGCCTGTTGCAGCAATGCTCAGGTTCAATTTACCAAACGTGTCGTGTTATCCCAGATGGCACAATTATTTGACCCATGTGGTTGGCTTTCGCCAGTGATTTTCAGGGCCAAGGCTTTTTTCCAAAAACTCTGGGCTGAGGGCTTGGACTGGGATGCTCCTCTAAGTGATGACTTAAATGATTATTGGAGTCAATTCCTGTCCTCTTTGAATCATCTTTCGGTAATTACTACTTCCCGGCCATTCCTCCCTGAAGGTGGGCATATTGAAAGGGTTATATTGCATGGTTTCTGTGATGCTTCCCAGTTGGGTTACGCGGCCGTCCTCTATCTGTCCATTTATACTGACTCTGGTCCTCCGGTGGTTTCGTTGGTGTCGTCTAAAACTAAAGTGGCACCTCTTAAAACTTTATCAATCCCACGTTTGGAGTTGTTGGGAGCTTATCTTTTAGCCAAACTTGTTCGTCATTATGTTGGCTTATTCTCGTCATGTATTCAATTGAGTCAAGTTTTCTTATGGACGGACTCGACGATTGTCTTGGATTGGCTGAATATGCCTACTTTTAAATTGAAGACGTTTATTGCTAATCAGGTGGCTGCCATTACCGAGTGGACCGATACTAAATCTTGGCGTCATGTTCATGGTGTTTCTAACCCCGCTGATTTAGCCTCTAGAGGCACGTCACTCGCCAGCCTCCGGTCGTCGACATTATGGTGGTCAGGGCCAGATTGGTTAAAGTTTGATGCTCTGCAATGGCCCCCTATTAATTATCGCCTGAATCACGACGTGCAAGATGTTGCCTTGGAGACCAAGGTCTCTTCGTTTCTCACTCAGGAGCCCTGGGTGGAATTGTCTGAGCACTTGTCCTCGTGGCCCTTAGTGGTGGGGGTTACCTCAGTCATCTTAAGGTGGGCTATGCCTTCGTGTATTGAAGCTTCCACAGCCATGGATTGGAAGAAGTTGGCTGTTAAGTATATTTTACGCTACATTCAGCGCAGTGTGTTTGGACAGGAGCTCGCGGCTCTTCGTTTAGGTAAGCGGCTCCCGGACCGCATTCAGCGCCTGGTCCCGTTTATAGATGATTTTGGCCTCATTCGAGTACGCGGTCGCTTGACCAACTCTGCGGTTACTAGAAATCGTTTTCCGATTTTACTGCCCAAGCATCACCACCTAGTAGGGTTGTTAATTCATCACACCCATGTGTGGTTAGGTCATGCTGGGCCCTTGCAAGTTCAATTTCAGCTTGCCCAAAATTATTGGATTTTGTCCGCACGTCAGGCAATAAGAACCATAATTTGGAAATGTCTTCCTTGTTTCAGGGCGCGTCCTCGCCCCACCAACCCGTTAATGGGGGATCTGCCAATTCCTAGGGTTAATCCGGCACCTCCATTTTATTCTTCCGGCATGGATTATGCTGGCCCCTTTTTGGTACGGGCTTACGCTGTTCGGAAGGCACCTATCGTCAAAGCCTATCTATGCATTTTCATCTGCTTAGCCACTAAAGCAGTTCACTTTGAAGTGGCTATGGATCTTTCAACGCCCCAGATTATTGATGTGTTGAGGCGGTTTATTAGTCGTCGTGGTGCTCCGAAAACACTGTATTCGGATTGTGGTAGGAATTTTGTGGGGTCACGCTCCGAACTTAAACGGGAGCTCAAAAATGTTCTTTCCAATCCTGACCTGTCAGCTCAGATAACAGCTTTTGCTGTTGACAATAACATTGAATTTAAATTTATCCCTCCATCTGCCCCTCATCAGGGTGGCTTGTGGGAACGGGCTGTCCAGTCGGCCAAGTTTCACATGAAACGCAGGATTGGGACCAGGTCGCTGACCGTAGCAGAATTTTCGTCGTTATGCATTCGCATTGAGGGAATCTTAAATTCCCGTCCTTTGACTGCCCTATCCTCAGATCCAAGTGATTACCAGGCTCTAACGCCTGGTCATTTTTTGGTTGGCCGCCCCATTACCGCGCCCCCAGAAGCTGAAGTCTCATTAAATGAAGGGACCGTCCGTCATTACAAACAAATTGCCGCTTTGCTCCAAGCCTTTTGGAAAAGGTGGCGTTTGGAATACCTGACGGCACTTCATGCCAGATCGAAGTGGTCGTCTAAGTCAAGAAATTTAATGGTTGGGGACCTGGTGGTTATGGAGGAACAGAATTCTCCCCCCTTGATGTGGCCTCTCGGCCGAGTTTCAGCTGTGTTTCCGGGGAGCGACGGGGTTGTTCGTCGCGCTTCAGTTAAAACCTCCACAGGTTCTTTTGAACGACCGGCTATTTAATTATACCGGTTGCCTATATCTTCTTGATTGGGTTTATCTTGTTTTTTGGGTGAGCAGAATTAGTTTCAATGATTGTTGTGGACTTACTTGACACTTTGCTGGGATTTCCCAGGTGATTCCGTCCAGCTGTTGTCCGCAGTGAATTTTACATTGTGGAAGGTTTCTGGCATGGCGTTGTGCCAGTTTACTGGGAGTTATGGATGCTCAACAAATCAACAACAAAAAATAAGTAAAAAAAAAAATGATAAAAAAAGGGGGAATAAAGGGAACAACAAAAAATTAAAAAAAAAAAAAAAATGTAAAAAAACTAGGGAATACTAACTAAGTTGATTTGCTGAGTATTACATTGTGTTTGGCTGGGCCATTGTTTATCGTATGTTATTGGGTTTTGTCTGCTCTACCCGAACCTTTCGGATTGCTCGCCTGGTCGATGCGCCCGCGGCGGAGTTATTCGGCATGGTTTTCTAATTAATTGCATGTTTTTCTGTATGTTTGTATTTTCTTGTGTTTGCGTGTGACCCCCTCCTATGTTGGAGGGTAATTTTCAGAGAGTGTTCCTGTTCACCAAAAGCCAAATTTTTGTAATGTATTTTGGCCATGTCTTTTGGTGTAGTCGGTGGTTGACCCATTGCGGTCAACGGGGGCCGGTGTTCGATATTTCGGATCGAACCGGTCATTATTTTCATTTTCCGAAGTTGGCACTATGGCTTTTGTAGGGCCCATGCATGCAATGGACTTGAAGCTTTTGTCGCACGCCAGCCATCTTAGTGTCATCATCCACGAGTCGGGACTCCTCGGCAGGTAGAACTCCGTACATGTAACCTATCCTCTTCCCAACCAGTCTATCCTGCCTGAGTGTCTGGATCAACCCAGTCGTGAGATTACGGTAAGTCATTTTCATATTATTTATTTCTTGTTAGCAATTCTGCATGCTACACTGCTAGAGAGCTCACCAGAGGCTATCAAATTATCAAGTATGAAAGCCGTCTTACTTTCAATCTTTTAAAATATTATCGTACATATTCAATTCCCATTAAACTCTTATTATCACTACCAATGTTCACATAATCATTTTCTAATATCATATTTTTATTTTTATTATTACAATTCTCTCCCCTACTTACCTTGTCTTTATTTATGTTTATTTTTAATTTGTCCATTTCTCTACTCTTAGAATTGTCATCTACTTTATTCATTTTCATGTTTAACTCCTCAAAATGTTTATCACAATTATCGTTTCGTTCTTTGATTTCATTTTTCATCTCATCTAATTTTACATCAAACTTAATACTCTGTTCTCTTAATTCATTATTTTGTATTTTCATTAATTGAAAAAGGTCCTCTAACGATACCTTATTGTTTACAATAGGTGTTGAGTTTGCCTCAGCTTCACCTATCAATATAGATTCTATCGCTGTATCATTCATATTTATGCTTTCGTTATTTGCCATTTTAATAAAATACAAAAAAAAATTATTTCTCTTCAAACTGTTGCTATGTTGTCTAATAATAACTTAACCTACACTTGTAATATCCCTCACTTCAATACCCACTCTGTCTCTATTTTGGGCTTATTATATAAAATCTTTTTATATAGTCACCAGTTCGGGCGGCATTTGTTAACAAACAAATCTATTACTACAATAAATAAAGTCCCTAGTTCTGGGCAACATTTGTTAACAAACACATTTATTACTTATGTTTGTGTATTTATTTATTATGGTATTCATACAATAATTCTGGTACTTACCATAATTGTCCATGTACATGTCAGCATAACTATATTTGTTTCTTGTTGGGTCCAGATTTTGCATTAAGCGCAAATAGAGACTGAGTTGGGTCTTGAAATGAAAGTACTAACATTCAATATGATTGCAAATCAACTTATTTTTATTATTTCTCATTTTAAAAAATGATTTCTTTATGAAACAAAATGGAATCATCTCCCAACTGGAATAACAATTAACAAAATGGCATCGCTACTGCTTCCGCCTTCACAGTACACTCATATCTCATTTTAATACCAATTATCTCTTAAACTACCTTTATGCGAGATTATTTTATTATACTGCAGTATCTATTTTATAGGTATTTATTACCTTTGCTAGTTTTGCAAAAACAAACACAAACCAACACCTATAAGTAAGGTTCAGATACCGGCATCCTTTTACATTCACACACTCACTTTTGCATGACATACATTGGTTATCGGTACATGTTTGATTATTCAGAGTAAATTGAGATCAATTATAATTGTTATAAATTTTGAATTTTGGACTTCCCTGTACTGATGTGGTAATGGTTGCTCCTCAGACGATTCCCATGCTTGTTGGCAGATGTTCGGCCTAACTTACAGTCTGTCTGTTTTTTAGTGCACTGAGTTTAATTTATTCCATTTTATAACTGTTCACTTGTTAATTACATTGCTGAATTACATTTTTATAAGTTTAACACTGTTTTGCTGGCGTTAACTTGCCAGCACACTAATGAACGTGTTAACGCTCTTACTGATGGATGAAGACTGGGGCGGATGCAATGGACATTTTGCGTAAGTGTGTGTGCATCGACGTCATTGTCTTTTTGTCTCAAAGTAGGAAATGCCCTGGTTTTGCGTTATTGTTGTTACGTCATTCATATTTTTAATGACGCCTCGCATTGTTGACCAATGAAAAATATATTAAGAGCTTGTGTCGACTCATGCAACCATCGAATGCGTGTTCTTTCGCACGTACACCCTTGGCCTTGGAATCGCCCCGCACTGATGTAACTGCGTCGTTTTTGTTAAACAAATGGAAAATTGTCCTACCCATGCACATGTGTGCAACATACAATAAAATAATACCTCTTGCACCATAAATATGAAAACAGGCTTTTGTCCTGTTACACTTTAGCTTTCTACTTTGCTATACTTGGAACCACTAATAAATTTTTCATTTTCTTATTTGTTCTCCTTTTATAAGCGATTGGCTCTTACTTATGAAATGCCTCTCATAACACATGGAAGACAAATTTTGTTAAGCATGTAAATTAAATTTAGTAGGAATAAACCTGTTTTAGTACCAAGCCACGTGTCCGTTAACTATATGAAAAATATATTGTACTAACCATCTGTGACTTCTCGTATATGATGTCCTTTCCTATTGCGACATGTTTCGGGACACTTGTCCCATTTTCAAAGCATAAAATGGATTTTAACGTTTGACAAGTATATCAGTGAATGATATGTGCTACAAATTTTATGCTTTGAAAATGGGACAAGTGTCCCGAAACATGTTGCAATAGGAAAGGACATCATATACGAGAAGTCACAGACGGTTAGTACAATATATTTTTCATATAGTTATGTAAATTAAATGCTGCAGCACAAATTTCAGTCAAACAAATATTCATTGATGTATACTTACAACGAATGGCACAGTTTTAGAGTCTTTCAAGGGAATTTTCATGTATCTCAAACACATTAGTTAACACAAGTATAGCAGATGAGATAGCTAAGGACGTAACTTTGCTGTCCCCAATAGAGGAAAGTGTAACATCACTACTAGCTGCCACTTCGGATTCCAACAGAAGACTCACAGAGACATGGAATGATGCATTTTTGAATTCCACCAAAGGTTCAACATACAAATAGCACATCAGTACACTAGATACCTCCATATATAGAAACATCCCTAGAAGTGTTCAAACTTTCGGCTCCAGATGAAGACTTGGCCATATTATAACCCAGGCATACTTGTACAAATTCAACTTGTCTCAAACTGCTACCTGCCTACTATTTCATCAGCATGAGGAGACCTTACAGCACATATTAGTGGATTCCCAGACAGACATCCCAGGAGTCCCAAGACTGAAAATAAATATGGACGCAATATTGAACAACAACTCATTTTGGACAATGGCGGAGAACATCTACAGGAGACATCGTGTCATCGGAGAAGAATCCAGAAACACGTAGTAATAATAAGAAGAAGAACATAAGTACAGCAATGATGCTCTTTCCTCACAATAATTTAACTTGATTTTGGTTACACTTTTGGCTTCTAATGAAATATTTTAACTTTAATTTTGCTTCGATGACATCTATATTCAAGACAATGAATATCCACCATTCAGTCCAAGGTCACATTATATAAAGTTATGATTAGACCAGTGATAACGTATGGCAGCGAGACTTGGACTCTGAACAAACAAGCCACTAACATAGTCAGTACCTTTGAAAGGAGAATTTTGAGGAGAATATATGGACCAATCCAAGTCAATGGGATATGGACAATGTGTCACAATGAGGAGCTATACAAGTTACAAGTTGTATAAAGACAATGATCTGGCCACCATCATCCGACTGCATAGATTGCAATGGGCAGGCACATCTTTAGGATGGAAGGCAACTGAATACCTAGGAAGGTACTGTTTAGTGAAATCGAGGGTAGAAGGCCTCTCAGAAGACCCAAGATACACTGGATTGACGCAGTGGCGAGGGATGCTGATAATTTACTTAAAAAAAAAACGAGGGACATCGTTCGCCAAGGATGGGGAAAAATGGAGATGGATGAATATGGAGGCTATGGTTCGATATCGAACTGTGATGCCATAGAAGAAGAAGAACTTTAATTTTATTTGAATGCTGTAACATTTGTTACAAATTCTTAAAACAGTACAGGTTTATAACAGTATTGCTAACAACAAATTATAAAATTAAAAAACAATCATTATAAATTATGCATAAAAATCGAAATTTCACACACCCCCCACCTTAAATGCATAGATATAAAATTCACAGCGATCTTGACTTCACAAAGAATTATAAAGCACTAAATTTAGTTTTTACTGTGTATCGCTACTAAGAGACAGTTCATCCATTTGTATCTTCAAGTCTTCAATTACACATTTAATCTGGTCTACACCATCTGCCTGAAAAATAGAAAAAATAATAATAATGTACAAATTTTCTAGTATTAGTGATCGTCTGATTCAAAATAATTTTTGTCACACTGGTACAGTAGTGAGTAACAATTGGTTAACTTTATAACTACAATGGATGCATAGTACGGATTCTAACTGTTAAAACCGAATAAGTTGTGTTTTAGTGTGTTGATTTCTTAGCATCTAGTGAACCCTGGTATTAAGATGTCACGAGACAGATATTTGAATGTGCTGTTATTTGCTAACAACTTGTTTGTAATTCAATATTCAGAATCTGCGTTACAAAAGTCTGTTTTTAAGCTTCATCAGATTAGCAACAATACAATATGAAAATCTCCACTTCGAAAACAAAGAACAAACCACTTCTGATAAGAACAAAAATAATGAGTAGTGATCAAATTGTAGAACAGGTGAGCCATTTTAATTATTTGGGAAATGATATTGGCTATGATACAAATTATGATATTGTTATGCAATGGAACATTCTCGAATAATAGAGTGTGTCGTTCTACGTGTTTCTTGGCTATCCCAGTAGAGCCCAGCTGTAAAGTTTGTGTATGTACATATTGCCAATTTGAGAAGAAAGACAATTACGTGACAGTTATCATGCGTCAACAACCGCACCGGTCCGCGCACTGTGTTCAGCCAGACATGACACTGTTTCTAGTGGATTCGAGAGCGCCTGTAATACGCACTTGTTTAACACATCACCCAAAAAGTGACAGATTATTCTGGCATCTCAGTGGGGTATAAACATAAGCATACAGCAATGATCAGTTCTGTTTTACGTCGGGCGATTACACAATGCGTTCAAGTGGTTATTAGTGAAAAATGATTATTGTGCGGGACTCTTTTACTTGACATTATTATTGCACGTGTACAAATTTAACTTGAAGTATTGTGCGAGTAAAATCTTGTTGAATCACTTACTGATTTCAAACTGTTAACTGTGATCACTTCAAACTGGTGATTAGTAACTTAATTGGTGTCTTTATTTTGTTTTCCACTGTACCATATGACGATCAGTGAGACCGTCGTAACAATGCTGATGGTAAGTTAGGAAAGTTCCACACAATCTGTGGGACAATAACCGTATTTTATGAAACAAGGTACGTTGAGATACAAAACTAAGTTTTACAAAGTTACGGTGGTCTCTGTACTGTCCAACGGGTGTGAATTATGGACAACATCCAAGAAACAAAAAAGTAAAATACAGGTCTTAGAAATGGTATTCTTAAAAGGAGTTAAAAGGTGTTCCAAACTTGACTGTATAAAGAATGAAGCCATAAGAGAAGAATTACAAGTTTTCTTAAGTTGAATGAAAGACTAAAAGATTTTAAACAACGTGGAATGAACAATTAGAAAGAATGCCAGATTCAAGACTGTCCAAACAGGTTTGAAAATATAAATCTATAGTACACAGGTGTCTGGATAGACCCACAAAGAGACGGCTGAAGAATTTTTGATCTTGCTACATCTATTTATAACAGGTGTTCAAGTTTTTACCATAGTTTAGATTTGACAGAAGTGGCGGCTTGTGGTTCTGACAGTTGGGTGTTCAATGTCTGAATGTTTTTACTAAGATAAGAGTAATTATCCCAAGCCAAATAACACACAGGGTGGGTCTCAACATGAAGACATCACTATTGACAACTTTTAGTAGGCCTAATATTAAGTTGTGTTTAGGCTGTTTGTAAATTATTCTAAAAACATATAGTTAAAATAAAAGGATAGTTAAATATTTCTGTTTAATATTTAAAACAGGAAGCGGCCTACCGAGTTCCTTACTTTTGCATTTATCTTTAATAGAGAGGGAAAGAGAAGAAAAATTTGTTTTTAAAATAGATTGAACATTATTCATTTTACCAAATCAATGAACTGAACACAAAAATACAAAATACCTGAACACTTAACACACAAAAAACCACTCTGAAGGTGATACACGCTTTGATCAGTTTAACGTTAATACAATTATTTCATGACTACATTTAACACTCTTTATTTTCGGAATACAATTTATTTTAAGACTTTACTGCACACATTTTCATTGCATTCCAAATGAAATGGAGAAATCTGACACAAAACTGAAGGTAAATAGACAAACCATGTGATAAAAATCATAATAATGGCGAATGGCAGTACTATGAAAATGTTAAAATTCCCAGTCAGTGAGGTTCGGCCCTCGTCAGAACTATTCGTCTCTACCGCTAACACTCAGGTTTATCGACTGTTAAATATAATTGTGAGTATACTGATTTCCCCCTCCAAAGCTGTCTACACAGTCCAGGAGGTGCTGAGAGCTGCTTTGCACCTCCTAGCAATAGTAGCGAGCAATTTGCCTATTACGCGAATCAATTACTGTTCAGTCAACGAGATTAATCCCACAAATCTTGTTATTTAAATATGAAACCATTATCTCAACAAATTCTTAAACATATTTAAATTATTTAGGGGGGTTCACTGAACCTTATGGATGAGCCGTCACTATTTTACGGCCAACTGAGTAACTTGTGTCTGATGCATTAGCTGATTGGTCCATGTGTTACAAAGTCTCTCACAGGTATATTAGACCTACAGTTTAACACCGGATCCAAACGGCATAGTTGGGGAGGGTTTATACTAGGCAGGATACCTCTCGCTGGTTTGACACCGGCAGGAATGACAGTAAGATAAAGACTGTGAATTTTGTGAGAGTACTGTAATGGCCAAGTTAGGCCGTTACATAAAATTTTAAAACTAGACGCTTGGCCTAGATGGAGCGAAAATGTGCTGGAGCCCAGAGTGACAGGACTTGCAATAAAACACTTATGTGAACAGTAACAATTTTTATTAGTGCTCTTTTTGGTTAACAACATGCATTAAGTTACCATAAAATTTGCTGTAATTCTTTCAAACAATTTAATTCTAATATCGACCCCCTTAATGACATCTATTTAAGTCATATGCAAATGTTTAAATTCCGATTTTATTATATGCTTTCAGATAACTTGAATTCTAATATCAATTATATCATCCAATAATAATATCATCTTAATGACATCTATTTAAGTTATGTAAAAATGTTTTAATTCCAGTTTTATTATATTCTTTCAAATAACTTGAATTCTAATATCAATTATATCATCTAAGAATAATATCATTTTAATCACATCTATTTAAGTTACATGCAAATGTTTAATTACAATTTTATTATACTATATTGGAAATAGCTGGGCTACTGGAACCCCTCGTTTAAGAGTCTGTCTTTATAAGAAATAAATGTCAGTTACACTTGGCCCAACACCGCTGGAGTTGTTGGTGACCGTTATAATGACTGGAATTCTCCCACCTGTGCTTTTGAAGAGGTGAACTAATACCCAGTAGACGAGTGTGCGATGCTTATTGGTGGTGTTGCCGAAGTGACCATAAGTTCCAGGTTCATTCCGGGGCGATGTATCCTGGGTTGAGCAGCAGGAGAATGTCCGAGTCTGACGCCTTGGGGAGCTTGGTGCTATCCTGCACTGCAGATGAAGACAAATGGAGATGTCACATCTTCGCAGCCCCTTCTCTCCCGACTGTGCAGGGACCCTGAAGCGCTTTAAAGGACTATGAGACCATATTCAGATATTACATAGGTACAAATCGACTAGTTACTCCCCTTTGGCCATCAGACACACCCAGTTACAAGGTTGTAGAGGAAATGAGACGGTACCACACGTTCTGCGAACCTACCATGGTACGTAAAACAACAAGTTTGGAATTGCCATCCATAACGCGTCAGCTGTTATAGTTGGCTGGCTAACTATATCGTGTCACCGATCTGTGTCACAGCATACTGATCAAGTCAGCATTGCCTCCCCATGGCCACACAGCCAGCTTTGGTTAGGCGGCACGGTTTTTCACATCACGGCAGGAAAATTCAAATCCCGCCACACCCCCGCCCCAAAAGGGCAACATGGTTGCCCCTAATTTTAATTTAATTCACAGCCTCCTAACTACTTCATCATGACAGCCACAGTACTCTTGGCTGCTTTGGGAATCTCAGAAACATAGACCGCTCTCAGGAAGACAGAGATTCAGAGGAAAACGAAACAAGTAGAAGGAAGAATTGGACTGTGTGAGTGCCTGTATACCTGGGTGTGTATGTGTGTAAGTGTGCAGTAACTGCATGCTGACTTGATCAGGTTCAACATGCAGAGACGAGAGACAGAAGAAGAAGAAAGGCAAGAAATCACGGCCGTTAGAGCTCTGACCTCTTAGCCTTAAAGGGCCAAATTGACACTTTAACCAGTATGACCTTTCTACCACCACTCACATACTTATGCCATATGGCAAAACTTCAACTTTGATATGTGAGTGGTTAACTTCTCTATATTAGTGTCAGAATCTCCCAACTTCACCGTCACTGGTGACACAAACCTCAGAATGCGGTATGGACCGGACCAACGATAACACAGTTTGGCGGCTCTTTTGTCCACGGCTGACCTGATCGGGTGGCTTTGGCAGTAAACTAAATCCCCAACCTTAAAGGGATTAGGAGTTCACCCCTGATTGTAACAAACACGGACACGCTCGTGCGCACGAACCAAATTCTTCCGGGCCTCTTTCCACCTGTCTGCTGTCCTAATGTCAGGAGTATTAGGCACAAGATCTTAAATTTTCCACAAGTTTGCCAATGGAAGTGTAGGCGAGAATCCAAACATCACCTCAAAGGCGAGAGCCTTATGACTCTCATGGAGGGCCGTATTGAATGCTAACTGTAACCACTTAAGAGTCTGGTCCCAACAATTCTGTTGCTCTGCGTGGTAAGCAATCAGAGCAGACGTAAGATTCCTGTTGAATCTTTCCGCGTGGGATGGCTGAGGGTAGTAAGGGGAAGTGGTTACATGTTGGATACCGTTAGCGAAGCACATTCGCCGGAATTCACCCGAAATGAATTGTGGACCATTGTCAGAGACAATGATGGCCGGAAGTTTGAAATCCTGGAAGATATTGTTCTGAAGAGCTAGGATGGTTAGCCGAGCGTTTGCCTGCCGTAAGGGCAATAGCCAGACAAACTTAGAGAAAGCATCCACACAATCAAGCAGGAAAGAATTACCTGACTTGCTACATGGGAGAGGCCCCACGTAGTCCGATGAATATCTTCTCCATTGGTCTGATTGCCACATCCGATGACAAGAAACCTAACTTCATGTTTTGGGAAGGCTTGCTTAACCCACAAAGATGACATGCCTTAACTCTAGCCGTAATATCCCTATCCATGCCCTTCCAGATAAAATGTTTCCTAATACTGGAAATGGTCTTTGAAATCCCCTTATGTCCACCTACTGGGGAGTCATGGTAATAGCTGAAGACCATGGGCACTAACTTGCTAGGCAGCACGATTTTAGGGACTCGTCCTTTTCTTTCTTTGCAACACAGGACACCCTGGGACAAGAAATATGGGACCTGTACGTTACCCTTTTTTAACTTATGAATGATCGGACCCAACTCTTCATCTAACTGATGGGGTAACACATCAGTAAAGGCTAGTGGAAAGTCTAACAATAAGGCACAGGGTTGCTCAGGTGTAAATTCACTGGGTTGGGAAAACATGCGGGACAAAGTGTCAGCAACCACATTTTGAGTTCCCCTAATGTGTTGCACTTTGAATTTGAAGGATGAAATCTTCACCACCCATCTTCCAATTTTACCCAGTTGCCGGGGATGAGCAAGAAGCCAAGAGAGAGCCTGATTATCGGTCTCAAGTAGGAACTCAGCATGTTCCAAGAAATGCCTGAACTTATCTAGAGCGTATACCACAGCCAAACACTCTAGTTCCTAAACAGATGATTTCCTGTCGGGTCAAGGTCCGCGATATAAAAGCCACTGGCTGCCTAGCACCATCAACAACTTGTGAAACAACAGCTCCGAGCGCGAGCGAACTCCAAACTCTAGATCATTTTTAAATAACAGTCTACATGCCTGGACTCATTTTCTCAAAACCAGCACGGATAATAAAGACATCAGAACTACAATAAAATTGGTAAGATCTACATGGACTGCTCATTTCTCAGCCACCCGAATTACAAGGTTAAATTGGGCACATATAACAATCACAACTAACACATGACAGAAGAGGAAAAACTTGGCTTCCTACAAGTGGCCTCAGGGTCCCCTAACGAAGCAAGAGAAAGAGGGTGAAGACGAAAGGCAGAGCGAGCTCCCCGACTTCACCGAACAAGAAAACACTCAACAACATTGATACCAAAAAAAAATTACCATAAATATACAACACACAATACAATATAACACTCGAATAAATGCAATAACACAACACCCAATAAACAAGTATAATTCATTAAATCATCCGTTAAGGAATTGCCAAAATTCAGAGAATTTTATAAAATCAAGGATCATCCCAAAATCCAAGACTCCAAGTCAATAATGAGGGTGCCTGGTCCGTCCATAACCGCATTCTCAAAAAAAAGTAAAAAAAAAATATATATATTTATTACAACGATGTAACGTTGCAAATATAATATAATTTACATTTGTGATGCCCCACGTTGGAAGCGATATTTCTTATGCAACGATACGATATACATAAAAATAGGCGTGTCTGGCCTCACGTTCAAGAGCGACAAATTATGTAACAATATAACATTTAATTTGGGTTTCAGGTGTATCTGTAATAAGTCTGTCGGAGTAGTATACAAAATATTCTCGTTCGATCGTCTGGATTCTTGAGATTACGATAAAAGGATTAGATGCAATTACAATAATAAAAATACACAACCTTACATTATTTCTACTTAAATAATATAACGTGTAGCTATAATTTGTTTTTTGGAGTGTAGTAAAAGTGTTTCAAAAGTTCGTCAACTAACAACAGGTTAATTTTATAAGTTGACAAATTTTCAGTGTCTTAGTTTTTTATTTAATCTTTGAAAGAGAATAAATTCAGTTTAGTGATAGTTCACAGTACAGTGAGAAATATTTAAAGTGCGTTTTTTCAGAAATTTGGGTAATTTAAATGATACTTAATAACACCTTAGTAGACTGGGTGTATGCAGTTGGTCTGGTAAAAAGGACTTAAGCTGCAATCGTATCCAAATTTCAATTGTTTGGGCTTCTGGCATCTTTTTCAATTTAATCGGAGCAATTTATTCATTTCTTTTTGATTTAAATGGTCTTTGACATCAGTTAAATGGTTTCAGTCATCGTCTGCTTCCTTCTCGTTCATTTGTGGTAATTTGGTTTACTTTTATAACATTTAAATTAAATATTTGGTTGTTCAAAATTTGGCTTCTGTTCTGCAAGAGCGTCGCTTTACGAGTAACGATATTCAACGGTAATTCCGTCCCTAACGGCAGTTGCCATGGTTACTAATTAAATCTGATTGGTTAATCTGGCTATAAATCCATTGTTATCAAAATTTGAATTCTTTTCAAAATCCTTGTATATCTTCTGACTGCTTTCATTCCGTTATCTTCCTTCCTAAGTATTAATTATTATCACTGTTATTTGTATTTTCTTCCAAAGATTATTTTGGTATCCCACAAGATTGGGTTATTTCATGTTTTATAATTTTACAATTATTTTAATATTTCCTAATTACATTTCTCTTTTAATTTAAATCCTTATTCTAATATTTTGCTTTTAATAAGATTTACAATTTATCCTTGGTTGATTATTCGCCTTGGATTTGTTAATTACTTTATTTTCATACAATTTGTATTTGTTGGTGTTTGACAGTTAGGCATTTCTTAAGCCTAAGTAGCCATTACTGATTTTTACTTATTTCATATACATTCATCTCATTTTAGCCTAATGCTTTATTTTGTTCTTATAACTGGTTTTGTTACCTATTGATGTGTTTTGGTTCTGTTTTTGTGTTATTTGTATATTACTACTATTTTATACATCATGTATTGCTAATTATTAAGGGCACCTGGAAGGTGAAAAATGATGAAAAAATGGATTTTGAGTTTTTCTATGTATTATAAAATAGAGACTTTCCTGTTTAAAATGACATAATTATCTTATCTGTAGCTTACTTGTAAGTATTTTTAAATATTTTACAAAATATACTCGTCTATTATAAAATGAGCGTAACACGTCATGTCAGTTTTCCATAGATTCGTGTCCAGAAAGAATAGCTTCATTCAAATCTCCTGCTTATTCCAAAGACAATATATTTGTGTAGGACGTTTCTTGTGTTGGCTAACATGAATTAAAAGGGATATTTATTTGTTGCAAGCACTGTTTTTTTTTTAATTCTAATGTGTACATTGTGTGTAAAGGTTTTCATTGTGTAGTGTAGTGTAGTATTGTTTAGTGTTGTAAAGATGCCTCGCTACAATAATCACATTTATAAAAAGAAGAAGCCTCCAGGAAGATATTATAGAAATAATAAAACCGCAACAACTTCTCATATAAGTGAAGAAAGTATATCTGAAAATTGTGAGGTTAGGTGTGAAAAAGTTTCTACTCCTGATTCCAGTACAAGCAAGAAATTGCATGGGTCAAATGAAAAATATTGTAGTTTATTGGAACAGAGTAATGAACAAAATGTAAATGAAATTATAAACATATCTTTGCTATCAAAAGTTATTGAAAATTCTGTATTGTGTAAAGAATGTTCTCAAATGAGTATGTCCCTAAGTATAAAGCGACATGTTGGTCTTGCAGCAGAAATTGCTCTTTACTGTACAAACTGTCAACAGAGTGTTACATTTTGGAGTTCAGAATCTGTGGAATTAGGTGATACTTACAAAAATAAATATTTCTGTTCAAATGTTAGATTTGTGTATGCTCTACGTTCAATAGGTAAAGGCCCTGCTCCAGGTGAAATGTTTTGTGGTGTAATGAATCTGCCACCACCACCAAGAAAATTTGAAAAATATGCCTTTCAAATTGGATCCTGTGTTGAAGATGTTGCCCAGGAAAGTATGCAGGAAGCTGTAGAAGAAGCTGTTGAGGAAAACAAAGGTAATCCTGATGTTGCTAACCCTCGAGACTTGACTATTGCATTAGATGGTACGTGGCAGAAGCGAGGGCACACATCACATAATGGGGTAATAACAGCAACAAGTGCTGATACTACAAAGGTTATAGATGTTGCAATAAAATCTAAACATTGTAGATGTCCTAAAAGACTAAAAGGTGAGCATGTAGATAACTGCCAAAAGAATTACAGTGGGTCCAGTGGGGGCATGGAAGTTGCTGGTGTCAAAGATATTTTCAGTCGCTCTCTCCAATGGTACAATGTCAGGTATATAAACTACCTAGGTGATGGGGATTCAAAGTCTTTTGCTGCTGTATCTGAACTGAAACCATATGGAAATGATGTCACTATCAAAAAACAGGAGTGTATAGGACATGTTCAGAAACGTATGGGAGCAAGATTGCGTCGACTGAAAACCACGATGAAAGGTAAGGCCCTCAGCGATGGAAAACCTTTGGGAGGTACTAAAAGATTGACTGATGAGGTAATCAACAGGTTGCAGAGAGATTACGGGCTAGCAATAAGACAAAATACCCAGAGTGTTGAGGCAATGAAGAAAGCTGTATGGGCTTTATACTTTCATACTTCATCTACCGATGAGAAGCCAGAACATGGACTGTGCCCAACGGGACCTGATTCCTGGTGCAAATATAACAGGTATCAGGGATCTGAACAAATATATAAACATCACCACAATGTGCCACACGCTATCATGGAGACTATAAAGCCAGTTTTCAGAGATTTGTCTCAAACTGAACTTCTGAAGAAATGTCTCCATGGCCGTACACAAAATCAAAACGAGAGCGTGAACCATGTGATCTGGACTAGAATCCCGAAAAATGTGTTTGTCCAAATAAATACTTTACACTTTGGAGTATATGATGCCATTGCCACCTACAACAGAGGAAACATAATTAAGTGTGAAGTGCTACAGAGGATGGGACTAATGCCGGGAAAATTCATGATTAGTTCTATGTTATCGGTAGACAATGAGAGGAAGAGGAATGCTGAAAGGAAACAGAAGGAGTGTGAGAGGTTAGCCAGACAAAGGATGGAAGGAATAAAGAGAAAACTACATGAGGAAATGTCTAGTGACTCTGACAACCCACCTTATGGTCCAGGACTTCACTAAATATGCAGTTGGAACTTTGAGCCTCGATTCCCGTAAGTTTATTTTTTTGATATATAAGGAACATTTGCTTGTAAACTATAAGAGCTAGACACCTCAAATTTTCAGGGTTTGTATATAATGCCAAACTACAATTTGTGTCATAGGCTTTTTTCCATATCTTAGTAATTACGAATTTTATGTTGCAAAATATAGTGAAAAAATGTGTTAAAAATTCTTCAAGTACAAAAAAATTATTATTTTTAAGAAAAATGCAAATATACAGAAATCCCTATGACACAAAGTGTTAAAAGCATGTAATAAGATACAGGAAAAAAATCAGCTTTCTAGTGCTAACTGTTTAGGAGATAATGTACCTTACATTTAACATTGCAGGCATAGGACATTCCGGGTCCCCTTAACTAACTGGTTTTCTCATTTTCTAATTCATATATTGCTTTACTTTCTTACTTATTTACTCCGCCAATGTCAACAATATGGCTATTATTTACTATATTTTATCACATAGAATACAACATTTAGGTCTATGGTTGGTATAATTACCCCAGCCATATCCTATTCATAAATTTGCTTAAACAATTATTTAACAATTAGTAGGTAATACTGGTGTACAATTCATTACATTTTATTTTATTTTTTGGGTGATAAACAACCTAACTATCCCTACTTTGTAGCTGAAATCAATTCGGATGGGCTCTATTGGCTTTCCTAACTCCGTCGTTCAAAACTACTCTTTTTCTGAGGTCAGGGGAACATCATCCTTGCTCAGTTAAATGATTGCTGGATTTACTCAACAGTCAATCTCAATTAATGAATCTTCAATACAGTCATCTTGTGACTAATAATAATAATAATAATATTTGTTGGGAATCTTTTACTTTTGTATTTCATTATTGCTCAGTTCGAGTCATATATTTTTCATCCTTCTTTATTGATACCATATAATAATACTTGAAGCGTTGATTTTTTTTTGATACAATTAACATTTTTATTCATTTTTAATTACTCTTTGTTTCATCTCATTTCGTATTATAACTCTTAGAATATTTATTTTATTTATTTCGTTTTTTTTATCATTGGTTTGTTTATTTTACTTCCCATATTTTTCTAAACAGTTGTGGAAATTGATCATTTTTTTTTCTTCCATAATTTTTAAATATCATAGTAAGTTAGTGTTTCTTACTAGTTAGGAATTTTTTGTAGCTTATTCCTTTATAGTATGTTTTACTTCTTTGCCTCATATGTTGGCTAAAGATTATTGTAAGTTGATCTTACTTTGTAGGAATTTTTTGTAACTTTATTCCTTCATTTTATATTTTCTCTAATATATTATCGAAATATTTGCGTAAGTTGATCTTAGTTTGTAGGAATTTTTTGTAACTTTATTCCTTCATTTTATAATTTGCCTCATATGTTGGCTAAATCTTTGCGTAAGTTGGCCTTACATAACTTTTTGAATTTTGAAATTCAACTTACGACTTTTTTCTTTATTATCTATTTGCAAACTTATTCGTTTGTTTTGTTATCTCTTTTTTATTTTATTCAAATTACTTCGGTTCGTTAATTACCTTTGGTTTTTTCAGTCATGGCTGACTGTCATAATATTTCTTAATTGATGCTTGATTGTATACCCCCTTTATTTTCTTAGTGATGGGGTTAGTGATTTCATAAGTGTTATTGCCCTTGTCTCTGGTGATAGTGTATGGTCCCACGTATAATAATAATAACTTTTTTTAATGCCTTCTATTGAGCTGGGTAATTCTCTGTTTTTTATTAGCACACTTTCTCCTATCTGGTATTTGATAGTATTTTGCTGGTTCTTAGAATATTTATTCTTTTGTTGCTCTACTTTCTCTGCGATTCTGTTGTAAAATTTTCTTTTTTCGAATTGATATTCTGTGTTTGTGGGAAATTGAATCAGATCATTTATCTCTCTAGACGGTGGCCGCTCGAACATCATTGTGTATGGTGTGGCTTCAATGAAGTTGCGGTAAGCCAGGTTTATAAATTCTTCAGTGGATTTTAGGTAATTGTGCCATTCCTTTTGTTTATCATGGCAGTAGGTCCTTAGGATTCGACCCACTTCTCTAAGTACTCTCTCAGCTGGGTTACTGCTGGGGTGATAAACGGATGTCTTGTAGGTTTTAATACCATGTTCCCAGAGTTTGCTTTTCCATTGAGTTCCTTTAAATTGAGTCCCGTGATCGGTTATGATTGCCATAGGTTTCCCTACTTCTGGTATAAATTTGGTTAATATGATCTCAATAATTTTCTTAGTGGTAGCACGGTTAATGGAGTATAACTTAGTATATTTGGTGAAGTGATCGAACATGATTACAATGAATCGAAATCTGTGTCTTCCTCCACTGCGAGGAAACAGACCACAAATATCAAGGAATACCCTTTCTAATTTTTGACTTGATATTATTGGTACCCTCTTTTTTCGAATTGTTGCACTTTACCATTTGGCAAATATTACATTTTTGTATCATTTTGCTCACCTTTTGATAAATATTCTTTATATAAACTAGTTCCTCTAATGCATTTATTACTTTCATGGCACCAATATGGCCGTACCGAATGTGGTAGTCCAATATCAGTTGTTCTTCTACAGCAGACGGGATTACTAGGTTTCCACTCTATAAGGTTAGGGTTGTTTTTAATGAATAACAGGTTATTGTGTACTTTATAATACTGTACAATGGGTTCTTCTTCTTTTAATATTATCTCCCGGATACTCATTATTTTTGGGTCCACATCTTGATGTCTTCTTATTTCCAGCGTTATTTTTTCCAGATCCGTTCTATCCTTGATAATGTTATACACCTTAACTAACTGTTCTTTCTCTCCCTTGAAAGTTTGTTGCTGGATGTTGATACGGGATAATATGGTATTATACGGGATAATATGTCAGCAGCTATTTTTCTTCCCTGGTATGTATTCCCAGTTAATATGGTATTCTTGTAGTAATAAAATCCATCGGGTTAACCTTCCATGACTGAGCTTACACTGCTTAAGGAATGATATGGATCTATGGTCGCTTCTTACGGTTATTGTATATCCTAGGATATAAGTCCTGAATTTGTTGCAGGCGAACACAACACTAAGTAGTTCTTTCTCCGTGACGTGATAGTTCCTTTCACATCCATTTAAGATTCTACTTGCAAAGCTTATGACCATATGTTGCCCCTTCTCATCTTCCTGATATAATACAGCACCTACGCTCACATCGCTCGCATCACAGTTCATGAAGAATGGCTTGTTGAAGTCTGGATGGTGTAAAATAAAGGTGTTTGAAACTTTTCTTTTATTTGTTTAAATATTTCCTCTTGTTCGGCCCCCCATGTCCATTTATCTTTAGTTGATAATTGTTTTTTAAATTGTGCTGTTAACTTGGAATAATTGTTCTGGAATTTCCGATAATAATTGCAGATTCCAAGGAAAGACACTAGCTGTTTTTTGTTTTTAGGTGTGGGGAATCGTTGTATCGCTTCAACTTTTTCTGATGAAGGGGAGATGCCTTCCTCTGTTAGATTAAATCCTAAAAATTGTACCTTGCGGGCTATAAACTTTGACTTATCCAGCTTAAGGGTTATGTGGTTATCTGATAACTTTTTTAATACCGTCTCCACTCTAGCACAGTGTTCTTGCCAATTTGACGATGTTATCAGCAGGTCATCTACATATACGGTGGTAAAATTCAGCACATCTTGTCCCAATATCTGATCCATACACTTAACAAACACTTCGACCGCATTTATCAGTCCAAATGGCAGTCTTTTGAACTGATAGTTCCTCAGATCGAACAGAAAAGCTAAGTATTTCCTACTGTTCGGATGTAGCTCCACCTGCCAATATCCACATACTGTATCCCATGCATTGATGTATTTTGTACCGTGGAACTTCTTTAGAATCTCTTCAATTTCACCTGGGGATGTTCTGTCATTTACGATCATTTTATTGATCTCTCAATGTTTATGAGATCCTCTGCCTGGTGTACACTAATCTGTTGCTCTCGTCCTTCTCGTTGGAATTGTCTGATCTCCTCCAGCTTGCTCGACCATAGTTCTTCATCCTTCCATTCATTTGATACCCTTCCATGTGATTGTTGGCAATAATAGTTCTGTATCATTCTGCAGCTGGTTGTTATTGAAGGTAAGTTGCTACCGTTCACTATATCGGTTGTCCATATTCCTTGTTCAGTTAAGTTCCAAGGATACTTGTTTCCTGACTGTTTTGTTTTGTCTGCCTGTAGCACCGATGATAGTCACATTGTTTATTGGTAGAGTTGGTATTGGTATACTACTTTCCTGCTGTAGTCTACTTAACTCCACTTGGTCGATTAAAGATATGTTAGATCCTGTGTCAATCATTAAGGTTGATATGATTCCATTTATTTGGGCACTTATGTACACTATTTCACTGTTTAAGCTAGGCATCAGGTTATTATTTTCTTCAATCAACTCGTCTCTTATATTTTTTAAATAGTTCGTATGTATTATAGTGATCTTTTCGTCTGTCGTCTTAAATTCCCCAAGAGATTGGTCCAGTGATGGGATGTTCACAGTTTTCACCGACCTTATTCATTTAAACGAGGGCGGCCTCATTATTCCTGACTTCATTTGTGTTTATTTGTTGGTTCGTTGCTGGCTTCTGTCGGTTGTTCATGTTATCTCCATCATTCCTGGTATTTTCCTCGAATGTGTGGCTTCTTGTGTTTGGTACCTGGTTATAGTACGCTCGTCGGTAATTTGGCTGGGAATAGTTTCTTCCTGGACTTCGCTGTGTTTGTCCTCTCACGTAATTCACTTGCGATCGGTATCCTTGGTTGTTGTTATTACCGTTTCCAGGGCAATAATAACTGTTAGGACCATTCTGTGGGTAGTTACCTCTGTAATTGTTTCTAAGATTCCCATTGTTGTTCCCGTTTCGGTTATAGTTCCTGGGCGCATTATTACCACGTTGATTTCCTTGGTAATTATTAGGGTTGTTCTGTGGTGGCTTGTTATCACCATGTTCGTTTGGTGAGGATGGCCCTTCGTTTACCTTACTATTCCTGAAGCTCCTGAGTCATATATTTTTCATCCTTCTTTATTGATACCATTTAATAATACTTGAAGCGTTATTTTTTTTTTGATACAATTAACATTTTTATTCATTTTTAATTAATCTTTGTTTCATCTCATTTCGTATTATAACTCTTAGAATATTTATTTTATTTATTTCGTTTTTTTTATCATTGGTTTGTTTATTTTACTTCCCATATTTTTCTAAACAGTTGTGGAAATTGATCATTTTTTTTTCTTCCATAATTTTTAAATATCATAGTAAGTTAGTGTTTCTTACTAGTTAGGAATTTTTTGTAGCTTATTCCTTTATAGTATGTTTTACTTCTTTGCCTCATATGTTGGCTAAAGATTATTGTAAGTTGATCTTACTTTGTAGGAATTTTTTGTAACTTTATTCCTTCATTTTATATTTTCTCTAATATATTATCGAAATATTTGCGTAAGTTGATCTTAGTTTGTAGGAATTTTTTGTAACTTTATTCCTTCATTTTATAATTTGCCTCATATGTTGGCTAAATCTTTGCGTAAGTTGGCCTTACATAACTTTTTGAATTTTGAAATTCAACTTACGACTTTTTTCTTTATTATCTATTTGCAAACTTATTCGTTTGTTTTGTTATCTCTTTTTTATTTTATTCAAATTACTTCGGTTCGTTAATTACCTTTGGTTTTTTCAGTCATGGCTGACTGTCATAATATTTCTTAATTGATGCTTGATTGTATACCCCCTTTATTTTCTTAGTGATGGGGTTAGTGATTTCATAAGTGTTATTGCCCTTGTCTCTGGTGATAGTGTACGGTCCCACGTATAATAATAATAACTTTTTTTAATGCCTTCTATTGAGCTGGGTAATTCTCTGTTTTTTATTAGCACACTTTCTCCTATCTGGTATTTGATAGTATTTTGCTGGTTCTTAGAATATTTATTCTTTTGTTGCTCTACTTTCTCTGAAATTCTGTTGTAAAATTTTCTTTTTTCGAATTGATATTCTGTGTTTGTGGGAAATTGAATCAGATCATTTATCTCTCTAGGCGGTGGCCCTCGAACATCATTGTGTATATGGTGTGGCTTCAATGAAGTTGCGGTAAGCCAGGTTTATAAATTCTTCAGTGGATTTTAGGTAACTGTGCCATTCCTTTTGTTTATCATGGCAGTAGGTCCTTAGGATTCGACCCACTTCTCTAAGTACTCTCTCAGCTGGGTTACTGCTGGGGTGATAAACGGATGTCTTGTAGGTTTTAATACCATGTTCCCAGAGTTTGCTTTTCCATTGAGTTCCTTTAAATTGAGTCCCGTGATCGGTTATGATTGCCATAGGTTTCCCTACTTCTGGTATAAATTTGGTTAATATGATCTCAATAATTTTCTTAGTGGTAGCACGGTTAATGGAGTATAACTTAGTATATTTGGTGAAGTGATCGAACATGATTACAATGAATCGAAATCTGTGTCTTCCTCCACTGCGAGGAAACAGACCACAAATATCAAGGAATACCCTTTCTAATTTTTGACTTGATATTATTGGTACCCTCTTTTTTCGAATTGTTGCACTTTACCATTTGGCAAATATTACATTTTTGTATCATTTTGCTCACCTTTTGATAAATATTCTTTATATAAACTAGTTCCTCTAATGCATTTATTACTTTCATGGCACCAATATGGCCATACCGAATGTGGTAGTCCAATATCAGTTGTTCTTCTACAGCAGACGGGATTACTAGTTTCCACTCTATAAGGTTAGGGTTGTTTTTAATGAATAACAGGTTATTGTGTACTTTATAATACTGTACAATGGGTTCTTCTTCTTTTAATATTATCTCCCGGATACTCATTATTTTTGGGTCCACATCTTGATGTCTTCTTATTTCCAGCGTTATTTTTTCCAGATCCGTTCTATCCTTGATAATGTTATACACCTTAACTAACTGTTCTTTCTCTCCCTTGAAAGTTTGTTGCTGGATGTTGATACGGGATAATATGTCAGCAGCTGTGTTTTTCTTCCCTGGTATGTATTCCCAGTTAATATGGTATTGTTGTAGTAATAATATTCTTGTGTTTGGTACCTGGTTATAGTACGCTCGTCGGTAATTTGCCTGGGAATAGTTTCTTCCTGGACTTCGCTGTGTTTGTCCTCTCACGTAATTCACTTGCGATCGGTATCCATGGTTGTTGTTATTACCGTTTCCAGGGCGATAATAACTGTTAGGACCATTCTGTGGGTAGTTACCTTTGTAATTGTTTCTAAGATTCCCATTGTTGTTCCCGTTTCGGTTATAGTTCCTGGGCGCATTATTACCACGTTGATTTCCTTGGTAATTATTAGGGTTATTCTGTGGTGGCTTGTTATCACCGTGTTGGTTTGGTGAGGATGGCCCTTCGTTTACCTTACTATTCCTGAAGCTCGAGAATCTATTCTTGCGGTATTGCCATTCGTGTTCATGGCTCTCTAACAGACTAGCCATGTCCTGATGTCCTGAATAGTCTTGACCTGACTACATCCGGGCTTTCTGTATTGCGTCATCATAATGGTAAGACAATTGTATTACTAGACACTCTTCCGGTATGCGAGGTTCCAAATTTCTGGCCATGCAGATCTTTCCCAGGAAGTAGGATGTGAGGGATTATCCGTTCTGACTCTCATACCTCCCGTTACTTAAGTTATTGCGGACCATGTTCTGGTTGATTCAGACCAGTATTTCGCCTTGAATTGGGTTTTGAATTCTTGGATGCTCTGGATGTCTGGTCTTGTGGCGGTCCACCAGTTGTCATACGTTTCTTTGAATATCTCGTCCAGCATTCCCCTCACTGTTGTCCATCGGGTCTCCCGATTTTTTACAATCAGCTCTTCCACCCTTTTCAGAAATTCAATTGGGTTTCTCTTATAGTTGCGGAAGTTGATCGTATCCCGACTGTCAGTGCTAATGATATGGTTAGTGTTATATGGCCGGTCACGCCAGGCGTCCACTTCTTCCTGTAATTTCTCTTCCCGTCTATGCATCTCATCAATTCTTTGGTTATTTTTGTCCACCTTGCTGTCGATTTTATTCAGATTGCTGTATACTCCTTCCATTCTTTCTCCCAGGTCTGTTCGTATCACTGCTATTTCCTTCTGGTTCTCTTTCCGGACTTGATGCATGTCCTGGTTTACCTGTTCCCACTTTTTGGTCGTTTCTTCGTGGCATTCCTCAATCCACCTTTTGTTTTCTCCTTAGAGGTTATTTATTTTATTGATTACCTCCTCACGGACCTCTGAAACAGTTTCGTTGGTTTTCTCCAGTCTCTCCGTCTCCTCTAATTTCTCATTGGTTTCGGTGATCTGTTGTTTGGTTTCTTGCCAGTACTCCATTAATTGGTGTTTCATCTGCTGCTTCATTTCTTCTTTATTTTTCTCGTGGTCCTCCTTCAGCTGTTCCCTCAATTCTTCTTTCAATTCTTCATTTCTTTGCTGAATGTCCTCCGTCAATTGCTGTTGTAATGTTTCATTATTTCGGTTAACTGTTTGTCTCAACTCTTCCTTAGTACTTTCATTTGTACTCACTATTTTTTCATTGATTTGTTTCAAACTTTCCTCACCTTATCAAATTTTTCGTTAATTTGTTTCAGGCTCTCCTCATTCTTGTCGAATTTATTGTTCATACTATTCATCATTTCCATTAATTTCAGTATGTTCGGGTCTCTCCCGCCTGTAGTTCCATTTCTTTGTCTTGGGTTGGTTCTGTTGTGGTTATTATTGTCTCCACCTCTTCAATCGATGTTCCTTCATCTTCTTCCCCTCTATTTTCTTCCATTTCTTTGTCCTTCGCCAACTTTTTCGATAATCCTCTTGAATGCATCTTGATATCCTTTCGTAATCGCCACTAGAATTTCGTATTTCCCTTTCTTCTAGCCTCACCAGTTGGTCACCAATTTGTAACGATATATGGGGTGTCCACCTCGTTTAAGCCCCGCGATGGAAGCCAATTTTGTAACGATACTTTGTGTAGCTGACGTGTTATTTTGCCACACGTTGGATGCGCCAATTTGTAATGACCCTCTTTTTTCTATAATTTCTGCAAGAGTGTAAAAGTGTCAGAGTGTAATTGGTGTACGGTGTCTTACCAATTAGTCGTCGCTCGGTGACATAACTTATGCTGATAGAGTCCGTCGCGAACGTACGAATAACCAGGTATCGAAATCCTTACCTGAGTTTCACTAGGGGTGTATAAATCCCGGGTGGCGCCAAATTGTTTATTTTAAACAATTAAAAAATTTAGTATTATCGCCGAGTCAGCTCAGGCGGTGGGGAGAATTCAAACTTGTTCCCGCCACTTATCGATTTTTACAATCAAGCCAGCAGTTTGCTGTGTTTACTGCTTGAGCGCTTGCCGTCAATTCATAGCTGTTCGCTACAATGTACAACATTTATAATACACTTTCCTAATGAAAATAAAACACATTGGTTACACACAGTATTGGTTTATTAGTTAATGGTTATTACTTATTCAGTGACACAGGTTATATTTGGTTTTTTATATTATTTTGCACCGGCAATTAATCTAAGACAATTTTCTCTGGGTTTTGAAGAATCGATTCTGAACGTAACAGATACACCATAATGGCGTCTGTCGGAGTAATATACAAAATATTTTCGTTCGATCGTCTGGATTCTTGAGATTACGATAAAAGGATTAGATGCAATTACAATAATAAAAATATACAACCTTACATTATTTCTATTTAAATAATATAACGTGTAGCTATAATTTGTTTTTTGGAGTGTAGTAAAAGTGTTTCAAAAGTTCGTCAACTAACAACAGGTTAATTTTATAAGTTGACAAATTTTCAGTGTCTTAGTTTTTTATTTAATCTTTGAAAGAGAATAAATTCAGTTTAGTGATAGTTCATAGTACAGTGAGAAATATTTAAAGTGCGTTTTTTCGGAAATTTGGGTAATTTAAATGATACTTAACACCTTAGTAGACTGGGTGTATGCAGTTGGTCTGGTAAAAAGGACTTGAGCTGCAATCGTATTCAAATTTCAATTGTTTGGGCTTCTGGCATCTTTTTCAATTTAATCGGAGCAATTTATTCATTTCATTTTGATTTAAATGGTCTTCGACATCAGTTAAATGGTTTCAGTCATCGTCTGCTTCCTTCTCGTTCATTTGTGGTAATTTGGTTTACTTTTATAACATTTTAAATTAAATATTTGGTTGTTCAAAATTTGGCTTCTGTTCTCTAAGAGCGTCGCTTTACGAGTAACGATATTCAACGGTAATTCCGTCCCTAATGGCAGTTGCCATGGTTACTAATTAAATCTGGCTATAAATCCATTGTTATTAAAATTTGAATTATTTTCAAAATCCTTGTATATCTTCTGATTGCTTTCATTCCGTTATCTTCCTTCCTAAGTATTAATTATTATAACTGGTATTTGTATTTTCTTCCAAAGATTATTTTGGTATCCCACAAGATTGGGTTATTTCATGTTTTATAATTTTACAATTATTTTAATATTTCCTAATTACATTTCTCTAAATATCACTATAATATACATTACTATACATCACTATAGTATACATTATTATTACATTTCTCTTTTAATTTAAATCCTTATTCTAATATTTTGCTTTTAATAAGATTTACAATTTATCATTGGTTGATTATTCGCCTTGGATTTGTTAATTACTTTGTTATTTTCATACAATTTGTATTTGTTGGTGTTTGACAGTTAGGCATTTCTTAAGCCTAAGTAGCCATTACTGATTTTTACTTATTTCATATACATTACATCTCATTTTAGCCTAATGCTTTATTTTGTTCTTATAACTGGTTTTGTTACCTATTGATGTGTTTTGGTTCTGTTTTTGTGTTATTTGTATGTTACTACTATTTTATACATCATGTATTGCTAATTATTTACTAACTGGTTTTCTCGTTTTCTAAGTTATATATTGCTTTACTTTCTTACTTATTTACTCCGCCAATGTCAACAATATGGCTATTATTTACTATTTTTTATCACATAGAATACAACATTTAGGTCTATGGTTGGTATAATTACCCCAGCCATATCCTATTCATAAATTTGCTTAAACAATTATTTAACAATTAGTAGGTAATATTGGTGTACAATTCATTACATTTTATTTTATTTTTTGGGTGATAAACAACCTCACCTCTTTTGACCTTACTCCAATAATTATCCCTTCTAACATGGGTGTTTATTGATTGTTTTAAACTTCTTATTTTATACATAATTTTTCCCTCACTCCATGGTAACACTATCAGTTTACTCTTTCATGGGATTCTCACTTTTAAATACTATTATATACTTTTAAACTTTACAATAAGATTCTTTTCTAATCAATACAGTTAATATAATAGATATTTACCATATATCCATCGTGCGACTTCGTTTTTCTTGTCTTATGACGCGTTTCGGCAACGAATTGCCATCTTCAGAAATATTAATCACTCATTAGAGATCGTTAAAAAATTAAAAACACTAAAATCATTACAGTAAAAGTGCACTTTTATGACATTGGAAACTCACAGACGCGAACATGAAAGTTTATGTTTCTCGCGTGGACAATATCGATCGACTGCTTTCGCGTGGACAATATCGATCGACTGATTCACTGTTTATATAGCCACTGATAAACCTGTTTTGCTTATTATAGCCCGTATGTACTGTGACTTTCCATTTACCGGCGCCCGTGTTCAAGTATTGCCGTGTCGTACAATATGTTATGTGAAAATGTAAGTTTATCATTCAAGACATAATCACTGTTGATTTTGACGGCTTTATATATTTCATATTCCTCAAGCGCGTCCATGTATTTTCCTTTCCTGCAGCAATGCAAGGGCTGGAAATTTGTCTCAAAATCACTGTAGTTATGATTACATAGTATCAGGTGTCTGGCAAAATTAGATGTTGTTTTATGTAATTCCCTTCTGGGAAGATGTTCGTTATATCTTTCTTCAAACGGTCTGCCTGTTTGGCCTATGTAGAACATATCGCATGAGCTGCAATTCATCTTGTATACGCCGGTTCTTTTTCTTTCTGGTATACTGTTTTTCCGGCTAAGAAGTCTCTGAATGTTGTTATTTGTATGGAAAGTTACAATTACATGGTGTTTCTTGAGTTCGTTAACTAGAATATTTGGTAAAATATTTGTGTAATCTGCAGATATGTATTTATTAACCGGAAGTGTGTTATCATTGTTCGACTTTTGTAATTTCTTCTCTTTGTGTTTACTTATTAATTTATCCACTAATGAACTTTTATATCCGTTAGCCGCTGCTATGTGCTTGATGGTATTAACCTCTTCATTGTAGTCTTTTTCACTTAACGGTATAGTTAGCAATCTATGCACAAAACTATTGTAAGCTGCCATTTTATGCGAGGTGGGATGATATGAATCGGCATGAATTGTGATGTCCGTTGTTGTGGCCTTTCTATAGATTTTAAATTGAAGTTTTCCTTCGTTTTTTAAAATGGTTAAATCTAAGAAATTTAATTGATTTTCTTCTTCTATTTCAGATGTGAATTTAATCTTATGGTGTATGCTGTTTATGTGACTATTTAAGTTTTGTATTTGTCTTTTTGTTCCATTAAATATCATAAACGTATCATCGATGTATCTACAATAAAAAATGATTTTATTCTTGTATAATTTATTCGATATTATGTTTATATTCTCATAATAATTTAAATATATATCAGCTAATAGTCCTGACAGTGGCGAACCCATAGCCAGACCGTCATCTTGTGTAAAAAACCCGTTGTCAAATGTAAAGTAATTTTGTTCTAAGACGACTGTAAGTAGTTTTATAAGTTCATTGATTTTTTGCATGCTAAGTTGAGCTACTTCCTTTAAATTGTTATTTACAATTTCTATAGTTTCCCTCACGGGGATATTAGTATACAAATTAGTTACGTCTAACGATACCAATTTATATTGTGGTAGTATTTCTATCTTTTTAAGTTTTTCAACAAACTCATAACTGTTCTTTATACTGTAATTATTTGTTATCCTGATATTATTCTTAATTAAAGTCACTAACAATTTAGCAGCTTTGTATCCGGGAGCTGAGGTGTAGTTTATTACTGGTCTGATTGGTGTACTTTCCTTGTGGATTTTAGGTAGTCCTGTGAATTTTGGTGCCGTGGCATTAATTGGTTTTAAATATCTGCGTGTTTTCTCATCTAACAAAAAATTACATTGCTTAATGGTGTTATTCAAAGTTTTTACATAAGCCTTTGTGGGATCCCGGTTTATTTTCTTAATATTATTATTATTTATGAAATCAAATACCTTTTGAGTATAATCTCTTTTCTGTATGACCACCAATGTGTCACCCTTATCTGCCTTACTTATAATTGCATCATTTTTCTCAAGTTTACTTTTTATGGTTTTAAGATTCATGATATCCTGCTTATATTTACTTTTTAAAAAATTGTTTTAACTTTTACATTTATTACTATTAATTACGTTATTGAGTTTGTTGTTGATAAAAACCCTTGCTTCATTCTGTGCAACGGAACCATTTAATCTTTTAATTGCAGCTTCAGCGTTAACGACCTCATGGACAATTTCGTTTGTCGTATTAAATCTTGGTACATTATATTTCAGACCTTTATTAAGTGTGTTTATTTCTTGGTTAGTGAAATCTATGTTGGTTGTATTCGTCACACGTTCATAGAACACATGTTTACATTCTATTGGTCTATTTTCTTTTTTATGCTGAGTACGATATAAATTTAGTATTTTCTTATTATGGGTTAATACTTTATGATAAAAATAATTGGATATTAAAGCGTTAATTTTGCACAAAACATTAAATTTAATTTAATATAAGCAACTTGGAGACAACTAACCTAAAATGTATTATATTGAAGCCCGTCAGGCAAGTGTTGTCTATAAATACAAAAATGTTAAAATCAAAATGCTAAAAGTTGCACAAAACATTAAATTTAATAAAATGTGTATAAAAATGAATATCATACCAAAATATGCACGCATAAATATTAATTCAAGACCACTGGCGGCACTCAAGATGAAACAAATAGCAGAAAAAATGTGGTTAACACAAGAAATTAGACAATTATACAAAAAGAAAAACAGGTTAAATACGGATCTTCATAAAGCGCATTTAGAAATGTTAAAGGAAATTCACCCTGCAGTTATAGATGTTATCATGACCAAAATTGTTAAATAGTCACATAAACAGCATACACCATAAGATTAAATTCACATCTGAAATAGAAGAAGAAAATCAATTAAATTTCTTAGATTTAACCATTTTGAAAAACGAAGGAAAACTTCAATTTAAAATCTATAGAAAGGCCACAACAACGGACATCACAATTCATGCCGATTCATATCATCCCACCTCGCATAAAATGGCAGCTTACAATAGTTTTGTGCATAGATTGCTAACTATACCGTTAAGTGAAAAAGACTACAATGAAGAGGTTAATACCATCAAGCACATAGCAGCGGCTAACGGATATAAAAGTTCATTAGTGGATAAATTAATAAGTAAACACAAAGAGAAGAAATTACAAAAGTTGAACAATGATAACACACTTCCGGTTAATAAATACATATCTGCAGATTACACAAATATTTTACCAAATATTCTAGTTAACGAACTCAAGAAACACCATGTAATTGTAACTTTCCGTACAAATAACAACATTCAGAGACTTCTTAGCCGGAAAAACAGTATACCAGAAAGAAAAAGAACCGGCGTATACAAGATGAATTGCAGCTCATGCGATATGTTCTACATAGGCCAAACAGGCAGACCGTTTGAAGAAAGATATAACGAACATCTTCCCAGAAGGGAATTACATAAAACAACATCTAATTTTGCCAGACACCTGATACTATGTAATCATAACTACAGTGATTTTGAGACAAATTTCCAGCCCTTGCATTGCTGCAGGAAAGGAAAATACATGGACGCGCTTGAGGAATATGAAATATATAAAGCCGTCAAAATCAACAGTGATTATGTCTTGAATGATAAACTTACATTTTCACATAACATATTGTACGACACGGCAATACTTGCACACGGGCGCCGGTAAATGGAAAGTCACAGTACATACGGGCTATAATAAGCAAAACAGGTTTATCAGTGGCTATATAAACAGTGAATCAGTCGATCGATATTGTCCACGCGAGAAACATAAACTTTCATGTTCGCGTCTGTGAGTTTCCAATGTCGTAAAAGTGCACTTTTACTGTAATGATTTTAGTGTTTTTAATTTTGTAACGATCTCTAATGAGTGATTAAGATTTCTGAAGATGGCAATTCGTTGCTGAAACGCGTCATAAGACAAGAAAAACGAAGTCGCACGATGGATATATGGTAAATATCTATTATATTAATATAAGCGACTTGGAGACAACTAACCTAAAATGTATTAATACAGTTAACATCACTCTTCCGTGTTCATTACTTCTTAATTGTTTATTTTAAATACTGTACTATTCTTAACAACTTTCTTAAATATTAATATTGTTCACTATTAAACCTTTAGTGTTTGTTATTTTTACTAAGTGTTTATCTTAGCTTTCACTATTTTTCCTATTGCCATCATTGACAAAATTTTTATTTACCCATCACCTTCACTTTTAAATTATCTTGTGTTTATTATAATTTATTTAGTGTTTTTTCTCTATCATTTTACTTTAAGGTTTCTTCACTTTCACTATGGGCACTTCTTAAACCTTTTATTTAAGTGTTTATTAGTTGGTAATCCCTATCATTACTTTTCTTTGTCACTTAGTTATTTTCAGTTTATTTCTCACTATCTCAATATCTCTCTCTTTCTTTACACATATTATTTATACTTACTAAGTTCATGTCTTTCTCTATTTCTTACTTACATATATTTCTAATTCTTGGGTTAGTGTATTTTTATTTATCGGGTTTTATTAATTATTAATTACATTGGTCACTTATTCAATACTAATATTTATCTTTTATATTGGTTCTTTACCGGTTTCGTTTCCTTTATGATATTTGGTTGTATCATTTCTCCCTTCTCTATTCTCTACTACTTGTCTGTGTTTTATCACCTTGTTTCATTTTATTTCCTTTATAGATGGTTTGTTCCATTTTTATTTTCATTTTTCTTCTCCTTCACTTCTCATCTTGTTTCCTTTTATTTTGGTTCTTATCTGGCCAATCTCTGGGGTTGGGTCAAAGTCGTTTGTCTGTCAGTCTAGTCTGTGAGTTTCTTTAATAATCACTTTTAGTTTATAATTCTTCCTCCTTCTTTCTTAATTACATTTTATTCCTTATTCTCTTCATTATTTATTTATTAAAAAATATTACTTTTTAGCATTTCTTCCATACTTATAGTTATCAAATCTGATCTGAATTTGGTGATGTTATAATATGAATACGAGCCCAGGAGAGCCAAATTTACTCTTCAATCAGTTTTAGGTTGCGGCGGTAAGCTCTGTCCGTCAGCAACGCGAATTTTAATTACTTTCAATCAGTCTTCAGACATAGCGGGATGCTATGTCCAGTATCGACGAGATTTTTTGTTTATAAACTGTGAAGTCTAATGGACAATATGTTAATTCAAAAAATCAAAAACAATAACTATTACTTTGGTTATTTTTAACTACAATTATCGGACGCCTACAACCAGTCTACAACAACAAACGTCAACACCCTAGACAAATGGTGAGAGCACATCGAGCAGAGGAACGATACGCAGAGCAATAGAGACGGTTACTAGAACAACAGCAACCGATGCAGAGCAACATATCATTTCATTCTACAGCCAGCAGATGGAACCATGAAGGACGAGTGACTGGAGGACGACCAGTGGAACCCGAAAACGTAAGAGGAAATCCAGTAGGAGAGGACTGACAGATCACCGGAGGACATGGGTACAATCTGCAGAATTGAGGTGACAAATAACCGATTTATAATTATGAAAATAAAGACATTTTTAAAACTTGAAAAATAAAGAAAATTTATGTCATATGTAGATAGAGATAAGAGAATGTAATTTAACTTTAGTAAGAATTTTCTTTAATGATGACAAATTAATTTAAAGATAACTTCAATCATTGCTTGGATGATTAACAATTGATTTAATAATTTTAAATGTTCATTTAAAGCGTGTAAAGTAATCAGTGTGTAATATCACACGAAATGTATAAAGTAAAGTAACTGGAAATATAGAAGAAGACTAATGATTCGATTAGTACATTTAAAATTTTCATAAAGCATTAAAATGTATGCCCAGCATAGAATAATAATGTAAATAGAAACAAAACTTATAAAGCACACAGTCAAGACTGAGCAGTCGAGAATTTATAGTGTAACAAAGATATGGTTACATACAGTTTTGTTAATATAAGATATAAGATTTATTTTATGATAAATGTATGGCAACAAAGAAACAATGAAACAATTGATAATGAATATTTTATGGCGAAGTAAATATTATTATTATTCTTTTTACTTATAATTTCGTTTGAATAAAGTAATTAAAAAAATGTTACGATTTATAAAAGTACTACTCTTATTATGATTACAACTCAAACTCTATTTATAATTAACACGTTATAAAAAAATTGTAATGGTACATTAAATCTATCTAGGAATTTGTGGGTACAGGGAAATGTAATTTTATTTTTTATTCAAATGTAAAATTGTTAAAAGTTTGAGCTCAAATTAACTAAAATTATCATTTCAGTAGTGTGTGTGTGTGTGTGTGTGTGTGTAGAGTGAGAGTGGATGCATGTATACCGGTATATGCATAATACCAGATCACCAAGCATTGGTTTAGATTAAGTGATACAGAAAACGTAACTATGTAAAAAAGCAGCTGCAGTATGTTTAAAACAACTTTTAGAGTAATTCAAACATACAAGATATATTATGTAATTAAGGCGTATGTAATTTTCATGCAGCGATGTGTCGTGGCCATTTTGTTTTTTATGTGCTTGGTAAAGAAACAAGCAACCATTTTGTTTTATTTGTGTTTGATTTCCAAAGATATTTAAAATTAAATTACCAGTTTTCAATCAGAATATTGGCGTCTATCATTTCTGATAACCGTTCAATCTCAGCCTCGCTTAAAAAGAACCTTGGACCCGAACATAAAATATACGTAATGTTGGCAACACCACTATGGCGCTTGAACGAGTATGTCAACAAATAAGTGTTAATCAAACCTCACCAGGTAAGTCACTTAAAAATATAATAACTGGGAAGAGAGTTTGTTAACAAAATGTTGTACGAATTATACCACTACACAAATTAGATTACATTTAATTAATACATTAAATTGTTGTATAATTTAGTCTCCCAAAAGCGTGGGGCTACACAAATTAAATTAATTTCAATTTGTATACACAAAATGTGTCGTATAATTTTGGCGTCCCAAGAACGTGGGGCTCCTCAAACAAAAATAAATTTGTATTTGCAACCTGAATACATAAAAATTGTATTGTTATAATGTTGGTTGCCCAAGAACGTGGGGCCACATAAATTACATTATATAAAATTTATGTTATTGTACCATTGTTATAATTTTGTCGCCCACTAACGTGATGCCCGACACGCCTACATTTAATAAATAAATGTATGGTCTATTGTTAAATGTCTGCATAGGATTTTATGTATAATAATTGATGTTTAAGTATGAATATTTTGTATGTTGTTTATTTTGTTGTGTATAATAACACAACTGGCGCCCACAATACATTGATGTATAAGATAACAGGTGTAATCGTAATAAGAGTATAAAAATAGTTACTAATAAAAAAAATAAATAATTAAACAAATAAATCAATAAAAATATAGCGAACGATTGTATAATAATACTAATTTTAAAAATAAATTTAAATACATCGTATTCATTATGGCAACACCAGAAAGGTTAAACATGGAAGCACTTCAAACCATGATGCGTGCTTGGGTAGATGAAATAAGCACAAAACAGACAGAAAATCTAAATGCTAAACGTGAGGAACAAACTGAAAAGTTAAATAATAAATTAGAACAGTCTGAAAATTTTAATACGAAACTAGAACAACAGACTGAAAATTTTCAACAAGACGCCATAAAATTACGGAAAGTTTAGAAGAGTTAAAAATCGATAATCTACAGTTGAAACAAGACAACGTAGAATTGAAGCAAAGCATAGCTGACAGTAATGCACAGTTAACCGAAAAGATTGTTGATACCAACTCACGTATTGACACTCTTGAGAATAATTTTAAACAAGCCCTACATGAGCAAGCCGTAAGGATTGAAAATAAACAAAAAGAATTACGTCTCGAGTGGAGAAGAGATATAAAAGAAGCACATAAACAAATAACTGATAATTCAAATGATAAATTAACTACTATAACGCGAGAACAGGATGATAAAATCCAAACTGTAAATAATATGTCACAAGCAAATACCAGTAAAATTAGAGAAATAGAAACGCGTACCGTAGTTTTTGAAAATAAAATTAAAGAGACTACGAAAGACCGTTCGGGTAGGTATCCCATATGAAAGAGGAGATCTAAGAGGAAATGAACCAACTACGAGGTGAACTGAGAAGACGACAGAATCAAATGATGATGTTTCCTACACCAATGGAAGAAAGGAGCAGAACAAAGTTCGCAGGTGGTAAATGGGAGAACAGTATGGAATTCCTAGCGAGAATGGAGAAAGAAATAGAGAAGATTGGCAGTGCGATAAATGACGACGAGAAGATTGATTTCGTCACACGACATCTTAAAGATTCAGCCAGTCAATGGTGCTCTATTATTAGAGATAACATCAGTACATATCAGCAATTTCGTGAGGCGTTTGAGAACAGATACTGGAACATACATACTCAACGGCAGGTACATCATCAACTCGAATATAGAAAGTGTAACGTACACGGACACCAGAGTATAGAACAATACACAATTGCGCAAATAGAACGCGTTAAGCATCTTAAACCTAAATCTCAGAGTACGAGATTGTTTCAAAGTTATCTTACCATTTCCAGAGAGATATTCAGTTAGCAGTTTATACGCAGGGAATTAAAACCATAGAAGAATTTTTAATCCTTGTGACACAGTCGGAGAATATCAATAAAGGTATGAACACACAACACTGGGAACCAACACACACTAATTACCACTATAATTATCACCGTAGTGACAAGACACCAATACAAAATGCTACGCAAAACCGTGATAATTATAAAATGAATTATACGCCACCAATACACAACACAACGACGTGCACAGCTACATGTACCGAACGAATGAACACGGCTAAACAACGAGGAGAAGGAAATCAGCTCATGAAAACCGAACTGCATGATGGAAAAAATTATAAAGGATGCATTGTGTGGTCGTCTAATCGTAAACGTTTTTCAAAACCATATGACAAAGGCGTTGCCGCAGTACATAAAGACGATGAGGGGACTACAAAGAGAGATAGAGAAAAAATGAATGAGAGAGAAAAAGCGACATTCTACAGTCGGCCTTCTACGTCAAACGCATCACAATGACTCAATAAACGGAAACAAACTTATACGATAAATAACATATACCCATATGCTATCAGAGAGGACTTATTAAGCACCGAACAGGATATAAAGCGAGATGAACAACAAACACAATGTCCTATTGTGAACGTGAGAATCAACGGGTGTAGCATACGCATGTTAGTTGACACGGGAAGCCAGCTGTCAGTTCTTAATGCTGCGTGGGTACAACGCAACAAGAAATATTTTTAAAATACTGCAATTTTACCCGTAAATAATACGAATATCACGACAGCTACCAATAAAAAAGAAAGGGTTAAGCAACAAGCATATGTAACTCTAACATATAAAAATCTAGAATTGGCTTGTCCCGTGATAATTATGCATAAATTGATTTACGATGGAATTCTAGGTATTGATGTAATAAATACCATAAATGCTAAGATTAATGTTAATGATAATAAGATTGTGTGTAATTATAAAGACGTTCAATATGAATTAAATATGAATAGCAATGAAGAAGATTGTAAGGTAAGTGAAATACCTATTGTTTTGTCCAAACCACCAATACGTTATGGTCCAACTCAACATATGAATGCAGCAGATGAAGGGATGACAACACAGGAAGAAGAGAAACTGCACGAATTAATAGAAGAGTACAATGAAGTATTTAGTGAAGTACTGACGCAGACGACAGTATACGAGCACTCTATAGTTGTGTCAGACCCTATGAAAGTCATCAGGAGAACGTATCCTATCCCAATGCGGTATGAGGAAGAGGTTGAACTGGAAATTCATCGTATGATAGAAAATGGAGTCACAGAGCGATCGAACAGCAACTTCCTGAATCCTCTAGTGGTGGTGAAGAAGAAGAGTGGTGAAATACGTCTATGCCTTGACATGAGGGAGCTGAACAGCATTGTGTTAAAGGAGTATGACTGTGTGCCTACTGCGGACGAGTTATTTTCCAAGAGTGAGGTATCTGACGAAGCTGGATTTACGCTCAAGTTTCTGGCAGATTCCAATTCGTGAAGAGAATAGAAATTATACAGCCTTCCTGTATAAAAGTAAATGCTACCAACACAGGGTGGTACCCTTAGGACTAAGCAAAAGTTTAGTGGCAATAGTAAAGTGTCTGGAAAGAGCACTAGGACCTAAGGTGGAACCATACACCATAGTATTTGTAGAAGACATCCTAGTTGTGTCTAAAACACTAGACGAACATATAGAACATCTAAGCACAATATTCCACAAGTTTAGGCAAGCAAATATATCCCTTAACCTAGACAAATGTGAATTTATCAAATCCTCTATTCAATTCCTAGGTCACATTATTTCTTCTTCTGGTATTCAACCCAATCCTATCAAAATATCCAGCATAACTAATTTTCCTATACCCAGAAATCTCAAAGGGTTAAGAGCATTTTTAGGACTAACGGGGTACTACAGAAGATTCTCACCATTATATGCGACGTATACGCAACCGTTACTAGACCTGACGAAGAAAGGACAGAAGTGGAAATGGGAGAAGAAACACCAAGATGCCTTCAACCAAGTGAAAACGTTATTCATGGAAAAGATTATGTTACATCATCCTCAACGTGAAGGAAAATTCGTAATATACTCTGATGCCAGTGACTACGCCGTAGGGAGTGTACTGTATCAACAAGATACTACGGGAGAGCACCGAGTCATCGCCTACGCCAGTAGAGTCTTCAAAGGAGCAGAAAGACACTACTCCACATCAGAAAAAGACATCCTCGCAATAGTATACGCTCTTAAGCAATTCAGATATTATGTTTATGGCACTCATTTTGAGATACACACTGACCATCAATCATTATCCTTTCTACTGAAATGCAAAGTAACAAATGCCTGATTATTAAGATGGATTCTAGCCACTGGCGAATACTCGTTCACCATTAAGTATTGTAAAGGTAAAGACAATGTTGTAGCTGATACATCATGGAGGAATGTGAAGAAGTATACGAGAACGAGAAGAACGAAGTACAATTGCTATCTATTAAATTTACAGTGAACAATGAGGTAAAACAAATGCTAAAAAATTTAGCACAACAACAAAGTTTGGACATTACCATAAGGGAGATGCAAGATCGAGAACAGCTACCAGATCACTATAAGGTACTGAATAGAATTCTTTTCAAGTTAGTAACACAAGACTGGAAAATAGTACTGACTAACGAAATGTTACAGAAGTTGATCCAACCAGCACACGAGAGCTTAGCGCATGCTGCTGCTCTGAAATGTTACCTAAGTCTGCGAAAGGATTTTATTATTAATAATATGTTTCGAAAAATCAAGAAGGAGGTGAAGAAATGCTATGAGTGTCAAACGGCAAAAGGACCAAATTTACACACATACGTAGAAATGCAGAGCATCCAGAAAGAAAATAAGGTAGATTTTCTAGGACCACTACCACGATCAAGTCGAGGAGTGAAACACATATTGGTATGTATTGTAACCTAACCTTTCGTCGGGGTCTAATAATTATATTTAGTATTTAAAATTAAAGTGATAAATCGATTATAATGAATAATAATTTACAATTTAAAAAATTAATTCTTTTTTAAAATATTTGCAGCAATAATTTTTAGTAATAATTGATAACTATTGTTTATTTAGTAAAGTTTGATAATTATAGTGAATAATAAGTTAATCGCTGGTCGGCGGATGAATGTAGCCATAGCGTCGATCTTGCAGCGGAACTCCTCTTCTCGGTTAAGTGTCGTCAGTGTACGTAACGTTAAGTCTTGTCTGGACAAACAATTTATAATAATATACACTTTCACGTACCTGTTCGTGATACTGGAAGTTCTGAAGTTCACTTACCAAAAATATAAGCTGTCAAGATGCGCTTAATACCAGCTTGCTTTATCAACAAGGTTATAACACTCCTTGTTTACGATAAGGGCGCCACATGGGTTTATTTTAGGAAAATTCCCATGAAAAACCAATTAATAAAATTTAGAATTGATAAATTCGCTTTAAATTTTGTTTAAATGGTTTATGTTTCACTACAATTAAAATCGAATATAGTAGAATCTCTACTCTGAGTTATCTCCCTGTACTCAACGTTAATTATCAATTAACTATATGAAATAATTATGATCCAGGTTTATGCTGAATAAAATCTGGGTTTATTTTACCCTTTGAAAATAAAATCAACAATTAAAGTACAATTGATACATTAATATAACTCTGAAATTACTTGGTCCGTTTACAATACGGTCTAGCTCAGTTAGAACAATAAACTCTTATACCTATTAACAATTTGACTTTTTAATTATATAATATACCTCATGGGTAGGCTCTTTGAAATACAAAAAAGAACTATCCTATGCCTTGACAGACATTAATGATAATAATTAATAATTTGGCCTCTTTTTAAAACTCGTAACTATTTTTCATGTGAGCGTTTGTTACGCTGACTTATTTACTAACATATATTTTTAACCCTTAGTACTAATACAAAATCTTACATTGGATTGACAAATCCGCTAAGTAAATTGAAACTGTGTATACGATTGAAAGTTTAGTTGTTCTTGCGTCAGTACAGTTTTGTGGTAAATAATGATCAGTGCAAGCAGATAAATAAAATGAATTGTCACAGTGTTACCTTTTGTTATTTTAATCAAATAGATTAAAATTTATGAAAAACACTCCAGTGATCGGATTATAATGACCACTGGTTAATTACACTTCACACGAACTATGAACGGAGAGTTGGCCCTCTTCTAGCAAAATCTGGGCTATGTTAAATACTGATTATAAAACTCTCTCTCTCGTTCTAAAATCACGCACAAATTAAAATATCACTTTACTTTCGAAGCACTTCCTTGTAGTAAATTGCAGTATCGTTGAATGTCTTGAAGAAAATTTTAAACGGTTTACTATTGTTGTACTAATTTCCGTTATAAAAAAAACATTGCGGTGACGAGCGACAACTGTCTCGCTCGATGTGATGACCAAAAGTGTAACGAATTCTCTCCGTTTTTGATTATATACCCCCTCGCTTCATAGGGCTTAGGCGGTAAGATCGTTTAATAATCTCTCTTCTGATTGGTTCTGATAACCGTTAGAAAATGACGTATTGTTTTTTAACCGCCGTCCGGCGAAGGCTGTTGACAACCGTCGTTGTTGTTGGTTTTACCCAACCAATTTCTCACTTTTTAACAATAAATGATGCTACTGCGTACTACACACTTATTATAGTTTCGATCGTGAGGTTATTACCATCAAATTAAAGTTTAGTTTATGGGCTTCAATTTGATGTGGCCTAACACAGGTTTTAACCTCGTTTGCTTTGACAATGCTCATAAAGAATGTTTAGAAACATGGTTTCTCACTGTCTTCTGCTAGCGATGCATAATGCGAGCATTCCCTATCTTTTGACATTTAGTGTTTCATATTGCGTTTTCTTTATAACGTCTTAGTTTGAACACTAACACATCTGTGATTATACTTAATAGCTATTTATAACTGTACAATATTAAATCTTAACATAATTAATGCGATACATTATTATCGAAAATCCTTATTCCTAATTACATTTCGTTTGGCCTACTCAATTTAACGTTATCCATTAACAATTGAGTGGTGGTATTTCACATTATCTTTAGTTATATTGATTGTTCAGTAAATCTTATGTTCACTAGGAGTCCTTTTTCCTCATTAATTTACTGACAAACGTTTGTTTAGGCATGGTCTAGACATGTTTTTTAGCATATGTTTATGCTTTAATAATTGTTACTAGTTACATTTTATATAATAAGGAAGTTACTCATCCATATAAGGTTTCCTTTTATAACTACTTTTACTCACTCATATTACATCTGGGTTTGTAATGCTAGTTTCAATACACATTGTGGCCATAGCTAATCTAGTCATAGGCTTTGTCATTTACTGGTCATGGTTCATTTACTTTCAGCCAAAATGCTGTTACTGATATTACATTATTTTCGTCATTATTTAATTGGTTTATCTAACACATGACATTACATTCGTGTCATTGACTGGCTTGTTTGACAGCTTATAGTGAACTTGGCATGTCCATTAGTTAGAGTCGTCATAGTATTTGTTGTAGTGTCATGCAGTGTATTCGTCACTGCTTCTTGGGATCCTTCTTCTTCTTCTTTCTTCTTTGTTGGTCCTTCCCTTCTTTGCTACTTTCATCATAAATTATTCACTTTTATTATTTCAGTGTACTTATTTACCCTTCTGGTGAATGTCTAGTATATGTAACATTTTGTGGTGTTACAGTATCGATGTGTTTTCGAAGGCAGTCCGCATGTACCCAATTATGCGACCCACAATGAAGGTTGTTCTAAAGATACTACTGCAGAAATATATTCCAACATATGGAAAAATGAAGAAAATACTCAGTGATCAGGGTGTACAATTCCAGAGTGAGAAGTGGGAGAGGATGTTAAGAGAAAATGGAATCCAACCTGTACTCACATCCATAAGACATCCTCAAGGAAACCTTGCAGAAAGAGTTAACAAAGAACTAGGTAAATATTTACGGATATATTGCCATAATCAGCACAATAAATGGGCAGAATATTTACCATTTCTCAAGAAAGCTATTAACGAAGCAACCAGTTATACTCCAATAGAATTAGACGAAGATAAAAAGCCGAACAGATTTTGGACGAAGTACGTAAACAAACCTGACAACCAGAATGTACCTGTACCAGTAAGTGTGAAAATTGAATACGCAAAGCAACGGATACTAGAAAGAGGTAACAAGAGAGTGGAAAGATTTAACAGGACACATAAGCTACAACAATTCAACGTGGGAGAAAGAGTATTGGTAAAAGCAAATCCAGTTGGAAAACGAAGCGATAATACAGCGAAAAAATTCTTTAGACTGTATAATGGACCATATACATTAAAATAACGAGTAGCGAGACATACGTTTATAGTATATGATGATGTGAAGAAGAAAGAAATTGGCAAATACCATGCAAACTCATGTAGGAAGTTCTACATGTAAAAATAAATAGGTCAATGGGACCAGATTAAAGCCGAACAATTGTTAAAGCATTGTTAACAACACCGGTGTGGGGAGAGGAAACATTACTTGCTCGACCCTCCAACTAAGGGGAATTGAATAATTAATATTCATTATTATTGGTTGTATTGTATAAATAAAAATAAAAAAATAAATAATATGGAATGTAAGAATATGATGTGTCTAATGATAAAAAAAAAATATTTTAATAAATAAATTTATTAAAAATTATTTTTACCAAGCAGAGGAATAATGTGACAATACAAGCATATGCTGAAATATGCATGTATTAAATAAAATAAATATTTAGATTAATTTTAATAATATGTAATAGACAAGCAGGTGTGAAGTTGAAAGCTGAGTTAGACGCAGGAATGAACATGCATGATCACACGATTATTGCTGAGAGAATGTACAGCAGTAAATAGTGTGTACGTGTGAAGCCTGTTCAAGCCTGCATGTTTGCAATCTCACCCCAAATAGATACTAAATTATAGTTTTATTTAATTATAAGCAAACCGTAAATGTTAGAAAGATTGTAAAGACTTCTAAATATGCATACAAATCAGACACGTGTGTAGTGCGAAAATGGTGTGATTATGACATTCAGTGCGAATTCTGTGCGATTTTAAGAGCATAGTAATTACACTAATGATGCGATCACTATGATAATTACGTATAATATGTGTAATTAAATCAGACAATGTTAGATCACTTTGAAATCTGCATTAGACACAATTAGCAAATATGTGCGAATATGTGAAATTGAACGGTAGTGGGGGAACTGACGCCACTGACAGTTTCTGACCTGCAGAATTCTGAGCCGACAGGTGTGGGTTTTTTTGGTGAATATGAATACGAGCCCAGGAGAGCCAAATTTACTCTTCAATCAGTTTTCAGTTGCGGGGGTAAGCTCTGTCCATCAGCAACGCGAATTTTAATTACTTTCAATCAGTCTTCAGACATAGTGGGATGCTATATCCAGTATCGACAAGATTTTTTGTTTATAAACTGTAAAGTCTAATGGACAATACGTAAATTCAAATAATCAAAAACAGTAACTATTAGTTTGGTTATTTTTAACTACAATTATCGGACGTCTACAACCACAAACGTCAACACCCTAGACAAATGGCGAGAGCACATCGAGCAGAGGAACGATATGCAGAGCAATAGAGATGGTTACTAGAACAACAGCAACCGATGCAGAGCAACATATCATTTCATTCTACAGCCAGCAGATGGAACCATGAAGGACGAGTGACTGGAGGACGACCAGTGGAACCCGAAAACGTAAGACGAAATCCAGTAGGAGAGGACCGACAGATCACCGGAGGACAATCTGCAGAATTGAGGTGACAAATAACCAATTTATAATTATAAAAAAATAAAGAAATTGAAAAGACATTTTTAAAACTTGAAAAATAAAGAAAATTTATGTCATATGTAGATAAAGATAAGGGAATGAAATTTAACATTAGTAAGAATTTTCTTTAATGATGACAAATTAATTTAAAGATAACTTCAATCATTGCTTGGATGATTAACAATTGATTTAATAATTTTAAATGTTCATTTAAAGTGTGTAAAGTAATCAGCGTGTAATATCACACAAAATGTATAAAGTAAAGTAATTGGAAATACAGAAGAAGACTAATGATTCGATTAGTACATTTAAAATTTTTATAAAGCATTAAAATGTATGCCAAGCATAGAATAATAATGTAAATAAGAACAAACTTATAAAGCACACAGTCAGACTGAGCAGTCAAGAATTTATAGTGTAACAAAGATATGGTTAACATACAGTTTTGCTAATATAAGATATAAGATTTATTTTATGATGAATGTACGGCAACAAAGAAACATTGAAACAATTGATAATGAATATTTTATGGCGAAGTAAATATTATTATTATTTTGTTTACTTATAATTTCGTTTGAATAAAGTAATGAAAACATGTTAAGATTTATAAAAGGACTACTCTTATTATGATTACAACCCAAACTCTATTTATAATTAACACGTTATAAAAAAATGTTGTATGAGTTATACCACAACACAAATTAGATTACATTTAATTAATACGTTAAATTGTTGTATAATTTAGTCTCCCAAAAGCATGGGGCTACACAAATTAAATTAATTTAAATTTGTATACACAAAATGTGTCATATAATTTTGGCGTCCCAAGAACGTGGAGCTCCTCAAACACAAATAAATTTGTATTTGCAACCTGAATACACAAAAATTGTATTGTTATAATGTTGGTCGCCCAAGATCGAGGGGCCACATAAATTACATTATATAAAATTTATGTTATTGTACCATTGTTATAATATATATATATAATAACATATTATAATTATTAATATTATATATATATATAATAACATATAATTATTAATATTATATATAATATATTAATATAATTATTATATATATATATATATATATATATATAATTTGTGATGTTTTCAATTTGTTTCTTCTGCAAGTAGATAATATTGTATATTCTTTTAACACCTGACGCACGTTTCACTGAAAAATATCAGTATCATCAGAGGTTTCTAAGTGAATTAATAACAATCGTAATAATTCTATTAATATAAAAGTAACGAATGATCGAATTTGTATCGATTTTAACGTAAAATAAAATAACTGATAATCGATTTAGGTCGATTAGTTAACGATTGTTTTAATGTTTATTTCTTCAGCAGCTGTTTTCTCGGTTATATTTGAAATTTTGTTTATATAGTATTTTATTCACATTTATTTTTATTTTTTAGTAAATTTATAATTTTAAATAGATCGTCTTGTTTTGTTTTTATTTGGGTTTGTTCTTTAATTAATAAATTATTGTTATTGTGTTTGTAAATGTTAAGATTTTCCCAAATATTCATTTTTTGACCTTTTTGTATGTTTTTAATTAATTTTATATTTTCAATGTTTGGAAACTGGTGGTTATTATTTAGACAATGTGTGGCTAAATTAGATTTATAAATATCTGGTTTTAAATATGCATTGCGGTGTTGAACGAATCTATCTCGTAGTTTTTTCTTCGTCTGGCCCACGTAAAATTTATTGCAATCTGGACATTCTATTTTATATATTCCATTTTTATTGTGAGTATTGGATTTAGTTTTAGGTTTTATTTTATTAAAAATTATATCATCTGTGTTATAAGATATTTTTAAATTAGTATCTTTAAATATTTTATTTAGTTTTTGAGTTATATTTCCGTAATAAGTGAAGGTTGTATATTTTATATTATTATTAATAGATGAATTTTTAAATGTAGTGTTTTTAGGAATTTTATTAGTGATTTTATGTTTAATTTTATTTTCTAATTTATTAATAGTTTTTATTTTGTATCCATTTTTAACTGCTATTTGTTGGATAATTTTTCTTTCTTTGTTTCTTTCTGTGTTATTTAATGGGATCCTGAGCATTCAGTAAATCATGGAATTAAATACTGCCATTTTGTGTTGGGGAGGATGATTAGAAGTATTTGGTATTACTAAGTCAGTTTGAGAAGGTTTCCTGTATATTGCGTATTCAAAATTTTGAATTTTGAAACCTTCTCAAACTGACTTAGTAATACCAAATACTTCTAATCATCCTCCCCAACACAAAATGGCAGTATTTAATTCCATGATTTACCGAATGCTTAGGATCCCATTAAATAACACAGAAAGAAACAAAGAAAGAAAAATTATCCAACAAATAGCAGTTAAAAATGGATACAAAATAAAAACTATTAATAAATTAGAAAATAAAATTAAACATAAAATCACTAATAAAATTCCTAAAAACACTACATTTAAAAATTCATCTATTAATAATAATATAAAATATACAATCTTCACTTATTACGGAAATATAACTCAAAAACTAAATAAAATATTTAAAGATACTAATTTAAAAATATCTTATAACACAGATAATATAATTTTTAATAAAATAAAACCTAAAACTAAATCCAATACTCACAATAAAAATGGAATATATAAAATAGAATGTCCAGATTGCAATAAATTTTACGTGGGCCAGACGAAGAAAAAACTACGAGATAGATTCGTTCAACACTGCAATGCATATTTAAAACCAAATATTTATAAATCTAATTTAGCCACACATTGTCTAAATAATAACCACCAGTTTCCAAACATTGAAAATATAAAATTAATTAAAAACATACAAAAAGGTCAAAAAATGAATATTTGGGGAAATCTTAACATTTACAAACACAATAACAATAATTTATTAATTAAAGAACAAACCCAAATAAAAACAAAACAAGACGATCTATTTAAAATTATAAATTTACTAAAAAATAAAAATAAATGTGAATAAAATACTATATAAACAAAATTTCAAATATAACCGAGAAAACAGCTGCTGAAGAAATAAACATTAAAACAATCGTTAACTAATCGACCTAAATCGATTATCAGTTATTTTATTTTACGTTAAAATCGATACAAATTCGATTATTCGTTACTTTTATATTAATAGAATTATTACGATTGTTATTAATTCACTTAGAAACCTCTGATGATACTGATATTTTTCAGTGAAACGTGCGTCAGGTGTTAAAAGAATATACAATATTATCTACTTGCAGAAGAAACAAATTGAAAACATCACAAATTATATAATTACTGCAAGAAACATCGAGTTACTTATATAGAAAATGATATACACTACAGTCCCGTTTAACCGAATTTGATGGGACCCATAAGGCTTCGGTTAAACGAAAATTCGGTTAAACCGGAAAATATGTATTTTCATATCTCAGACCGGATAGTTGTGTTGTTCACGGGGTCACGGCCCACGGGCGAGCAAGGCCTACAATAGCAAGGCACATTACAATAGGCCTATTACAAACGAATGCATCACAACACTCTACAGGTATTAATTTATAAATATAGTACGCTAAAAATGCAGTGAAATAATACATATTTTATTTTACATGAATGAGACATTTTGGAAAAGTACAGTAGTCGTAACAAACATAAAAAATTGTAGTGAAATACAATAGTACAGTGAAAAATTTATACAGTACTCTATGTAGGAAATAAAAACATACACACATGAATAATAAAACATGAAATTCGCAACAAACATGAAAGAATTATGGTGGAATACAGTACAGTAAAACAAAATTCAATGTAGCAAAAATGTGCGGCATAGAATGAATAAAAATATGAAATTTCTAAAAACACAAAAACATTCCTGCACGATGGAATGCAAAATTAAATCGAGGAAGTAAAAAAATGTGATATTTTCTTTTGCTTCATATGAGAAGAACGTTTCTTTGCAGCTCGATCTCTAAGGCGTTTCATGAGAAGCAGCTCAGCAGGAGATGTTTCCTCTTGTTGTTCAAGGTACACCATGAGGTCTTCAAACATCCTAGTTGTTTCTGAATGGTTTGGCCCTTTCTTTTCTTGAAGGGATGGACCATCATCATCATCGGAGCTGAGCTCACCTGCCTGGTGACTTGAACATGCAGCAACAATGTCATCTTCACTAAGAATTGGATGTGGTTCTTCATCACCTTGTATCCATTCCGCTATATCGTTTATTTGAATCTCCGATCCGCCTACCAGACTGTTTAGCTGTGATACGAAGTTCTCGTCACTACACTCCACGGGAACATCAGGTTCATTTTCATTCTGCGACACTGTTGTAGGCACGTTGGGCCAGAGTTTCCTCCAAGTTTTGTTTAGAGCAACTGCTGTTTCCTCCTCCCATGCTGCAGCTGTCATGTAGATCACGTCCTTGATCGTTATTTGTTTCAACATGGATATGATGTCATTAGGCTCTTCATCTTCATCATTATCAATGATTTTACTGAGCAGTTTCCTCCTGTATAGTCTCTTCAAAGTTTCGATCGCACCTTGATCCATCGGCTGTATAAGAGCTGTGACGTTTGGAGGTAAAAACTGCACTCGTATGTCACCATATTTCAACTCGTCTGCTCCCGGGTGGGTGGGAGCGTTGTCTATGAGGAGAATGGCTTTTAGAGGCAACCCTTCCTTTGTCAAAAATATTTTTACTGCCGGAACAAAGTGGTGAAAAAACCAGTCCTTAAAGATATTTGATGACATCCAGGCGGATTTTTCAGACGCATAATGTAGAGGCAATGCACTACGCTTGACGTTCTTTAAAGCCCTTGGGTTGGTTGACTTCCCTATCAAAACAAGTGGCAGTTTATGGGTGCCTGAAGCGTTGCTACAAACCAGTAACGTAACTCTTTCTTTATTTTTCTTATGACCACGAGCTGCCTCGTCTAGTTTTGATGCCAATGTTTTTGTAGGCAACATTTTGTAGTTCAGCCCAGTTTCATCGGCATTGTATATCTGAGCAGGACTTAATGTTTCGTCCTTAACAATTTTTTCAAACTTCTTCTTAAACTCTTCAGCATCAAGAACAGCGCCTGAAAGACTTTCCCCAGTTATCGTCAGCTGCCTCACCCCGTGTCGATCTTTCCACCTACTGAGCCATCCAATACTGGCAGTGAAGCTTGGATCTCCACCCAACTTTTGGTTTAAACTCAATGCCTTTTCCTTAAGTATCGGTCCGGATATAGGCACGCCGCGCTCACGTTGTTGTTCAAACCACATTAAAAGTGCCTCGTCTAAGGATTCATTTTTAGGTTTCTTTATAGTGGACCGATTCCCTAAAGAGTCTTGACTAACCATTTTAGCGCAAAAATCTTCAATTTGACTTCTATTTTTTTTCCAGTCACAAACTGTTGCTGCCCCAACTCCATATTCAATAGAAATGTTTTTTACTGACTCACCCTTGTCCAGACGATTAATAGCCTCCAGTTTTTTTTGCATTGTCACAACAACTCGTTTTCTCTTTTCTGCCATAATCACTGCAGATCACTAAACAATATTGACACACTAAACACAACGCGACAAACAATACACTACTAATGTACAAAAATTATCATGAGCCAGCCACATCAGACAGAATTCAAAACATAACTGACAGGTGTCCTTGGACAGCGACAATAGCGTTAGTAGGCATGCTAAAAATAGACGCTGGTGGGGGGGCTGAGTCAGTGGACAGTCAACACTACGAGTTATCGCGCGGCGCCGGCCGAATGTTTGTGTACAGTCCCTGTATGAAAGCAGTATAAAATATGGTAATACAAAAGTATTTTCGGTGATTCGGTTGACCCGGAAATTCGGTTAAACGGGATTCGGTTAAACGGGACTGTACTGTATATATATATATATATATATATATATATTGTAACTTTATTAATTTTGGTATTATTAAATCTATTCAGATTAAAACTCCCACTTACCTTACGACTTTGATCTGGCCGGATCGCATAGTGTGGACTAACCCATTTCGTTCGACGAACTCTGACGATACATATAACGAAATAAGGTTTTGAAAGAATTTAAATCTCAATTTTTTGGAAGAGAAATTATTTTTCTTTTATTGATCAGCAATATTGAATTTATACGTTTTCCATATATAGGTTTTACATGTGTCACATGTTGTGCGCCATTGCACCTTGCTTGTAACTGAACTTACTAACTATGGCTTACCTTATCTTTTCTAGTACACAAACATAAAAGGCAAACACAAATACACACAGAAAGCCGCCCAGCTTTGCCACACACTCTATCATACGGTAAATGATTAAACCCTGAACATTTTAAATTACAAATTCCAAACCCCAAAAGCCGGCCACGCGGTCACCGCACACGCGCATCTTCTCCCGAGAATTGGTGATTTTAAGTTATTCCAACATTATTCTTGATGATGTTTTTTCTAAACACGACCGCGGTCATATAAATTTATACTGTTTTACACTGTTATATTAGTTGTTACATTAATTACAAAAATTTGTTTCTGAGCCCTGGTTGTCGGGCAGCCTACGCAGGCGGGAGTCGACAACGAACTGCTGGCGTCTCTCAGTTCCCCACTCCGGGAGCATTTTAGTCAAGACGACGGACATCAATGCCTTCCCGTTAGTCGTCCCAGTTTCGACTCATACTTGTCATGTAGTTGTTGGAGTGACGATAGCAGACGATTTCAACTAGGCACTGGCTAATGTCACAAAAGTGGGTGGGACTTAAAACAGTGCTTCCGGGGGATCTGGAAGAAAACGACAAATATTATTCTCTCTAGCCATCTTGGTTTTTTGTTAGAGCGTCCTTTGAGCGTGATTGAGTAGTTGCGTATGTGCGCTGCCACACACAGGTACAAAGTTCTCAGAATTTTGTGGAGGTGCAGATGCTCCGCCGCATTCCTCAACAACTGCGTCACTGCTTTGTTTCGAACTGTTTCTTAACACTGTTCTGTTGTACGGACAAATACGTTGCACAATACAATTATTTCGCAATGTTTTATAAAGCTCCCGACCGAAAACGGAATGAATAAAAATATATAAATGCCCCAAACGGTTAAAACAAAAACACCCAAAAATTGACCCGCTACAATATATATATATATATATATATATATATATATATATATAAAGCAAAACCCTCAGTACAATCACTTCAAAGAGATCATTAAATCACATGGTACCATTCTAGATTTGGGTACAATCCCCAACAGGGTAGGACAGGTTATAACCAACTCCAACAAGGTGTGACGGAACCAGGGGCATGCAAAAATTTTCAGGTCTACACAAAACATTCATATAATCTTAAATGGGACCTTAAATGGGCCCGGTTTAATTCATACACAATAACTTAAGTCAAAAGCGAGAACTAGGCTCAACACGTCCCCGATAACCAATTTGAATAAAATACAAGACAACACTAACATATAAGTGTGTGTGACCCCACAGAATTATATAAGTTACCTCTAGTTTACAATTTACTAATTATAAAATTTTAAATACTGAAATAATTGCAGCATTAAAGGACATAATTCACACTAAGAATAAGCATGGTAATGACACATCTTCAATAAATAACAAGCATTTTCTACATTCACAAGACAATCCATGGGCACAAACACCAATACAAATTTTTTTTAACTCATTTCCTGTGATAAATATTAAATTTATATACCTCTACTCAACCTTCGTGGCCAACCCAGAAAACTAGACGCTTGGCCTAGATGGAGCGAAAATGTGCTGGAGCCTAGACTTGCAATAAAACACTTATGTGAACAGTAACAATTTTTATTAGTGCTCTTTTTGGTTAACAACATGCATTAAGTTACCATAAAATTTGCTGTAATTCTTTCAAACAATTGAATTCTAATATCGACCCCCTTAATGACATCTATTTAAGTCACATGCAAATGTTTAAATTCCGATTTTATTATATGCTTTCAGATAATTTGAATTCTAATATCGATCCTCTTAATGGCATCTATTTAAATTAAATGACAATGTTTAAATTCCAATTTTATTATGTGCTTTCAGATAACTTGAATTCTAATATCAATTATATCATCCAATAATAATATCATCTTTATGACATCTATTTAAGTTATGTAAAAATGTTTTAGTTCCAGTTTTATTATATTCTTTCAAATAACTTGAATTCTAATATCAATTATATCATCTAAGAATAATATCATTTTAATCACATCTATTTAAGTTACATGCAAATGTTTAATTACAATTTTATTATTCTATATTGGAAATAGCTGGGCTACTGGAACCCCTCAATTAAGAGTCTGTTAAAATCACATCTATTTAAGTTACATGCAAATGTTTAATTACAATTTTATTATACTATATTGGAAATAGCTGGGCTACTGGAACCCCTTGTTTAAGAGTTTGTCTTTATAAGAAATAAATGTCAGTTACACTTGGCCCAACACCGCTGGAGTTGTTGGTGACCGTTATAATGACTGGAATTCTCCCACCTGTGCTTTTGAAGAGGTGAACTAATACACTGTAGACGAGTGTGTGCGATGCTTATTGGTGGTGATGCTGAAGTGTCCAGAAGTTCCAGGTTTATTCCGGGGCGATGTGTCCTGGGTTGAGCAGCAGGAGAATGTCTGAGTCTGATGCCTTGGGGAGCTTGGTGCTATCCTGCTCTGCAGATGAAGACAGATGGAGATGTCACATCTTCGCAGCCCCTTCTCACCGGACTGTGCGGGGACCCTGAAGCACTTTAAAGGACTACGAGACCATATTCAGATATTACATAGGTACAAATCGACTAGTTACTCCCCTTTGGCCGTCAGACACACCCAGTTGCAAAGTTGGAGAGGAAATGAGACGGTACCACACATTCTGCAAACCTACCACGGTATGTAAAACAACAAGTTGGGAATTGCCATCCATAACGCGTCAGCTGTTACAGTTGGCTGGCTTACTATATTGCGTCGCCGATCACTGTCGCGGCATACTGATCAAGTCAGCATTGCCTCCCCACGGCCACACAGCCAGCTTTGGTTAGGCAGCACAGTTTTTCAAATCACACAAAAAACAAAATTAGATATAAACACGCAAAAAACAAAATTCTTGCCTATATCTAATGTGAGCTTGGATAATGAAGAAACATAGGCTTGTGGGAAGTACACGTATTTAAGAGTTGTTTTTGACGCGACTGGTAATGATGATAGGGGAGATTACAAGGATACTTCAGGCCAAGAAAATGGTTGGATGCCTAAATGGAATTTGTTGAAGTAAGGACACTGGAAGGTGTCCTAATGGGGTGTGACGCGAACATATGCTTTCATAGAATAGAAATACACCAGTCTCTCCATCCCAACTCCAATATCACCTACATGTCGATTTGCCCTGTTACGCCGAGCAATCCACTCCAAGGTTGTGGTAACCAATCCCTTCGGCAGAGTGGATCGGTAAGCAAACAAGAGGTGCAGGTTCTGTCAGGGCAGTCCAGGGGTATCCTGGGTCCTGGCCTGGGAACACGGTGCACATCGGCAGCAGGGTGTGCATCTAGTGTGGAGGCGGAGGAGGCTACAGTAGCCCAATGGCTGCACACATGAGCTGAGTTAGTTAGCCTACTGCGACCGGACAGAGAGAGTTTGTCAGCTGAGGTGAAAGAAACTCTCTAGGGGAAGAGCTCCCTGAAATCAAAGTTCCTGGTCCTCCAGGTTGGGGGTTGGATTGGAGAATTCACATATCCCATCTGTCAAACTCTTTTATGTGCAGAAACCTATCAGTCTCTCACCTAGTCAGTTATATCCTTGGGACCCGGAACTGGAGAGTAGCTGCACTTGACCGGGACAAAACTAGCGGAGGCTGTTATAGGAGGCCTTGACTCAGTAATGGGTTGTTGTGTTTCTGAAGAAGAAAAAGAAGAAGGGCACTGGAAAAAAGAGAAAATATAATGTTCAAGATGCCGCTGTTTTGCCATATATGTTCCCAAGTGATTATTTTCTGTTCCCAAGTATGAATAAACCATGAAAGTACAATGTTTCATGACTGTTGACAATATAAAACAAATCGTTTAAGGAGCTCATGGCGATATCAAAAAACTTCATTTCAGCAGTTTTTGTCAATTGAAAAATATTGGCATAATTGAGTTACAGTAAAGCCCCGATTATCCGCGGAATTGGGTGGCAAGGGCACCGTGGATAGTGAAAATCGTGGATAACCCAAAAAAAGACTAAAAATGAGGTGTAAACACGAAAAAAAAAATTTCAGCATAAAAACTATGTTTTATTGTACAAAAAACATAATATGTAAAACTTTTAAAATATGTACAGTACAGCAGAAACCTTTGCTCTACGTCTAAATCACTAAAATAAAGAACAGTAAACAAAAAACAATACTGTACTGTTAACAAAAAGTGTTCAGTTACGCCTTTTTAAAAAAATCAGTCACTCGTTTTTGCTTCTTGCTTTGGAAACACCTTTTCTTTATTCTAGATTGTACTTTCCTTAACATGAGTTTTTCTGCCAGATGTGCGTCGTCGTCTTGTTCCTCTAAATATTGAAGCAATCCGTCTACGTGCTGCAAAGCAGTTTCGTGTGTCATCCGCACAGGCGCCTCGTCTTCTTCACTTTTACTTTGTTCTTCTTCGTTCTCGTTCACTCCCATTGCTTTGTTCGTTATCTCTACGTCAGTCAGTCGTTCAAACCCCGGCTCACTTGCGTCGCATTCCAGCCACTCTTCTATGTTCTCTTCGTCGACATTCTCACCTCCCGGAACGGATGTCACTAGGTCAACAAGTGTAGTGGTCGGCATGACTTCATTCTCTTCTTCACAAATGTTTTGGTTGACATTTGTTTCGATACTTGGAAAGAGTTTTCTCCATGATTTAACAAGGGTTGAGGGTTTGATGTAATCCCATGCAGACGCAATATCGTAAATGCTATCCAAAATTCTTTGAGATCGCAGCCTTCTTCGATTTTTGACAGTAACAACTTTGTTCTGTATGTTCTCTTCATGGTTGCAATGACTCCCTGGTCCATAGGTTGTATCAGCGCAGTAACATTTGGGGGCAAAAACTTTGCGAAGATTTGCCCGTCAGAAGATTTAAGCACACATGTAGCTGGGTGTGAAGGCGCGTTGTCAATTAACAAAACAGCCTTCTTTGGCAAATTTTTTGAGTCAAGATGTTTACATACTTGAGGCACAAAAATGTTTTCAAACCATTCTTGAAAAATCTGCTGGTTCATCCAACCTTTTTTTTGGTTGAAATAATCAACTGGTAAATTTTCTGCTCTTGTCCCCTTAAAAGACCTCGGTTTCTTAGATTTACCGATTACAAGAAGCCTAAGTTTGTGACTACCTGCAGCGTTGCTGCATGGCAAGATTGTAATTCTTTACTTGCTACTTTTGTGACCTGCCGCTTGATGTTCACTTTCAAATGCTAAAGTACGAGTGGGAAGACACTTCCAAAAAAGCCCTGATTCATCAGCGTTATAAATTTGTTCATATGACAGATCTTCAGACAACACAAACTCTTCAAAATCACGTTGAAAATCATCAGCTGCTTGTTGATCACCACTCAGCTTCTCTCCATGTAGACCAATCTCTCTAATTCCATGACGTTTCTTAAAACGATGTACCAACCGGACGACGCATCAAAATTTCCTTCCAGGCTTAACAAATCAAAAAAGATTTTTGCTTTAGCTGCAATGGTAGGACCAGACACGGGGGTGCCCTCACTTCGCACCTGAGCTAACCATTCCGCTAATGCCGAGTCAAGTTCATTATAGGTGGATTTCTTCATTGTTTTTCGTTTTTTCATCCCAGAAGCACTGTCCAACACTGATGCAAAGGGTAACAGTTTGTCCTTTTGCTTTAAAACGTCTCGCACTGTTGTTTCCCCGATCCCGTAATTCAAACACATCTGCTTCCTTGAAGCGCCATTTTCTATTTTAGAAATCATTTCAAGTTTTTGTGCAATCGTTAACACAACCTTCTTTCGTTTTTCAGCCATTATAATTTCAGGAACTAACGAACTGATCACGACTGATCACTAAGCACGCTTACTGACAACTGACACCACTGGCAGACTGAGAGAATATGTACGTAAAGGGGGAAGGTTAGTGAACTTGACCAAAACAAAAGAGCAAGAGCCAAAACAAAATTCCGAGAAGGCCTATAGGATTACGATGCACAATAAACCTGTCAGAAATTTTCGACCTTCGCACTGTAGGGCCTATTGTATTTTCCCTGTTGTTGGCTTGGATTAAAATTGGTTTTTTTGAGGTTCGTAATTAAAAAAAATTTTCGCGGCACTCGCGGATAATCGGGGCTTTACTGTATATCTAACAGAGATTACTTTGAAGGCACAATGTAGACCATATATAAGTACAGATGAATTCAAGTTTTTCAAATAAACTAAAATTACGTGAACACTTTGATCAAACATTGTATATTTAAGTTTTAAACACAGCAGTCAATGTGGACATGGAGACTAAAGCATTAGCCATATTCCACGGAAACAATTATTAAACTTCAAATACAGAAACGTACCACTTCTTTTCTTTTTTGCGCCGCTGAGAAGCTTTTGGTTTTTCCAACAACATCCTTCAACTTATGTATCCTCATTATCATCTCCAGGCACTCATTAAATTCACTGTAAACAAACATAATTTTGAAATTACTTTAAAAAAAAATTTAAACCTGGTAGTCGTGGGACTACCGGTAGACATGGAATCATGGGTAGACTTGTGCTTTGGGAAGGAATGAAGGGTTGGTTAAATAAACAGCTCTCATCGTCTTAATGTTCTCATCGTCTGTTTTCTTGCTAGCTAGCCGTACGCTCGATCTGAGTCGCTTTGGGGGCACGCCGGATGACCCAGGTATCGGAGATGCGGGCCGCTTGGGCGCTGATGGGGTTTCGTCAATCTTCAAATGGTTGCCATTTTCTAAGTTCTCGGCCGATTTCTTTGATTTTAGTCTCAAACGATAGGCCTGTTGACGCTCTGCATAGGATTTGCCGGTTTTCGGTTTGAAATTTTTGGTTCGAGTTTTATCGCGATTTTTAGGTCGAGGCTTTTCAAATTTTTGAGTTCAAATGTTGTTATTATTTTCTGTAAGTGCTTCTGGTACTCGGAATTGGTGTTATTGGAGAGATTTAGTTCTGAGGATCACAACGCACTTTGTATTTTCGTGGTCGGACTTGTAGTTCCCGAGATATTTAAGTTTTAGTGGAGCAATTTAGAAATTTTTGGCGCAAAAACACCCTCACGCAGACAAAGCCTAGAGGCGACTGAAGTCAGTTGTCAAAATTCTCAGTACTATTGGTGGAAGGGGGCCGAGTGACTCGATCACCTGACACCTGGTTTGCTGGGATTGGTTGAGCGGTTCGTGAGATAGTGGTATGCCGAAAGCACATTTGAAACATAACGGTCGATTTTCGCGAAACGTGTGAGTAAGACATTACATACCTATGGATTCCATGTCAAAACAGTATCATCAGTAACTTTCCTCAAATATAAGAGGATCAAGAAACAATAATTAATTAATTTTTCTAAAAATATTGTTATCTTGGCTCCTATACAAACAGCACTAACGACATCAACACTGTAATAAGAAGAAGAATATATCTTGCAAATAACACATATTATAGATTAAAAGAGCACCTGCCTCTAGCTTTATCTCAAGAAGCACGAAATGCAAAATCTATAAAACATTTATGAGGCCAGTGCTGACATATGCTTCAGAAACCTGGAAAGTGACAAAAATAGAGAGAGACTTCTAGGTTGCTGTGAAAGACGGATTCTAAGAACAATATTTAGAGGAGTACAAAAAAATGGAATGTGGCGCAGGCGGTATAATTATGAACTATACCATCTTTACAAAACCCCGGACATTGTCAGGCTAATCAAAATATACAGGCTAAGGTGGGTTGGGCGCATAGAGAATGGAGGAAGGACAGCCTACAAAACATATTTTCTACCAGAGACCAATGCGTAGTAAAAAAAGGGGAAGACCCCGAAGTAGATTTAAAGACCAGATAGAGGAGGACCTTGGAAAGCTGAACATAAGAAACTGGAAAGCCAGGGCATGCAATAGGGAGGAATGGAAGTGACCCACCAAGGATTGTAGAGCCACGGTTCATGATGAAGTATGCCCTGTGATTAACAGTATGGACTCATATTTATTCAAATGGGATTATTATTTTAGGTGAAATAATTACTTCTAACCTTCCAACTCAAACTAGATTGCTTTTAACATATCCTGGGACAAAGCAACAAACATGTGAACACAATAATTTTGTGATAAACATAAACAAAAATCTGTCAGTGGACTAGTTAACTGATACCAGTAGCCTTACTTTTCTGCTTTGTGTATTTCTAAAATAATGCAAACATATAAACCTTCAGAATCAGAATCAGAGAAATATGTTCACAGGTTCTTTTTGTTTATTTATTGTTAAAAATAATTTATCATCATAAGTTAACCAAATGCCTATAAGTAATAAAAATGTACTTACTTTACCAGCTCACCCGGAAAATCTATGGTTGGTCCTTGACACATCTCAACAAACTCCTTCACAGCATCCACATGTTGAATAACATTGTCCATTCCACTTATCAGGTTTGCAAAGTGCTCTGCAGCTTCACCTGAAGCATAAAGAAAATTAATTATATCACACACACACACACACACACACACACACACACACACACACACACACACACACACACACACACACACACACACACACACACACACACACACACACACACACACACACACACACACACACACACACACACACACACCTAGAGATGCATATGTCTTCTTTCAAATGTTGTACCTTAATGATGTCTGCAAGGACTCCAATATTCTGGTTTTCATTTCTACAGCTGATTTACTAAATAAATTTGTTATACTCACTGAATATGTTTTAACATTTCATTAAAACAAATTTTATGAGACTGCTATCAAAATATACTCTAATTATTTTAGGAAATTTCGCCTCAACTGCAAATACATACTAACAACAACAATAATAATAAAATTAATTATAATAAAATTTACAATAATGATAATAATAACAATAATAATAATAATAATAAAGGCACGAGATTTAGACAAACTAGAAATATTGGTGTCAAATATATCATATGTACAATTTAAATATGGTTAAACAATGTATGTACAATACGCATGCGCGTATTATTATTGTTATAACGGATGTATGTATTCTATAAAGTTTAGTTCTATGAATAAAGTCTTTTCTAATCAACGTGTTGTCTAACTGTATTTGGCAATATAATTCCAATATTAAATAATATCTCTCACAGGTTATGGGCCGCCTAGTAACTTGGACTAGTATTACACTAGTAATTTGGAGATATATAGACGTGTGTTAGTTGTAATTATGTCGGAATTATTTACAGAGAATAGTTTGTTTACATATACAGGCTCAAATTAAAAGAGTTCACGTGCTTAACCTAAAATGGCTACGTCTACGGTTCCCTTTCCCCTGCTAAAGGCAGATAATTTTTCCACTTGGAAATATAGAATATGTCTTGTTCTGAATAAAGAGGGTGCACTCGTAGCATTAGATAAAACAGACACAGAAATCACAGCACTCACAGGTGCAGATTTGACCAGTTTCCAAGCTAAATACGTAAAAGCTCAATGCATCATCGCACAGTCAATATCAGATAAGTATATTGAATACATAGAGAGTGCACAAAGCGCCAAAGAAATGATTGCAAATCTGGAAAATGTCTTCCAGAGAAAAAGCACATTATCTAACATGTTTATAATGTGAAAGCTATTGAAAATGAAATTCGTCGATGGCGAATTACAAGACCATTCCACTAAATTCGAAAAACTCATAAAAGAACTCGATGGCGTAAGCAAAGTTGCAACCGATGATACCGACAAAACGTGTTACCTTCTTCTGACAATGCCGGAAAGCTTTGAGAGCGTCATTATATCAATAGAAACGATAATGAATAAAGACACGACAGTATATTCGTATTCTGATGTAAAAACAAGGTTATTGGAGACTGAAATCGAAAACAAAGAGAACTCCAATGCAGGTGATAAGGTCGATAACGACGGTAACTGCTCTTTCTACTCTCCACGTGAATATAAGAATAGCTCACAGATGAGGTACGAAAATGTAATATGTCACACATGTTGTAATGGGTCAAATTAGAAGGTTTTTTATTTTTTATTAATCTTGGTTTTGATTTTGTTAAAAGGGTACAATTCACTTCATATATGGGAGCTACCACAGTTTAATTTTATATTAACATAGATCACCCATTCAATCACTTTTAAATTGCCAGACTTCACCTGTAAGGAGCCTCCAGTACAGCAATGCAACATACACACAGTCAGTCAAAACAATTGCCAGACGCATTGCGCAATCACATAGCAGCAGCCTTGTGACACAGTCTCCAGTGTGCAGTTTGGTATCAGAGAGTAAGCAGCACCAGACAATAAAGTTGTGAATTTAAAACAGTGGCCTCGGGTTTACCAGATAGGCTGTTAAAACAAATTTGGCCTATCTTAGAAAGTGTGAAAACAGTCATTAAAAAGTATTAACAGTGTACAAACAAAAAGTTTGCCGCCCAGTCGACAAGCAACAGTTCCCGTTACCGGGTCGGCCTCTGTAGGCTCGTCACACATATTTAAATATTTTAAAGTTGTAGTACAGCAAAACTGTTAAGTGACCGCGGTCAATACGACTAGGGAGTCGGATCAAGTTTTTTTTTCTTCAGAATAGTGAAACCGTGTAACCGAACAAAGCGTGTGCGGGAAGACCGAGTGGCCGGCGAAAGGGGCTTCTGATTGGCATAAAATTTTAAGGGGTTTTTTAATTTAGTATAAATGTGAGTGTGGCAAAGCTGGGCGGCTTTCTGTGTATATTTGTGTTTGCATTTTATGTTTGTGTCCTAGAAAAAATAAGGTAAGCCGTAGATTGTAAGTCATATTACAACAGAGTCACGTGGTGCACAACACCTGAAACATGTATTTACTAAATGTATGTTCTTAATTTCACTAAAGTAACAGTAAAACATTAAAATGGAAATTCTCTTCTTAAACTTGTGTTATGTAAATTATTTACGCAACCTTCAAAATTGTGCTTGTATCTTGGTGTTCGTATGAGACCCTGGACCCAAAAGAGCATGTCGGGATGGTAAGTGAAAGTCATTCTAGGTATTTCTATGTGTATGGTACTCAAAATAATTGTGATAAATAAATAGCTTCACATTTGGCGCCCGAACAGGGACGAATTGCAAAAATAAAATTCCATACCTACAAATGGGATACAAGCACAGTTGAGAGGTTAAGTAAAAAAAAAAAAAAAAAATACGTAAAAGGTACTTATGTAAAGTTATGCAAAAGAAGTAAAGAATAGTTGTTCACATAAGAAACAGAGTAAATACCAAAAAATAATAATAATGGAAAATACAGCAGAGAACGGAGTCGATTTGTCCGACTCGACTGTGATAAGTGAAACAGCTGAAGTTGACGAATCAGCTGTGATGAGTAGTCCTGAAATACATTCAACACCGAATGTAGGTCAAGACGATAAAAATATGAATGTAAATAACACAAATGAAAAAGATAATACAGAGGATTCAGGGATTCAAGCAACCCTGACCTCAACAAAATACAATAAGGTGAATGACGACCTAATGAGTATTATACTTAATCAATTAGAAAAAATGAATAATAAATTAGATAGTCGCTTTGACAATAATGACATAAAATTAGACAGACAAAGTAGCGAATTAAATAGTCGCTTTGATGAAATTGAGACCAAATTCAATGTAATGAATAGTCGTTTCGACAATAACGATATAAAATTGAATAAATTCGACGCTAAATTTGATGCACTCAAATTTGATATTGATGAGGTAAAAACAAAATGCGAAAATAGTTGTCACGAATTGAAACGAGATATTGAGAGAATAGTAGAGTCAGTAGGAGAACAGAGTAAAAGTAAAAATAATAATGACAGTAAGAAATTAACAAGTGATGACAATAATGTCGAAAATGAGAATATAATTAACAGTGTGGTAGTAGAGAGTAAGAACAATGATATTGAAAATGGTAATGTGATTGAAAGGGTGGTATCAGAAAGTGATACGTTGAAAATCGATAGTGAAACAGTAAGTGAGAGTGAGAAAATGATAAGTTGTAATGAAGTAATAATCAGTGTTGTTGAATTAGAAAAAGAATGGAGAGAGAGAGTAGATGAATGTGTAGGGCAGGGGGTAAAATTTCCCCTTATTTGTGATGAACCAGAGTGTTCAAAAGTGTTATTTTTGGGCAAGAGACCCTTATTAGTGAAAGATTTGAAGTGTTTAATTTTGCTGAATAATTTTGTACCCCCTGCGTGGAATGATAAAAGTGTGACATGGTGTTATGATGATGAAAGATGTTTTGAGAGAGAGTTGTGCATTGATAAAGAAATAGAATTATATAAACTAATGAGAGATTATAATGAGTTGAAAGAGATGTTAGTCGATATGAAATACTTACCCGTTAAAATAGAGAGTGGAGATTATTTTGATAATACATGTTTAAATAATAATAATGTTCTTTATGAAGAAAAAATAACTGACTCGATAACGAATATTACTGATGGAGACCTAACCAATGTACTTAATGTTGACTTGTTTAATGATTATGTGGATAAAATAAATCAGTTTAATTTGTATGGTTACAACACACAAAACAGTCATTTGTGTGCTGATAGAATTGAACGATGTTATGTAGAACCAAGGTTGATTTGGAACGATGGAGGTTGAACAATTAAAACAATAAAAGACAGTATAAATATTTTGTTTTAATGGTTCTGACATGGCAAATCTGGACAAATGAAGTGCGGAAAAAACTGAATAATAAATAACAAGAGTTTGTAAATAATATAGTGAATTTATTTGTGTGTATTATGAAACGTTAAGTAAACAATGTGTGTACGTAAGATGATTGTTGTAATAATAATATTGAAATAGTTGCAAGTTAAACAAATAATTTAAAAGGGTCAATTTTATTAATGAATTAAAAATATATCTGATCCGAATTGGAATAAAATGTAAGAGACAAATATGTTATCTAAAAGATTTATAAAACTTGAAAAGTGTAGCAAGTAGGTATGGCAATATATGATGTAACTAGAATGTTTAGACTATGAATGCTGAAACTGAGAATGTTTATAACTGTTGTTTATGAAAACGAGTCTGGCACACAACTGTGTTCATGTAAACAGTAAACAGGTGTGTTGAAGTGGTATGTTGTGACTAATGCCTACAGACATACTTGGTGACCATAACAAAACCCTATTGTGACACAAAAGAAGTAAAGCAAATTTTTTGTTAAAATAATAATGAGGTAATTATTGTAACTTAAGAGTTTGAGACATTAAAAAATCATTAAACCATTAATCATTAATTAATAGAAACAATGATTTTTAACAATGAATTTAATTTTTTTTGAAGTTTAAGTTTTTGAATTTGAATTTTTTTTCGAAAAAAAAAAAATAAAATGGGATGCATATAATTTCAAGATTAAATAAATCCTAGAATTAAGTGACCAAAAACAATTGTCAAGGTTAGTATCAGTGAGCATGGGAACGTTTTGAAACGATGTGTAACAAAATATAAACTTGATATCAATACAAGAAGTGGGGATGATTTTGGGGGGTAGATTGGTGCTAAATGAAGTGATAGAACAATGGAGTGTTGAACTGTATTTGTAGAAAGTTTAATTTTCAATTGTTAAGTAATTAATTAGCTATTAAGTGGCTATTGAGGGGGTGGCCTGTGCTCTCTTAAATAGCGAAATGGGTTGGGGGTAACAGTGAGTGTTACCTCCATCGGAGGCCAAAATGGCGATAAATGTGCGGCACACCTTATCCATGTAAATTAAAGTTTACACACATTACTAAATGGCAGTGTCGCACATAGTAGTGATGTGTAACAGGCAATTAAATTAAAGTTAGATTTCCTCGACTTTTCGGGCGGTTACTGCCTTACCAGCACTAACCGTGGTTTTGGCTAGCGGCCAGCTATGGCCATACCAAGTCCCTTGACCATAGCTGACTTGAAATTGGTATATATTTGAAATTCATTGGGGGGTGACATTAGAGGAAATCTCCGGTACTATGGAACAGCGGCTGCCACTCTGCCCGATTTGGGGTAGCAAGACCGGTGGCAGAACCGTCTTAAGGGTGTATGATTATAGAACAAGAACATGATGATGTTCACTAATTTAAAACTTAATAGCGGAAGCAGAGACACGGAGAGGTAAAAACCCTGCTCCAAAATATACAGTCTCTGTGGAAGCGAATGGGCGCCACAGTCCACCATAATCTGAAATAGTGTGTGTGGCTAGGAGGTGACGCAAAGGAGTCACGAATGTAAATTTTATAACATAACATTTTTATTCAAAGTTTGATCAAATAAAACCGCTTGTGCTCTGTTCAGGTAACTAGATTGCTTAGATATTTAAAAATAAGTTGTTCATGCTATAATTTTAATTGTATTATTTTATTGTTGTCTGTTAGATAAGCATTGATAAGAATATGTATTTTCATTATGTGTGTATTAAGCTAATAATTAGATTGTCTGGCAGGCTAACATAAATGACCAGAAGCAAAAAAGGGGAAACAATGAGGGTAGAAGTGAGTATTGTTAAATATATATTTCATATAATTTATTCAATTGTAAGATGTATTTTCATTGTGTTAGTAGGATCAGGTGATCAGCAATAACGTCACTGGTATATTATTTATAAATGTTTTAAGTAATTGATGTTCAATGTAATGTTTGATGTATTAGAGATGTTTTGAAGTAATGATAAAAATAGTTTGATAAAGTGAGAAATAAAGTAACAATTTGTGAAGATTAAGAAAAGATAGTTTTTGGGTGATGAATATTTTATGGGACACATATTGAAGCGTGACAGATAATCCACACAAATGCATTACTCAATGATCATTAATAAAGCTCTAATATATGGAATATCCAGATGAGAATTAATTAAAATGCACTATTTAATAATATATTCACAAGAAAGGTTAAATAAAGAAAAATTCTGCAAATAATATAATATAATACAAATTTAAAAACCCAGGAAACTAAAAATGATAACAACAAAATTACCCAGGTAAGATAGAAGCAGGCAATTAATATACCCCGTCAAAGAAACCAGACCAGAAAAAACAAAGATACAGAAGACAGAAGAAAGAAGAATAATTAAAACTAGAGAAGAAAGAAGACTAATTAAAGCTACTACTACAGAAGAAGGAAGAAAGAAGAACAATCAAAGCTACTGAAGACAGAAGAAAGAAGAATAATTAAAACTAGAGAAGAAAGAAGACTAATTAAAACTACTACTACAGAAGAAGGAAGAAAGAAGAACAATCAAAGCTACTGAAGACAGAAGAAAGAAGAATAATTAAAACTAAAGAAGAAAGAAGACTAATTAAAACTACTACTACAGAAGAAGGAAGAAAGAAGAACAATCTAAGCTATTGAAGAAAGAAGAACAATTAAAACTCAAAGAAGACAGAAGAACAATCAAAGCTACTGAAGACAGAAGAAAGAAGAATAATTAAAACTAAAGAAGAAAGAAGACTAATTAAAACTACTACTACAGAAGAAGGAAGAAAGAAGAACAATCAAAGCTACTGAAGACAGAAGAAAGAAGAATAATTAAAACTAAAGAAGAAAGAAGACTAATTAAAACTACTACTACAGAAGAAGGAAAAAGAAGAACAATCAAAGCTACTGAAGACAGAAGAAAGAAGAATAATTAAAACTAAAGAAGAAAGAAGACTAATTAAAACTACTACTACAGAAGAAGGAAGAAAGAAGAACAATCTAAGCTACTGAAGAAAGAAGAAAGAAGAACAATTAAAACTCAAAGAAGACAGAAGAACAATCAAAGCTACTGAAGACAGAAGAAAGAAGAAGAATTAAAACTAAAGAAGAAAGAAGACTAATTAAAACTACTACTACAGAAGAAGGAAGAAAGAAGAACAATCAAAGCTACTGAAGACAGAAGAAAGAAGAATAATTAAAACTAAAGAAGAAAGAAGACTAATTAAAACTACTACTACAGAAGAAGGAAGAAAGAAGAACAATCAAAGCTACTGAAGACAGAAGAAAGAAGAATAATTAAAACTAGAGAAGAAAGAAGACTAATTAAAGCTACTACTACAGAAGAAGGAAGAAAGAAGAACAATCTAAGCTACTGAAGAAAGAAGAACAATTAAAACTCAAAGAAGACAGAAGAAAGAAGAATAATTAAAACTAAAGAAGAAAGAAGACTAATTAAAACTACTACTACAGAAGAAGGAAGAAAGAAGAACAATCAAAGCTACTGAAGACAGAAGAAAGAAGAATAATTAAAACTAAAGAAGAAAGAAGAAGGAAGTGAGACGACCCATATAAAACAAAAACCCCATAGGGAAAGAACCCCAAAAACCCCAAAACCAATAAATGCCCAAAAAAGAAAGTATAACACATTAAAAAACCATATCACTGTAAAACTGACAAAAAACTAAAAGTGTTAGCAGTAGTAAATATTAGTGCATTCAAAAAGTTATTGTGTAATGTGTATGAACAAATCTTCACAGTTCCCCCATGGTTGAATATTTCATATTAAAAACTAGAAAAAGACTAGTAAATATAGTAATAATTCACCATGGAAAAGTGTAAGTGATCAAATTATAACTAATAAACTTTAAGAAAGGTGCATGAGTAGCAGTACAAAGTAACAAACTTTAAGTTTTGTGAACGGTGTCTACTTTGATAATGAAGTAGTAATTTTACTAATAAAAAGCTACTAAAACTGTATGAACATTCCATAGAATGGAATATAACTTAGATAGCCAGGGTTATACTTTAAGAGGGGGCATAAATCTTATAAAATGGGGAATTACAGAACTAACTGTTTATGATGAATTTGTAGAAGGTATTAACAATTATATATGGATCCAAATGTTGGGTTCCAATTAAATATAGCATTTAGATAAGTAAGGGTTAGTCATAAGAAATATTAGTATTATAATTGTTATTTTATTGTTCATGTTAATTTAGGAATGCATTATCTAAAATTAGATATCATTCCAATGTTGTAGAAATACTTTTTATTATGTTATTAGGTGATATACCAAAACAATGTTATTAAGAACACCAGTTTTATATATCTGGGTGTTATATTTTAATTGTATAATCTATAATTACTGTTATGCCAGATCAGAGAACTAATTTTTAATCAAATATATCAGAGTCAGAAGTCAGAGAAGGAAATAAAACAATTACATTAGTAAAACATTCTGCAAATAGCCACAATTCAAATCTAGGCAATATAATAAAGTTAAAATGCAGAATAATTAATAAACCTAATCTTATAAACCAGTCAAACTGACAATATTTAGGCAAGATACACCCAACATATTAAATACTATGTAAATAAGGCTTTCTAAAGATATGGTCATTCTATGAGTAAAATTAGTTATTTGTATAATGAAATACCATTTGAAACTGAAATAGATCCACTAACATTATCATAAGGGGAGTCATATACAACTGAATTGTATGAAAAAACCATCATTAATATACTAAATTGCCATAAAATAAGTGAGAATTGACAATTATAACAATTTCAGATTTTATAGAATAATAATTATATTAGGTAAAATGGCTATTATTTACTTAGAAGACAGGAAGTATAAATTTAGGCCGACCTTCCCAAAAAATATAAGAAATATGATTTTCTGATAAAACTTTGTAATACTAACTTAATTACTATCAAAATAAGTAGAATAGAATAGTGAAAACGAATATGTATTTTATATTTCAAACAGTTAACTAATAACGAATTTATTTTATGAACATAATGTACATTTTTAAAGTGTATCGGAAGTTATGGCAATTTTAAACAATGTCTGAAATATATTATATAGGCTAAGATTTTCATGAGATGAAGGAAATCCACACAGTTAATTATTATACATGGTAGAGAACACTTGAACGAGGTTTTGCTCCTATTAACCTATATAAGAAGCAGAAATGGCGTGCGGTATATAAAAACCTAGTCTTCAGTGAAAATTTTTAACTTTTTCAATTTTGAGTTTAAATGTTAGAATCAGTGAGCACAAACCATAACACGATTAAAATACAGTAAAACAGAACAATATAGGACTAAATTATTAAATTAACACCATCACTAATAATTATTACTAACGAAACGAAAAGTGTTAGTTACAACCCATTTAACCAAAGTGAAGTTAGACATTATCACACACATTTAAACAAAGTGAACTACGAAACACTGAACCAGGAACACTCAATTAACACCAGAAGGAAGATCCACAATTGCTGAGATGAGGAAACGGTGAAAAGGCAGCATTTATTACAAGAAATATTCGTCGAGGCAACTACGTACAACCTACTCAGTCGGCAGGCGGCCATCTTTGTCTTCTCAGCCTTCTATGCGAGTTTGACCAAATGAACATTGAATCGTCACTGGTTCGAATTTTATAATATATAAACATTCAATATTATTTAATAACATTGTAATTTTTAATTTTAAGACTTTTAACTGTAAGTGTTATACTTTCATGACCCTGACCTTCTCTGGCTTTTTATATAATTAACCGTTCGAAGAACCTATTTTTATAATACCAATATAAAATTCATAGATCGACCGACCCTGAGCGAGTCAATACGGCATGGTAACATTGTTTTCAATTGAGCAAATTCCTTATTTTGTTGAATAAACGTTTGTTATCTAGTAAATTGAATTTGATTTCTCTAATAAAAGGACATAACCATTAATTAATAAAGAAAACTCGACAACCTTTAAAGGCAGTATATGCGAACTACTACATTTCAAGAGTAAGAAGAAGAGAGCCGTTCGCGCCTAATTTGAAATTAACTGGATTGTCTTTTTAATAAATTTACAGAAGGGAAGATTATTACTAGAATACACACCATACCATCCTATTTATAATTACAATCAACAATCTCAATTTATTTCTAAATTTTAAGAATATAAACACATCGAAAACAATTTTTTCAGAATTTTTTTTTTTGTATAAATATAAATTTTAAATTTATATCACCTTTCAAATTGCTGCAACAGCAACATACACCTAGAATATTTGATAACAACATTATCCAGGAACATTACCAAATCGACGTCTCCCAGAGCGGAACGTCACTACTACACATACGCACCATAAAAATTATTCTGGGTAATATTATACCAGATCACCATTACAATTACCATTATATATTACAAAAGTGAAGACCAGTAGTGAGAGCCGAACGAAGATTAGAAGACATTAGCTACATTACTACACACAATAGTGAGAGTACAATTCTCATACATCAACTATTTATTTATTTTTATATTTAATATTTATCGTATCATTACAAAATTGGCGAGTCCAACTTGTGGGGCTCGATTACCGCAGAATACCAGAACAAGCAACACTTTATAAATTTAATTATAATTTGTAATAAATAAGTTATATTACAAAAATTGGCGTCCAACTAAAGGGCTGTAATTAGGGGTTGAAAGGCGGTAATTACTTACCCAATTCCTAATTCAGCTTGGCAGCGGTTACCCAGCCAGGGAATCAGGGAAAATAATGCGTCGTGCCACATCAAAGAAGAGAGCGGCGGAGGCCGAGAAAGAACTCGATATGGATAATAAGGAGGCGACCCCAGTGGAGGACGTGGAAAGGATATTAGAACGGGTGGAACGTAAAAAACCAGCACCACCAGAGGAACAACCCGAAGCGCACACACAAACAGGGGAAATCGATGTCCGGGAGGAACGAATAGGACAACCCGAGAAACCACCACGAGAAGAGAATAGTAACATTCAGGAGATGTTCAGGATAATGATGGAGAAGATGGAAGAAAACAGCACGAAGATGGAAGAAAACAGCAAGAAGATGGAAGAAAACTTGAAGAAGGACAACCAAACAACCAAGGAAGAATTAAGCAAGAAAATGGATTCCACCGAAGAAAACTTGAACAAGAAAATGGATTCTACCACAGAAGAAAATAATAAAAGATTAGAAGATTTGAAGAATGATAACCAATCTTTAAGGGAAGAATTGAAGAAGGACAACCAAGAAACAAAAGAAGAATTGGGCCGTAAAATAGAAAGGACCAATAAGAGAATTGAGGAAACCAGTAAAAAGGTGGAAAAGAAAATGGAAGAAAATAAGAAGAATTTGGAAGAAAAGATGGAAGAAACCAATAAGAAAATCGAAAGTGATCATCAACAGTTAAGGGAAGAGTTAAGAGAAGATAACCAACTGTTACGGGAAGAATTACGGGAAGTGAACCAGGAGAATCTCGACAAATTAGACGAATGAATGGAGCTATTAAGAAAAGAAATGAACAAGGAACTCATGGAAAACAAGAAATCTATGACCAAAAGGCTGGAAGACGAAACCATAACTATACATCAACAGATAAGAGAAGTTGATGGAAGATGTCGAATGACGGAAGTGGAGGTACAAGAGTTCAAGGAAGTGGTGAACACCAAGGTCACAAATCTTGAAGAATCTACTCGCAAGAAAGCAGAAGAAAACCGAAGGGAAAGCCAGGAAGAACTTAGCAAGGTACGAACTCGAATTACAGAAAGATGCGACGGAATGGAGGAAGCAATGACTAACATCACTGGTCAAGTGAGACAGAACCAGGAGGACATGGAAGCAATTCGGAGCCGACCAACCAGCTTTACTAATATCCCAATAAACGAGAACAGAGAATGGCTTAACTTTCGCCAGTATAAAAGGAAGCCAATGGAGTTCTTGGCCCGTATCGAAGAATATATGGCCAAACATAAAAGTAATCGATGGTCCAATAATCGTGAACTATTAGACGAATCATTCCGTGATATGACGGATAATTGGTGGATGGCGAACAGGAGCGAAATAACCGATTATCCGCAGTTCAAAAGTCTGTTCAAGTCTAAGTATTGGTCAGAGACCACCCAGAATTTAATAAGGGACAACATCTGCAATGGCCGATATAGAACTCAGTTTGGCAGTACCATGACTGCGTACTTTCTTGGGAAGGTGTGCCTGGCCAAGCACCTGGAACCAGCTATACCGGAGGAATGCCTGGTGAACAAGCTTTCTTATCATTACGACGAAGAAGTCATAAGAGCTCGAAGAGGTAGTCAGATAAAGACCATACAGGCGATGACGGAGCTATTGGAAAACTATGAGAATGAAGAATACTACAGGCAGAGCAGAAGAAGAAACGAGCGGCCGGAAGTTCGAAATAATCCGTCATCAAACAATAATAATCAACCGGTCAACATTGGGTACCAAGGAAATAGATATAACCCGAATTACCATAATCAACACCCCACGAATGGTAACAACAACAATAATAACCATGGGAATATAAACCCAAATAATAACAGAAATAATAACGGGTTCTCCGGAAATCGAGGTAATTATTACCCGAATAATTATATGAATAGACAAAGAAACGCCAATCCTACAAATAACACCGAGCGGTTTGACAATAACAATAGGGGTTACCCTAATCAGAATAACAACAACAACAGGTTCTCCCGACCCCGGGTAAATTTTATACGGGCGGAAGGAAACAACCACCGCAGGTATAACCAGCAACGGCGAAACAGCGTACGCGAGTACGAAGATCTAAACCGAAGCCGAGAACGGGACAACTCTAGTTATAATTTGCCGAGGCGAAGTACTAGCCTAGATGACCCGGAGCGGCGTACAAATAGAGAACAAACCTACGAACCGAGAACTGAAAGACTGGAACCTACTCAAGGTTTCCCCACTGATGCCTCTGTTGGTCCGAGTAATAACCAAGATGAGGAGAATTTAAACGGGAGGAGGCAGTAATAAACAATAAGGACCTTTTGCTGCTTCTATCGCCTGGGTATGTAAATGAATTGCCGATAGTAAATAATCCCAATAAAATTACAATCATTCGATGTAATTACTTGAAAAATATTAGAAATGAATTACTGGAGGAGGACAACGCTCGCCTCCCTATAATAAATAATGAAATAATATACATTAATGCAGAAGTCGAAGGAACATTCGCACAACTAATGATTGATACCGGTGCGAATGTATCCATAATTAATACAACAGAATTGGAAAGAATCCAAGGAAATTGTGGTAAGTTATTGCCAACCTTACCTATAAATAACATTGTATTAATCGGTGCCACGGGTCGCCAAAACAAGACAATCAGAAAACAAGTATCATTGAATGTCGTTAGTAAGGGTATAGCGATGAACATGGTCTTCTTAATTGCGGCAGGATTACCTTTCAACATATTAGTGGGATGTGATGTACTGAGAAGGAACTCTGCTATTATTGATTTACGAATGGAGAAGGTATCACTCTTTACCGGAGATCTGACCTGGACGGCCGATTTAGTCGGTAGTGAGATGACACTTCCCAGCAGTATCCACCAGCAAATACGTAGCATAAATTATACCAATACTAACACCATTCCTAACACTATAGTATATGAACTTACAGACGAGGATTTATGGTCCCTGAAAATACAGGAGATAAGGGATTTCCGAAGCGGAATTAATAGAGAAAAATTACCCAATACTCAAGCGAATCAGCTAGTACAAATTTATGAAAAATACCGCTCAGTATTTTCCGATGAGCCAGGCAAGGTAAGAAATTATCAATGTACCCTTCAATTCCGAGATACAGTAGAGTTTAATAGGAAATCCTACCCTATCGCACATTCTCGAAAAGAGGCAGTAAGAGCGGAAATTAATCGAATGATTAATAACGATATAATAGAACCTAGTCAATCCCCGTACACCAGCCCTATTGTCGCAATTCCCAAGAAAAACGGCGAAGTCCGGCTTTGTTTGGATGCTCGGGAAATAAACAAGAAAATCATTAATGATAGAACATCGCCCACGGTAGATCATTACTGGTAGAGTTGCACCCACGGAGTCGCCAATATCTGGCTTTCATATTCGAGGGGCGTAATTACCAATTCAAAAGGTTGCCCTTCGGATTGGTAAACTCAGTTGCCATCTTTGTGACCTGCATGGACCAGATATTGGGACAAGAAGCACTTCAGTTTACAACGGTGTACGTCGACGACTTACTGATAACATCTAAGACGTGGGAGGAACACTGTTACCGGATGGAACATGTGCTAAAAAAATTATCTGCCAGTAACGTCACGCTGAAGTTGGAAAAATCCAAGTTTATTGCCAGAGAAGTGCAATTTTTAGGATTTAACTTGGACAATCAAGGAATCTCACCGTCGGCAGAAAAGGTAGAAGCCATCCAGAAATTCCCGGCACCCAAAAACAGGAAGCAATTGCAGTCATTCCTGGGACTCTGCAATTATTATAGAAAGTTCCAGGAACAATATTCAGAGTTAACTGCGAGGTTTCAACCTCAATTATCATCTAAAAACAAGTGGGTATGGTGTAAGGCACAAGAGGGGATTTTCCAACAAATTAAGGACAAATTTCTGGATACGATAATACTTCGCCACCCAAACTTTAAGTTACCGTTCTTCATGAACTGCGATGCCAGCAACATCAGCCTGGGAACAACACTGTATCAGGAGGACGAGAAGGGTCAACCTCAAGTAATTAGCTTCGCCAGCAGGTCTTTGAACCACTGCGAAAGGAATTACACGGTAACGGAAAAAGAATTACTGAGCGTGGTATTCGCTTGCGGTAAGTTCCGCACTTACATTTTGGGATACCCGGTGACTGTCCGAACTGACCATAAATCTATTTCATTCTTAAAAAGCTGCAAACTGAACCATGGCAGACTAACGAGGTGGATACTTGCCCTTCAAGAATACCATCTACAATGGGAGTACATCCCTGGTAAGAAAAATATAGTAGCAGATGTGTTATCCCGGGTCAATGTGGAGGAACAAACTTTCGAAGGGGAGAAAGAAAGCGTGCTGAAAATATATCATCTTCTTAGCACCAGGGCCGATTTAACAACAATATTAACCAACATGAGTACCCACCAACAAGCGGACCCAAAATTGCAAAACCTCAAACTTCGGCTAGAAGAGGGAGATGAAACCGTTGCTATATATTACCAGATGAATAAACAAATACTGTTCATTAAAACATCTTTGAAGGAAGAGATTTGGAAGGTAGTTGTCCCGACACAGATCGAAAAGGAATTGATCGTGAATTACCATATACGTTACGGGCACATGGGTGCCCTCAAGGTAATAAAGGCTCTGGAGGAGAGCTGCTATATAAAAAACATCAATAGAAAGGTCCGAATGTATATAAAGAGTTGTAAGATCTGCCAGCTGGTAAAAACTAATAATGAGAAGAAGGAAGGTGTGATGATCCCAATCACTTCCCAAGCGAAATTGGAGAAGGTGTTCCTCGATATCTGCGGACCATTTCCCCGTAGTGGAGGTCGACACCGATATCGGTACCTAACCATCATAATGGACCACTTCACCAAATATATTAAGCTATACCCTACTAACCGAGCGACTACACGGAAAATTCTGGGGATACTAACTGAACAGTATATCCCACACCTGGGGAAACCATCTTCGATCATTACTGATCATGGAACCCAGTTTAAGGGTGGAAATTGGCGGGATACGTTATTGTCAATGGGCATTCGTACATACAAGACCTCGGTCTACCATCCGAGCAGTAATCCGGCAGAGCGGGTGTTGCGAGAAGTGGGGAGGATCCTCAGGACTTATTGTCACCATCAACAAAAAAGGTGGCAAGACTATTTAGAAGCCACGGAGGAATTCCTCAACTTAGCTTACCATCCAGCTATAGGGATAACCCCATATTCTGCTATGTACGAGAAACCACCCCCACGAGAGATCACAGATATCCTCGAGTTCCCCAGTAACCATGTGTACAGATTTGATAAAGCTAAGTTCTTCAACAAGGTGGCAGAAGACCAGTTAAAACGGCAGAATAAATATCAAAACGCCAGTGGCAAAGTAATAATATATGAGAAGGGAGAAAAAATTTTACTAAGAAATCGTGAACTTCCCAGCACACTGGAAGGAATAACGAAAAAGTTATTACTATTATACACCGGACCATATATAATATCCAATGTGAAAAATAACAATACCTATGAAATAAAGGAGATCGATTCAGACAGGATAAAGGGAGTATATAACCAGGCTTCCATGAAAAAATATTATGAGTAAGGGAAGGTATAGAAGAAGTAAGTAAATCTCAAAATTCAAAAAACAAGTAAGAACACCTTACTACCCATTATTTAGGAGATAATTTATGATGAAAAATAAGTAAAAATTCAAAAATGAAGTAATGACTACTTACTTACCTATTATTTAGAAAACAATTTATGAATCAAAAGAAAATGAATTTTGAATTAAACCACAAAATTCAGAAACCCAAGTAAGAACAACTTACTACCTTATCTTAAAAACAACTTTTAGAAATGAACAAGAAGAAAAAGAATTTGGATAACACATTACAAACAATTATATATGGAACCAATTCTGAAAAACTTTCAAGAATAAAGAAATGGCAGTACAAACCACTGATACAATTTAAATGAATAAACTTATTGTGAAGTAAAATTAATGAGAATTTTATGTCAAATAAACAGAAATATTAAACATATGGCATTAATAATAAAGGAGTGCATTTGGATAAAAAGCAAGAGCAGAATAAAATTTTGAAAAAGAAAGAAAAAACCATATATAAATAAGTCCATAAGAAAAAGATGATCATATATAAATGTCAGTTATAAGAAAGACAATTAAAAGAGTAATTGAAAAAACATAATACTAGTGGAACGATTCACAAGAATTAAGAAAGGAACAAAAATATAATACAAAATATATGCTACCAATGACCAGAAGGAGATTGTGATAACAGTCAAAAAATGACAGAGAATTAAAAACTTTACACTGAATAAGGAGTGATAATTATATTATACCAGCTTCCAATCACAAGGAGAAATAAAATGCCAGCAGAGCTAACCATTGAGAAAAATAACTGAGATAGAGATTCACTAAGATAGAAATATTAATAGATCTGTTCGTATACGAAGTGAAATATCCAAAGATATTTAATTTTTTTTTATAGTCATAAGGTGGACTATTCTTATATAATTTTTATTAATGACTGTCTGAGATAAGTCCAGCAGTATTATTATGTATTGGTCAGAGATGATTTACCTCTGTTATCAATAAATGACGTAGCATGGGCAGCAGAGTGAGATGCCTACAGAGCCCCTCTGGACACTGCCCCAGCTAACGTATTAGGGAATGTTAGGGAATAAATATCCCAAGGATAAAGAAACAAGTTAAGAAGAAAATGGAAAAATAAAAAATAACGAACCTCAGATGACTATTACTATCAGTAAGAATCCAGTTAATAATGAAATATAGATAAGCTCAAAAATATGGGAGAAAAAATTTTTAGAAATGTGAAGGAAGTAAAGAAATATAATTTATAATATAATGTCATAAGCAATTACTTCAGACAAACTAAGTATGATCTGAACTAATCACTTCTGGAAGAGAGCAATCTGTAGCGTGACAGATAATCCACACAAATGCATTACTCAATGATCATTAATAAAGCTCTAATATATGGAATATCCAGATGAGAATGAATTAAAATGCACTATTTAATAATATATTCACAAGAAAGGTTAAATAAAGAAAAATTCTGCAAATAATATAATATAATACAAATTTAAAAACCCAGGAAACTAAAAATGATAACAACAAAATTACCCAGGTAAGATAGAAGCAGGCAATTAATATACCCCGTCAAAGAAACCAGACCAGAAAAAACAAAGATACAGAAGACAGAAGAAAGAAGAATAATTAAAACTAGAGAAGAAAGAAGACTAATTAAAGCTACTACTACAGAAGAAGGAAGAAAGAAGAACAATCAAAGCTACTGAAGACAGAAGAAAGAAGAATAATTAAAACTAGAGAAGAAAGAAGACTAATTAAAACTACTACTACAGAAGAAGGAAGAAAGAAGAACAATCAAAGCTACTGAAGACAGAAGAAAGAAGAATAATTAAAACTAAAGAAGAAAGAAGACTAATTAAAACTACTACTACAGAAGAAGGAAGAAAGAAGAACAATCTAAGCTACTGAAGAAAGAAGAAAGAAGAACAATTAAAACTCAAAGAAGACAGAAGAACAATCAAAGCTACTGAAGACAGAAGAAAGAAGAATAATTAAAACTAAAGAAGAAAGAAGACTAATTAAAACTACTACTACAGAAGAAGGAAGAAAGAAGAACAATCAAAGCTACTGAAGACAGAAGAAAGAAGAATAATTAAAACTAAAGAAGAAAGAAGACTAATTAAAACTACTACTACAGAAGAAGGAAGAAAGAAGAACAATCAAAGCTACTGAAGACAGAAGAAAGAAGAATAATTAAAACTAAAGAAGAAAGAAGACTAATTAAAACTACTACTACAGAAGAAGGAAGAAAGAAGAACAATCTAAGCTACTGAAGAAAGAAGAAAGAAGAACAATTAAAACTCAAAGAAGACAGAAGAACAATCAAAGCTACTGAAGACAGAAGAAAGAAGAAGAATTAAAACTAAAGAAGAAAGAAGACTAATTAAAACTACTACTACAGAAGAAGAAAGAAAGAAGAACAATCAAAGCTACTGAAGACAGAAGAATGAAGAATAATTAAAACTAAAGAAGAAAGAAGACTAATTAAAACTACTACTACAGAAGAAGGAAGAAAGAAGAACAATCAAAGCTACTGAAGACAGAAGAAAGAAGAATAATTAAAACTAAAGAAGAAAGAAGACTAATTAAAACTACTACTACAGAAGAAGGAAGAAAGAAGAACAATCAAAGCTACTGAAGACAGAAGAAAGAAGAATAATTAAAACTAGAGAAGAAAGAAGACTAATTAAAGCTACTACTACAGAAGAAGGAAGAAAGAAGAACAATCTAAGCTACTGAAGACAGAAGAAAGAAGAATAATTAAAACTAAAGAAGAAAGAAGACTAATTAAAACTACTACTACAGAAGAAGGAAGAAAGAAGAACAATCAAAGCTACTGAAGACAGAAGAAAGAAGAAAGAAGAACAATCAAAGCTACTGAAGACAGAAGAAAGAAGAATAATTAAAACTAAAGAAGAAAGAAGAAGGAAGTGAGACGACCCATATAAAACAAAAACCCCATAGGGAAAGAACCCCAAAAACCCCAAAACCAATAAATGCCCAAAAAAGAAAGTATAACACATTAAAAAACCATATCACTGTAAAACTGACAAAAAACTAAAAGTGTTAGCAGTAGTAAATATTAGTGCATTCAAAAAGTTATTGTGTAATGTGTATGAACAAATCTTCACAGTTCCCCCATGGTTGAATATTTCATATTAAAAACTAGAAAAAGACTAGTAAATATAGTAATAATTCACCATGGAAAAGTGTAAGTGATCAAATTATAACTAATAAACTTTAAGAAAGGTGCATGAGTAGCAGTACAAAGTAACAAACTTTAAGTTTTGTGAACGGTGTCTACTTTGATAATGAAGTAGTAATTTTACTAATAAAAAGCTACTAAAACTGTATGAACATTCCATAGAATGGAATATAACTTAGATAGCCAGGGTTATACTTTAAGAGGGGGCATAAATCTTATAAAATGGGGAATTACAGAACTAACTGTTTATGATGAATTTGTAGAAGGTATTAACAATTATATATGGATCCAAATGTTGGGTTCCAATTAAATATAGCATTTAGATAAGTAAGGGTTAGTCATAAGAAATATTAGTATTATAATTGTTATTTTATTGTTCATGTTAATTTAGGAATGCATTATCTAAAATTAGATATCATTCCAATGTTGTAGAAATACTTTTTATTATGTTATTAGGTGATATACCAAAACAATGTTATTAAGAACACCAGTTTTATATATCTGGGTGTTATATTTTAATTGTATAATCTATAATTACTGTTATGCCAGATCAGAGAACTAATTTTTAATCAAATATATCAGAGTCAGAAGTCAGAGAAGGAAATAAAACAATTACATTAGTAAAACATTCTGCAAATAGCCACAATTCAAATCTAGGCAATATAATAAAGTTAAAATGCAGAATAATTAATAAACCTAATCTTATAAACCAGTCAAACTGACAATATTTAGGCAAGATACACCCAACATATTAAATACTATGTAAATAAGGCTTTCTAAAGATATGGTCATTCTATGAGTAAAATTAGTTATTTGTATAATGAAATACCATTTGAAACTGAAATAGATCCACTAACATTATCATAAGGGGAGTCATATACAACTGAATTGTATGAAAAAACCATCATTAATATACTAAATTGCCATAAAATAAGTGAGAATTGACAATTATAACAATTTCAGATTTTATAGAATAATAATTATATTAGGTAAAATGGCTATTATTTACTTAGAAGACAGGAAGTATAAATTTAGGCCGACCTTCCCAAAAAATATAAGAAATATGATTTTCTGATAAAACTTTGTAATACTAACTTAATTACTATCAAAATAAGTAGAATAGAATAGTGAAAACGAATATGTATTTTATATTTCAAACAGTTAACTAATAACGAATTTATTTTATGAACATAATGTACATTTTTAAAGTGTATCGGAAGTTATGGCAATTTTAAACAATGTCTGAAATATATTATATAGGCTAAGATTTTCATGAGATGAAGGAAATCCACACAGTTAATTATTATACATGGTAGAGAACACTTGAACGAGGTTTTGCTCCTATTAACCTATATAAGAAGCAGAAATGGCGTGCGGTATATAAAAACCTAGTCTTCAGTGAAAATTTTTAACTTTTTCAATTTTGAGTTTAAATGTTAGAATCAGTGAGCACAAACCATAACACGATTAAAATACAGTAAAACAGAACAATATAGGACTAAATTATTAAATTAACACCATCACTAATAATTATTACTAACGAAACGAAAAGTGTGAGTTACAACCCATTTAACCAAAGTGAAGTTAGACATTATCACACACATTTAAACAAAGTGAACTACGAAACTCTGAACCAGGAACACTCAATTAACACCAGAAGGAAGATCCACAATTGCTGAGATGAGGAAACGGTGAAAAGGCAGCATTTATTACAAGAAATATTCGTCGAGGCAACTACGTACAACCTACTCAGTCGGCAGGCGGCCATCTTTGTCTTCTCAGCCTTCTATGCGAGTTTGACCAAATGAACATTGAATCGTCACTGGTTCGAATTTTATAATATATAAACATTCAATATTATTTAATAACATTGTAATTTTTAATTTTAAGACTTTTAACTGTAAGTGTTATACTTTCATGACCCTGACCTTCTCTGGCTTTTTATATAATTAACCGTTCGAAGAACCTATTTTTATAATACCAATATAAAATTCATAGATCGACCGACCCTGAGCGAGTCGATACGGCATGGTAACATTGTTTTCAATTGAGCAAATTCCTTATTTTGTTGAATAAACGTTTGTTATCTAGTAAATTGAATTTGATTTCTCTAATAAAAGGACATAACCATTAATTAATAAAGAAAACTCGACAACCTTTAAAGGCAGTATATGCGAACTACTACATTTCAAGAGTAAGAAGAAGAGAGCCGTTCGCGCCTAATTTGAAATTAACTGGATTGTCTTTTTAATAAATTTACAGAAGGGAAGATTATTACTAGAATACACACCATACCATCCTATTTATAATTACAATCAACAATCTCAATTTATTTCTAAATTTTAAGAATATAAACACATCGAAAACAATTTTTTCAGAATTTATTTTTTTTTTGTATAAATATAAATTTTAAATTTATATCACCTTTCAAATTGCTGCAACAGCAACATACACCTAGAATATTTGATAACAACATTATCCAGGAACATTACCAAATCGACGTCTCCCAGAGCGGAACGTCACTACTACACATACGCACCATAAAAATTATTCTGGGTAATATTATACCAGATCACCATTACAATTACCATTATATATTACAAAAGTGAAGACCAGTAGTGAGAGCCGAACGAAGATTAGAAGACATTAGCTACATTACTACACACAATAGTGAGAGTACAATTCTCATACATCAACTATTTATTTATTTTTATATTTAATATTTATCGTATCATTACAAAATTGGCGAGTCCAACTTGTGGGGCTCGATTACCGCAGAATACCAGAACAAGCAACACTTTATAAATTTAATTATAATTTGTAATAAATAAGTTATATTACAAAAATTGGCGTCCAACTAAAGGGCTGTAATTAGGGGTTGAAAGGCGGTAATTACTTACCCAATTCCTAATTCAGCTTGGCAGCGGTTACCCAGCCAGGGAATCAGGGAAAATAATGCGTCGTGCCACATCAAAGAAGAGAGCGGCGGAGGCCGAGAAAGAACTCGATATGGATAATAAGGAGGCGACCCCAGTGGAGGACGTGGAAAGGATATTAGAACGGGTGGAACGTAAAAAACCAGCACCACCAGAGGAACAACCCGAAGCGCACACACAAACAGGGGAAATCGATGTCCGGGAGGAACGAATAGGACAACCCGAGAAACCACCACGAGAAGAGAATAGTAACATTCAGGAGATGTTCAGGATAATGATGGAGAAGATGGAAGAAAACAGCACGAAGATGGAAGAAAACAGCAAGAAGATGGAAGAAAACTTGAAGAAGGACAACCAAACAACCAAGGAAGAATTAAGCAAGAAAATGGATTCCACCGAAGAAAACTTGAACAAGAAAATGGATTCTACCACAGAAGAAAATAATAAAAGATTAGAAGATTTGAAGAATGATAACCAATCTTTAAGGGAAGAATTGAAGAAGGACAACCAAGAAACAAAAGAAGAATTGGGCCGTAAAATAGAAAGGACCAATAAGAGAATTGAGGAAACCAGTAAAAAGGTGGAAAAGAAAATGGAAGAAAATAAGAAGAATTTGGAAGAAAAGATGGAAGAAACCAATAAGAAAATCGAAAGTGATCATCAACAGTTAAGGGAAGAGTTAAGAGAAGATAACCAACTGTTACGGGAAGAATTACGGGAAGTGAACCAGGAGAATCTCGACAAATTAGACGAATGAATGGAGCTATTAAGAAAAGAAATGAACAAGGAACTCATGGAAAACAAGAAATCTATGACCAAAAGGCTGGAAGACGAAACCATAACTATAAATCAACAGATAAGAGAAGTTGATGGAAGATGTCGAATGACGGAAGTGGAGGTACAAGAGTTCAAGGAAGTGGTGAACACCAAGGTCACAAATCTTGAAGAATCTACTCGCAAGAAAGCAGAAGAAAACCGAAGGGAAAGCCAGGAAGAACTTAGCAAGGTACGAACTCGAATTACAGAAAGATGCGACGGAATGGAGGAAGCAATGACTAACATCACTGGTCAAGTGAGACAGAACCAGGAGGACATGGAAGCAATTCGGAGCCGACCAACCAGCTTTACTAATATCCCAATAAACGAGAACAGAGAATGGCTTAACTTTCGCCAGTATAAAAGGAAGCCAATGGAGTTCTTGGCCCGTATCGAAGAATATATGGCCAAACATAAAAGTAATCGATGGTCCAATAATCGTGAACTATTAGACGAATCATTCCGTGATATGACGGATAATTGGTGGATGGCGAACAGGAGCGAAATAACCGATTATCCGCAGTTCAAAAGTCTGTTCAAGTCTAAGTATTGGTCGGAGACCACCCAGAATTTAATAAGGGACAACATCTGCAATGGCCGATATAGAACTCAGTTTGGCAGTACCATGACTGCGTACTTTCTTGGGAAGGTGTGCCTGGCCAAGCACCTGGAACCAGCTATACCGGAGGAATGCCTGGTGAACAAGCTTTCTTATCATTACGACGAAGAAGTCATAAGAGCTCGAAGAGGTAGTCAGATAAAGACCATACAGGCGATGACGGAGCTATTGGAAAACTATGAGAATGAAGAATACTACAGGCAGAGCAGAAGAAGAAACGAGCGGCCGGAAGTTCGAAATAATCCGTCATCAAACAATAATAATCAACCGGTCAACATTGGGTACCAAGGAAATAGATATAACCCGAATTACCATAATCAACACCCCACGAATGGTAACAACAACAATAATAACCATGGGAATATAAACCCAAATAATAACAGAAATAATAACGGGTTCTCCGGAAATCGAGGTAATTATTACCCGAATAATTATATGAATAGACAAAGAAACGCCAATCCTACAAATAACACCGAGCGGTTTGACAATAACAATAGGGGTTACCCTAATCAGAATAACAACAACAACAGGTTCTCCCGACCCCGGGTAAATTTTATACGGGCGGAAGGAAACAACCACCGCAGGTATAACCAGCAACGGCGAAACAGCGTACGCGAGTACGAAGATCTAAACCGAAGCCGAGAACGGGACAACTCTAGTTATAATTTGCCGAGGCGAAGTACTAGCCTAGATGACCCGGAGCGGCGTACAAATAGAGAACAAACCTACGAACCGAGAACTGAAAGACTGGAACCTACTCAAGGTTTCCCCACTGATGCCTCTGTTGGTCCGAGTAATAACCAAGATGAGGAGAATTTAAACGGGAGGAGGCAGTAATAAACAATAAGGACCTTTTGCTGCTTCTATCGCCTGGGTATGTAAATGAATTGCCGATAGTAAATAATCCCAATAAAATTACAATCATTCGATGTAATTACTTGAAAAATATTAGAAATGAATTACTGGAGGAGGACAACGCTCGCCTCCCTATAATAAATAATGAAATAATATACATTAATGCAGAAGTCGAAGGAACATTCGCACAACTAATGATTGATACCGGTGCGAATGTATCCATAATTAATACAACAGAATTGGAAAGAATCCAAGGAAATTGTGGTAAGTTATTGCCAACCTTACCTATAAATAACATTGTATTAATCGGTGCCACGGGTCGCCAAAACAAGACAATCAGAAAACAAGTATCATTGAATGTCGTTAGTAAGGGTATAGCGATGAACATGGTCTTCTTAATTGCGGCAGGATTACCTTTCAACATATTAGTGGGATGTGATGTACTGAGAAGGAACTCTGCTATTATTGATTTACGAATGGAGAAGGTATCACTCTTTACCGGAGATCTGACCTGGACGGCCGATTTAGTCGGTAGTGAGATGACACTTCCCAGCAGTATCCACCAGCAAATACGTAGCATAAATTATACCAATACTAACACCATTCCTAACACTATAGTATATGAACTTACAGACGAGGATTTATGGTCCCTGAAAATACAGGAGATAAGGGATTTCCGAAGCGGAATTAATAGAGAAAAATTACCCAATACTCAAGCGAATCAGCTAGTACAAATTTATGAAAAATACCGCTCAGTATTTTCCGATGAGCCAGGCAAGGTAAGAAATTATCAATGTACCCTTCAATTCCGAGATACAGTAGAGTTTAATAGGAAATCCTACCCTATCGCACATTCTCGAAAAGAGGCAGTAAGAGCGGAAATTAATCGAATGATTAATAACGATATAATAGAACCTAGTCAATCCCCGTACACCAGCCCTATTGTCGCAATTCCCAAGAAAAACGGCGAAGTCCGGCTTTGTTTGGATGCTCGGGAAATAAACAAGAAAATCATTAATGATAGAACATCGCCCACGGTAGATCATTACTGGTAGAGTTGCACCCACGGAGTCGCCAATATCTGGCTTTCATATTCGAGGGGCGTAATTACCAATTCAAAAGGTTGCCCTTCGGATTGGTAAACTCAGTTGCCATCTTTGTGACCTGCATGGACCAGATATTGGGACAAGAAGCACTTCAGTTTACAACGGTGTACGTCGACGACTTACTGATAACATCTAAGACGTGGGAGGAACACTGTTACCGGGTGGAACATGTGCTAAAAAAATTATCTGCCAGTAACGTCACGCTGAAGTTGGAAAAATCCAAGTTTATTGCCAGAGAAGTGCAATTTTTAGGATTTAACTTGGACAATCAAGGAATCTCACCGTCGGCAGAAAAGGTAGAAGCCATCCAGAAATTCCCGGCACCCAAAAACAGGAAGCAATTGCAGTCATTCCTGGGACTCTGCAATTATTATAGAAAGTTCCAGGAACAATATTCAGAGTTAACTGCGAGGTTTCAACCTCAATTATCATCTAAAAACAAGTGGGTATGGTGTAAGGAACAAGAGGGGATTTTCCAACAAATTAAGGACAAATTTCTGGATACGATAATACTTCGCCACCCAAACTTTAAGTTACCGTTCTTCATGAACTGCGATGCCAGCAACATCAGCCTGGGAACAACACTGTATCAGGAGGACGAGAAGGGTCAACCTCAAGTAATTAGCTTCGCCAGCAGGTCTTTGAACCACTGCGAAAGGAATTACACGGTAACGGAAAAAGAATTACTGAGCGTGGTATTCGCTTGCGGTAAGTTCCGCACTTACATTTTGGGATACCCGGTGACTGTCCGAACTGACCATAAATCTATTTCATTCTTAAAAAGCTGCAAACTGAACCATGGCAGACTAACGAGGTGGATACTTGCCCGTCAAGAATACCATCTACAATGGGAGTACATCCCTGGTAAGAAAAATATAGTAGCAGATGTGTTATCCCGGGTCAATGTGGAGGAACAAACTTTCGAAGGGGAGAAAGAAAGCGTGCTGAAAATATATCATCTTCTTAGCACCAGGGCCGATTTAACAACAATATTAACCAACATGAGTACCCACCAACAAGCGGACCCAAAATTGCAAAACCTCAAACTTCGGCTAGAAGAGGGAGATGAAACCGTTGCTATATATTACCAGATGAATAAACAAATACTGTTCATTAAAACATCTTTGAAGGAAGAGATTTGGAAGGTAGTTGTCCCGACACAGATCGAAAAGGAATTGATCGTGAATTACCATATACGTTACGGGCACATGGGTGCCCTCAAGGTAATAAAGGCTCTGGAGGAGAGCTGCTATATAAAAAACATCAATAGAAAGGTCCGAATGTATATAAAGAGTTGTAAGATCTGCCAGCTGGTAAAAACTAATAATGAGAAGAAGGAAGGTGTGATGATCCCAATCACTTCCCAAGCGAAATTGGAGAAGGTGTTCCTCGATATCTGCGGACCATTTCCCCGTAGTGGAGGTCGACACCGATATCGGTACCTAACCATCATAATGGACCACTTCACCAAATATATTAAGCTATACCCTACTAACCGAGCGACTACACGGAAAATTCTGGGGATACTAACTGAACAGTATATCCCACACCTGGGGAAACCATCTTCGATCATTACTGATCATGGAACCCAGTTTAAGGGTGGAAATTGGCGGGATACGTTATTGTCAATGGGCATTCGTACATACAAGACCTCGGTCTACTATCCGAGCAGTAATCCGGCAGAGCGGGTGTTGCGAGAAGTGGGGAGGATCCTCAGGACTTATTGTCACCATCAACAAAAAAGGTGGCAAGACTATTTAGAAGCCACGGAGGAATTCCTCAACTTAGCTTACCATCCAGCTATAGGGATAACCCCATATTCTGCTATGTACGAGAAACCACCCCCACGAGAGATCACAGATATCCTCGAGTTCCCCAGTAACCATGTGTACAGATTTGATAAAGCTAAGTTCTTCAACAAGGTGGCAGAAGACCAGTTAAAACGGCAGAATAAATATCAAAACGCCAGTGGCAAAGTAATAATATATGAGAAGGGAGAAAAAATTTTACTAAGAAATCGTGAACTTCCCAGCACACTGGAAGGAATAACGAAAAAGTTATTACTATTATACACCGGACCATATATAATATCCAATGTGAAAAATAACAATACCTATGAAATAAAGGAGATCGATTCAGACAGGATAAAGGGAGTATATAACCAGGCTTCCATGAAAAAATATTATGAGTAAGGGAAGGTATAGAAGAAGTAAGTAAATCTCAAAATTCAAAAAACAAGTAAGAACACCTTACTACCCATTATTTAGGAGATAATTTATGATGAAAAATAAGTAAAAATTCAAAAATGAAGTAATGACTACTTACTTACCTATTATTTAGAAAACAATTTATGAATCAAAAGAAAATGAATTTTGAATTAAACCACAAAATTCAGAAACCCAAGTAAGAACAACTTACTACCTTATCTTAAAAACAACTTTTAGAAATGAACAAGAAGAAAAAGAATTTGGATAACACATTACAAACAATTATATATGGAACCAATTCTGAAAAACTTTCAAGAATAAAGAAATGGCAGTACAAACCACTGATACAATTTAAATGAATAAACTTATTGTGAAGTAAAATTAATGAGAATTTTATGTCAAATAAACAGAAATATTAAACATATGGCATTAATAATAAAGGAGTGCATTTGGATAAAAAGCAAGAGCAGAATAAAATTTTGAAAAAGAAAGAAAAAACCATATATAAATAAGTCCATAAGAAAAAGATGATCATATATAAATGTCAGTTATAAGAAAGACAATTAAAAGAGTAATTGAAAAAACATAATACTAGTGGAACGATTCACAAGAATTAAGAAAGGAACAAAAATATAATACAAAATATATGCTACCAATGACCAGAAGGAGATTGTGATAACAGTCAAAAAATGACAGAGAATTAAAAACTTTACACTGAATAAGGAGTGATAATTATATTATACCAGCTTCCAATCACAAGGAGAAATAAAATGCCAGCAGAGCTAACCATTGAGAAAAATAACTGAGATAGAGATTCACTAAGATAGAAATATTAATAGATCTGTTCGTATACGAAGTGAAATATCCAAAGATATTTAATTTTTTTTTATAGTCATAAGGTGGACTATTCTTATATAATTTTTATTAATGACTGTCTGAGATAAGTCCAGCAGTATTATTATGTATTGGTCAGAGATGATTTACCTCTGTTATCAATAAATGACGTAGCATGGGCAGCAGAGTGAGATGCCTACAGAGCCCCTCTGGACACTGCCCCAGCTAACGTATTAGGGAATGTTAGGGAATAAATATCCCAAGGATAAAGAAACAAGTTAAGAAGAAAATGGAAAAATAAAAAATAACGAACCTCAGATGACTATTACTATCAGTAAGAATCCAGTTAATAATGAAATATAGATAAGCTCAAAAATATGGGAGAAAAAATTTTTAGAAATGTGAAGGAAGTAAAGAAATATAATTTATAATATAATGTCATAAGCAATTACTTCAGACAAACTAAGTATGATCTGAACTAATCACTTCTGGAAGAGAGCAATCTGTAGCGTGACAGATAATCCACACAAATGCATTACTCAATGATCATTAATAAAGCTCTAATATATGGAATATCCAGATGAGAATGAATTAAAATGCACTATTTAATAATATATTCACAAGAAAGGTTAAATAAAGAAAAATTCTGCAAATAATATAATATAATACAAATTTAAAAACCCAGGAAACTAAAAATGATAACAACAAAATTACCCAGGTAAGATAGAAGCAGGCAATTAATATACCCCGTCAAAGAAACCAGACCAGAAAAAACAAAGATACAGAAGACAGAAGAAAGAAGAATAATTAAAACTAGAGAAGAAAGAAGACTAATTAAAGCTACTACTACAGAAGAAGGAAGAAAGAAGAACAATCAAAGCTACTGAAGACAGAAGAAAGAAGAATAATTAAAACTAGAGAAGAAAGAAGACTAATTAAAACTACTACTACAGAAGAAGGAAGAAAGAAGAACAATCAAAGCTACTGAAGACAGAAGAAAGAAGAATAATTAAAACTAAAGAAGAAAGAAGACTAATTAAAACTACTACTACAGAAGAAGGAAGAAAGAAGAACAATCTAAGCTACTGAAGAAAGAAGAAAGAAGAACAATTAAAACTCAAAGAAGACAGAAGAACAATCAAAGCTACTGAAGACAGAAGAAAGAAGAATAATTAAAACTAAAGAAGAAAGAAGACTAATTAAAACTACTACTACAGAAGAAGGAAGAAAGAAGAACAATCAAAGCTACTGAAGACAGAAGAAAGAAGAATAATTAAAACTAAAGAAGAAAGAAGACTAATTAAAACTACTACTACAGAAGAAGGAAGAAAGAAGAACAATCAAAGCTACTGAAGACAGAAGAAAGAAGAATAATTAAAACTAAAGAAGAAAGAAGACTAATTAAAACTACTACTACAGAAGAAGGAAGAAAGAAGAACAATCTAAGCTACTGAAGAAAGAAGAAAGAAGAACAATTAAAACTCAAAGAAGACAGAAGAACAATCAAAGCTACTGAAGACAGAAGAAAGAAGAAGAATTAAAACTAAAGAAGAAAGAAGACTAATTAAAACTACTACTACAGAAGAAGAAAGAAAGAAGAACAATCAAAGCTACTGAAGACAGAAGAATGAAGAATAATTAAAACTAAAGAAGAAAGAAGACTAATTAAAACTACTACTACAGAAGAAGGAAGAAAGAAGAACAATCAAAGCTACTGAAGACAGAAGAAAGAAGAATAATTAAAACTAAAGAAGAAAGAAGACTAATTAAAACTACTACTACAGAAGAAGGAAGAAAGAAGAACAATCAAAGCTACTGAAGACAGAAGAAAGAAGAATAATTAAAACTAGAGAAGAAAGAAGACTAATTAAAGCTACTACTACAGAAGAAGGAAGAAAGAAGAACAATCTAAGCTACTGAAGACAGAAGAAAGAAGAATAATTAAAACTAAAGAAGAAAGAAGACTAATTAAAACTACTACTACAGAAGAAGGAAGAAAGAAGAACAATCAAAGCTACTGAAGACAGAAGAAAGAAGAAAGAAGAACAATCAAAGCTACTGAAGACAGAAGAAAGAAGAATAATTAAAACTAAAGAAGAAAGAAGAAGGAAGTGAGACGACCCATATAAAACAAAAACCCCATAGGGAAAGAACCCCAAAAACCCCAAAACCAATAAATGCCCAAAAAAGAAAGTATAACACATTAAAAAACCATATCACTGTAAAACTGACAAAAAACTAAAAGTGTTAGCAGTAGTAAATATTAGTGCATTCAAAAAGTTATTGTGTAATGTGTATGAACAAATCTTCACAGTTCCCCCATGGTTGAATATTTCATATTAAAAACTAGAAAAAGACTAGTAAATATAGTAATAATTCACCATGGAAAAGTGTAAGTGATCAAATTATAACTAATAAACTTTAAGAAAGGTGCATGAGTAGCAGTACAAAGTAACAAACTTTAAGTTTTGTGAACGGTGTCTACTTTGATAATGAAGTAGTAATTTTACTAATAAAAAGCTACTAAAACTGTATGAACATTCCATAGAATGGAATATAACTTAGATAGCCAGGGTTATACTTTAAGAGGGGGCATAAATCTTATAAAATGGGGAATTACAGAACTAACTGTTTATGATGAATTTGTAGAAGGTATTAACAATTATATATGGATCCAAATGTTGGGTTCCAATTAAATATAGCATTTAGATAAGTAAGGGTTAGTCATAAGAAATATTAGTATTATAATTGTTATTTTATTGTTCATGTTAATTTAGGAATGCATTATCTAAAATTAGATATCATTCCAATGTTGTAGAAATACTTTTTATTATGTTATTAGGTGATATACCAAAACAATGTTATTAAGAACACCAGTTTTATATATCTGGGTGTTATATTTTAATTGTATAATCTATAATTACTGTTATGCCAGATCAGAGAACTAATTTTTAATCAAATATATCAGAGTCAGAAGTCAGAGAAGGAAATAAAACAATTACATTAGTAAAACATTCTGCAAATAGCCACAATTCAAATCTAGGCAATATAATAAAGTTAAAATGCAGAATAATTAATAAACCTAATCTTATAAACCAGTCAAACTGACAATATTTAGGCAAGATACACCCAACATATTAAATACTATGTAAATAAGGCTTTCTAAAGATATGGTCATTCTATGAGTAAAATTAGTTATTTGTATAATGAAATACCATTTGAAACTGAAATAGATCCACTAACATTATCATAAGGGGAGTCATATACAACTGAATTGTATGAAAAAACCATCATTAATATACTAAATTGCCATAAAATAAGTGAGAATTGACAATTATAACAATTTCAGATTTTATAGAATAATAATTATATTAGGTAAAATGGCTATTATTTACTTAGAAGACAGGAAGTATAAATTTAGGCCGACCTTCCCAAAAAATATAAGAAATATGATTTTCTGATAAAACTTTGTAATACTAACTTAATTACTATCAAAATAAGTAGAATAGAATAGTGAAAACGAATATGTATTTTATATTTCAAACAGTTAACTAATAACGAATTTATTTTATGAACATAATGTACATTTTTAAAGTGTATCGGAAGTTATGGCAATTTTAAACAATGTCTGAAATATATTATATAGGCTAAGATTTTCATGAGATGAAGGAAATCCACACAGTTAATTATTATACATGGTAGAGAACACTTGAACGAGGTTTTGCTCCTATTAACCTATATAAGAAGCAGAAATGGCGTGCGGTATATAAAAACCTAGTCTTCAGTGAAAATTTTAACTTTTTCAATTTTGAGTTTAAATGTTAGAATCAGTGAGCACAAACCATAACACGATTAAAATACAGTAAAACAGAACAATATAGGACTAAATTATTAAATTAACACCATCACTAATAATTATTACTAACGAAACGAAAAGTGTTAGTTACAACCCATTTAACCAAAGTGAAGTTAGACATTATCACACACATTTAAACAAAGTGAACTACGAAACACTGAACCAGGAACACTCAATTACACCAGAAGGAAGATCCACAATTGCTGAGATGAGGAAACGGTGAAAAGGCAGCATTTATTACAAGAAATATTCGTCGAGGCAACTACGTACAACCTACTCAGTCGGCAGGGCGGCCATCTTTGTCTTCTCAGCCTTCTATGCGAGTTTGACCAAATGAACATTGAATCGTCACTGGTTCGAATTTTATAATATATAAACATTCAATATTATTTAATAACATTGTAATTTTTAATTTTAAGACTTTTAACTGTAAGTGTTATACTTTCATGACCCTGACCTTCTCTGGCTTTTTATATAATTAACCGTTCGAAGAACCTATTTTTATAATACCAATATAAAATTCATAGATCGACCGACCCTGAGCGAGTCGATACGGCATGGTAACATTGTTTTCAATTGAGCAAATTCCTTATTTTGTTGAATAAACGTTTGTTATCTAGTAAATTGAATTTGATTTCTCTAATAAAAGGACATAACCATTAATTAATAAAGAAAACTCGACAACCTTTAAAGGCAGTATATGCGAACTACTACATTTCAAGAGTAAGAAGAAGAGAGCCGTTCGCGCCTAATTTGAAATTAACTGGATTGTCTTTTTAATAAATTTACAGAAGGGAAGATTATTACTTAGAATACACACCATACCATCCTATTTATAATTACAATCAACAATCTCAATTTATTTCTAAATTTTAAGAATATAAACACATCGAAAACAATTTTTTCAGAATTTATTTTTTTTTTGTATAAATATAAATTTTAAATTTATATCACCTTTCAAATTGCTGCAACAGCAACATACACCTAGAATATTTGATAACAACATTATCCAGGAACATTACCAAATCGACGTCTCCCAGAGCGGAACGTCACTACTACACATACGCACCATAAAAATTATTCTGGGTAATATTATACCAGATCACCATTACAATTACCATTATATATTACAAAAGTGAAGACCAGTAGTGAGAGCCGAACGAAGATTAGAAGACATTAGCTACATTACTACACACAATAGTGAGAGTACAATTCTCATACATCAACTATTTATTTATTTTTATATTTAATATTTATCGTATCATTACAAAATTGGCGAGTCCAACTTGTGGGGCTCGATTACCGCAGAATACCAGAACAAGCAACACTTTATAAATTTAATTATAATTTGTAATAAATAAGTTATATTACAAAAATTGGCGTCCAACTAAAGGGCTGTAATTAGGGGTTGAAAGGCGGTAATTACTTACCCAATTCCTAATTCAGCTTGGCAGCGGTTACCCAGCCAGGGAATCAGGGAAAATAATGCGTCGTGCCACATCAAAGAAGAGAGCGGCGGAGGCCGAGAAAGAACTCGATATGGATAATAAGGAGGCGACCCCAGTGGAGGACGTGGAAAGGATATTAGAACGGGTGGAACGTAAAAAACTTGGGGATGGCAATTTTGTATTAGAGGGTAGTGTAATGTAGGAGTCCGCAACAAGAGTTGGGACGGGATAGGAATAGATTTTAGTGAGGAGGGGCCGCCTTAGGTAGAATCCAGGGGCCAAATAAGGGAATTGAGTTTTGGGTAGGGGAAACACGTATCCTATGTACAAAGGGTCAGAGAGTATTTTTTTTTATATGTAGAGAAGGTGGCGTTTTGAGTTAAATGATAAGTGGGGCTTAGAGTGTCTTGATTAGTAGATATTTTGGTAGAGATGGGTGTCATGATAATTGAAGTGATGAATATTAGAGTCAGAGAGTAAAGTTTATATATGCATACAGATCTAGTAATACAGTAAATGATAAAGAATATACAATTGTTTATTTTTTTCAACCAGTGACAGAATTTCGATAAAATTTGAAAATAATGTAAAATTAAGAATTGTTTGTTTTAAATAATTTAAATGCCAATTTGATTATCATTTATATTAATATTTTGTTTGTTTTAAATGTCTTATTTTATTATGTTTTGTATTTCAAGTTAGGATATTACAGATGTTCAATGTGTTTTCAGAACTTATATATAACATATGTAGGTCAAGGATCTTGGACTTGACCTAGTTTCGATCAGCTGATGGGGTCATACACAGACTAAGCTTGTATAATAGGAAGTCAGTTTAATTTGTTTAGTTAATCTATTTAAACCAAATTTTAATAATTTCTACATATAGAGGGAAACATTTAAATAAATTTAAAATTTTTGGGAATTTGAATTTTTTGAAGAAAAAAAAAAAATTTTGATTTTTCGCCTGCCAGCGAACGCATATTTTAGGTAGGGATTGTTTTATTATGTGTGTATTTACCACGTTTTGTTGTTTTGTTAATTGTTTAGTTTACTGATTTCTTGTATTGAACTGTATTGTTAGACTAAGACATGTTAGGTTAAGGATTTGTTTAAGTAGAGAAAACTCTTAATTCAAGTCATTTAAAAGGAAACAAAAATAATGAAGAGAATTTTTTTTGAACTTTGAATTTTTTAAAACTTTTGTCAATTTTGAGGAATTTCTGTAATTTTTCAATTTCACAATGTATCATGTAATGTGAGTATGTGTGAGCCCAGTATTTGCTAAAGGCAGCCCAGCTTTCATAAAAGGGGATCCATATCGGTGGAGGATCTGGCACAAGTTGGCCAGGAATTGAGGATTTTTGGGGGTGGTATGTTAAAAGGCGAGGTGCGCTGTGGTGCGAGTCTGTTCGATTTCTCGGTGTTGGGATCTCGTACGGAGAAGTCCAGTGATCTCGTTCAGATGAGTCCATGGTCGCTGAGCCAGGGGGGTCGTGTACCCATGCAGATTAAGAACAAGGGGGTTGTTGGCACCAGTTCCTCACCGGTCCTCTTCGGGGTTTGTCGATGAGATTTCTTCTGTTATGAACAGCAGAATTCTCATCGAGGGGGTATTGTAATGGGTCAAATTAGAAGGTTTTTTATTTTTTATTAATCTTGGTTTTGATTTTGTTAAAAGGGTACAATTCACTTCATATATGGGAGCTACCACAGTTTAATTTTATATTAACATAGATCACCCATTCAATCACTTTTAAATTGCCAGACTTCACCTGTAAGGAGCCTCCAGTACAGCAATGCAACATACACACAGTCAGTCAAAACAATTGCCAGACGCATTGCGCAATCACATAGCAGCAGCCTTGTGACACAGTCTCCAGTGTGCAGTTTGGTATCAGAGAGTAAGCAGCACCAGACAATAAAGTTGTGAATTTAAAACAGTGGCCTCGGGTTTACCAGATAGGCTGTTAAAACAAATTTGGCCTATCTTAGAAAGTGTGAAAACAGTCATTAAAAAGTATTAACAGTGTACAAACAAAAAGTTTGCCGCCCAGTCGACAAGCAACAGTTCCCGTTACCGGGTCGGCCTCTGTAGGCTCGTCACACATATTTAAATATTTTAAAGTTGTAGTACAGCAAAACTGTTAAGTGACCGCGGTCAATACGACTAGGGAGTCGGATCAAGTTTTTTTTTCTTCAGAATAGTGAAACTGTGTAACCGAACAAAGCGTGTGCGGGAAGACCGAGTGGCCGGCGAAAGGGGCTTCTGATTGGCATAAAATTTTAAGGGGTTTTTTAATTTAGTATAAATGTGAGTGTGGCAAAGCTGGGCGGCTTTCTGTGTATATTTGTGTTTGCATTTTATGTTTGTGTCCTAGAAAAAATAAGGTAAGCCGTAGATTGTAAGTCATATTACAACAGAGTCACGTGGTGCACAACACCTGAAACATGTATTTACTAAATGTATGTTCTTAATTTCACTAAAGTAACAGTAAAACATTAAAATGGAAATTCTCTTCTTAAACTTGTGTTATGTAAATTATTTACGCAACCCTCAAAATTGTGCTTGTATCTTGGTGTTCGTATGAGACCCTGGACCCAAAAGAGCATGTCGGGATGGTAAGTGAAAGTCATTCTAGGTATTTCTATGTGTATGGTACTCAAAATAATTGTGATAAATAAATAGCTTCACAATGTAGAGGCAAAGGACATTTCAAAAATGAGTGTCCATCAAACAAGGATGTGCAAACTCAACAGACGCCTCAGACGTCATATCGCGGCCATGGATATCGCGGTAAGAGAGGGAGAGGAAACTCTCGAGGACGTGGAAGAGGCAAGACGACAAGACATACGTCAAATGTTGCACACAGCGAAGATGATCAAGAAGAAGAATTTGATTTCATTTCCGCTGAAAATATTGAGAAAAATTGCGCTTTATCCTCAGAATTGCTAGGAAATACTCGATCCGTTAAATTCATTTTAGATAGTGGTGCCACAAATCATTGGGTATCAGAAAATTTGGAAAAGCTTATGGAAAATGTTGAAGAAATGGGGAATAAAATGGAAATAAAAATAGCAAATGGTAGCACTATAAAAGGTACAAAAAGAGGTATAATTCGCTTGAAAGTGTTGAACAATAAAAATAACAGTTATGTTTTCATAAAGGTACCTGCTATTATTGTACCTGAGTTTCCCTACAATCTCTTATCAGTGAAAAGAATGAGTTCAAAGGGATTTGATGTTCAATTCAATAGTGGTGGAAAATCAGTTACTATCTCATATAACAAATTGCAAATGAAATGTGAATCCGAAGGAAATTTGTATGTGGCTCAATTTTCAATAGCACACCCTTCGATGACTGAATCTTGTTGCATTTCATTAAGTAAGGATCTACTATGGCACCGAAGACTTGGACATCTCAATGCTCAAGGTCTTGAATCACTAAATTTTCCACACAATTTTGGAGTATGCAGTCCCTGTAACCAAGGTAAAGCAAAATGAAAGCCTTTTAAGGATGTACCCCTACCAAGGTCAAACAGAATTGGAGAACTCATTCACAGTGACTTGGCTGGTCCTTTTAAAATACACACCATGAAAGGTGAAAAATATTATCAAACAATTATCGATGACTATTCACATTTTACCCAGGTGTTCCTTTTAAAACACAAAAATGAAGCAGAAAGAAATATTATGAATTATGTCCAAGAGTTAAAGGCCAGAGGATATTACTCTTCAAGAATCAGGTCAGATTGTGGTGGAGAGTACTCATCACATGTGTTTAAAAATTTCTGTATACAAAAAGGAATAGTCAACGAATACACTTTTCCACATACACAGCAGCAGAATGGAGTTAGCGAAAGAATCAATTTCACTCTAATGAGTAGAGTACGAACACTATTCGCTGAAACAAATTTGCCTAAGTTCTTGTGGGGTGAAGCAATATGTTGTGCTGCATACCAATTGAACCGCTCTCCAACAGTTGCCCTGAAGGAAAATAAGGTACCCGCTGAAGTCTACCTAGGTAAAGTGAATTATGACAAGTTGAGGGTTTTTGGTTCAAAGGCTTGGGCATATAAACTGCCTGTTCCAGCAGAAAAGCTAGAAACAAGATCAGTTGAATGCATTATAGTAGGCTATGCTAAAAATGGGTATAGACTATGGGTACCCAAAACAAGTGAAATTATAATCTCAAGGGATGTTACCTTTGATGAAATTAACATCAACTATACTAGTCAGAAAGCCTTAGAAGATATCCCACAAATGGTAATTGAAGGTGACAGTGTAGGTGATAAAGAGCATCAAAGTATGAGCGAAGGAGACATCCAGGTTCAAAACATCACTGGCACCTCACCTGCACATAGAGACAGCAGTCTAAGCGATACTGTCCAACAGGGTGATCAAACATCACTGCGTAGAAGTGAAAGAATTAAAACTGTTCCAGAGAAATTTAAAGATTATATACTGTACAAGGATTATAATGAAAGTTTTAGTCAAAATGAAGATGAGATGCACTTAGCGTACTGTCTTTGTGCAGGAGTACCAATCTCTTATGAAGATGCCATATGTACTAGAGATGGTTGGGAAGAAGCGATACAAAAGGAAATAAGTGCCCTCGAAAAACATCAAACTTGGAAGGCAACAAATATACCCAAAGGCATCAAAGCTATTGACACAATGTGGCTTTTCAAAATCAAGCCTGATGGCACTAAGAAAGCTCGTCTAGTAGCAAAAGGATTTCAAGAGGAAGTGTCCTCCAACATTTATGCACCAGTCGCTCAACTTTCCACCATCAGAATCTTACTGTCTGTAGCACTGCAAAATGGATGGGAAATTAAACAACTTGATATCCCTACAGCATTCCTAAATGGCAAGCTAGACACTGAAGTTTATATAAAACCACCCAAAGAAGTAAAATGTCCAACGAATGCTCTAAAACTCATGAAAAGCTTATACGGTCTTCGCTCTTCACCCAGAAAATGGAATGAAAGGTTTAACGAGGCTGTGCAACATCATGGTCTAATCGGATCTCAGAATGACTTTTGTCTGTACTTGGGTAAAAATGCTTACCTTATTATATGGGCTGATGATATAATCATCACAGGTGACAAGAGCGAATGTCTAAAAATCATTGAGTTCCTTAAAAAGGAGTTCAACGCAAAAGAATTAGGAATCATCAACAACTTTCTGGGCACAGAAATCAATGTAAAGAAAGAGCAGATCACCATTTCTCAAAAGGAATTCATACAAAAAGTAATCTCAAGATTTGGTCTGGAAAATGGAAAACCGATGGATACACCTATGGAACACAATTTCCAGGTTGACTTATCTCTACCAGTGGACAAAAACTTACCTTACAGAGAACTCCTTGGTTCACTTATCTACATATCAATTGTAAGTAGACCAGACATAGCTTACGCTACATCTGTCTTAAGTAGATATCTTGATAAACCCACTAAACAACTCTGGATTGCTGCGAAGAGGGTATTGAGGTACTTAAATGGTACCAACCATTTGAATCTCACATTTCATAAAAATCAAGATACTGGATTAATCACATATTCAGATGCAGATTGGGCAGGAGACATCACCAGCAGAAAGAATACAAGTGGATGTATAATATATCACTGTAACAACCCTGTATCCTGGTTTACAAAGAAACAAACATGCGTATCCCAGTCAACAGCTGAAGTGGAATACATAGCATGTGCAATGGCAGCGATGGATGTGGTATACTTTCAACGCATACTTGTGGACTTGAAGTGCAATGTCTTAATTCCTTTAATTTATGTAGACAACCAAAGTGCACTTAACATGTGTGAAAGCTATGAGAATAGCAGACATACTAGACATATAGACATTAAATATCACTATATTAAGGATCTTATACACAAAAAACTTATTGAATTAGAGTACATAAAAACCCAAGATAATGTAGCTGATATTTTCACAAAATCCTTACATAATATAAAGTTTGCAAAGTTTTTTGAAAAACTCAACATAAAATAGTTTTCAGATACCAAAAATTTTCAATTTTGCAGTTATTTTTTTATTTAAGTATATTTATCAACTGTACTCATACCAAAACTGTTCCAAATGTAAATTAAGGGTATTTAAATTATATGGGTATTTAAATTGAGGGAGAATGTCAAATATATCATATGTACAATTTAAATATGGTTAAACAATGTATGTACAATACGCATGCCTGTATTATTATTGTTATAACGGATGTATGTATTCTATAAAGTTTAGTTCTATGAATAAAGTCTTTTCTAATCAACGTGATTCTAACTGTATTTGGCAATATAATTCCAATATTAAATAATATCCCTCACAATTGGAAGGCCAATTATTAGGAAAATATTAGGCCCACAAAAAACTTCAAAAGGCTGGAAATTAAGAAGTAATGATGAAATATAGCAGAGTATACAAAACATAACAGAAACAATGGGGAAAAGGAGACTATTATTTTTTGGACATTTATATAGAATGGACGACAATAGGTTAACAAAGCAGATCTTTAAATATCTATGGGGGAAGAAGTCAACATCAAGTTGGATTAAAGAAATCCAAAAGGATTTAGAAAAAAAATAATATAAATGCAGAAGAAGCAATTGAAAAGAGAAGTTTTTCGGGCAAAAGTGTTAAAAATGGAAGGAGTCCAGGGTACAAGAGAGAAAAACGCAGGTTCAAAGCAGACTCAAGACAGGAAGAAGAGACATAGTGAAAAGATGAAAGAATATTGGAGAAAAAAAAACAAGGAATAAAGAATTTAAATTTGGATGTTGTCCTTAGATGACCAATACAAAAAAAAAAGCACGAGAATAACAGAACTGATACATGCAAGTATGTAGGAAAATTAACTGTGCAAAAGATCTCAGGAAAAGAAGCAATTTGATCAAGAGTTGACAAAATGAAAATAGCCTACATTAACCAGGGCATCTGTAATAACAAGTCAATACCCACTAATGTTAAACTTAGACAACATGCAATGGCATCCCCAGAAGTACCTTATGCTGCAGTATGTCTGACTGTGAAGAGGAAAATGATGATGGAAGAATTGGAAATCACTGAAAGAAGAATATTAAGGAAAATACTGAAACCAATAAAAGACATACATAACAGAAAATGCCATAACAATGAACGTTTACACATATATGAGAAATTACAGACATGATTAGTGAAAGAAGAATTTCGTTTTGTGGACACCTTCAAAGAATGGCTCCCAATAAACACAAGAAGACTCTTCACCGACCTTGGAAAATTGAAAACAGATCTAACACATCATGGATTAAATAACTGAACAAGACATAGAACTCCAGATTATCCAAGTGGACAACAAAGAACAATTACCACTCAAGAAAAAGTTGCAAAACTCTTCAGGTTTCCAGGCAAAGCCAGAAAAGAAGACCAGCGTTGTTTGGACTGAGGAAAGAAAAGACAGACATCAAGAAAGTGGGAAGAAGGAAAGGGAAGAAGCAGCTGAAATGAATGCGGCCCATGTGGCTTCATATGAACCAAGAATGGTAAGTATGCGATGGTCGGCATTCACGAGTGCGTGTTCCACTATAGCAGACTTACAGAAGCCTACTTTCTTCAAAGAGTATGTGATGGTCAGCATTGGCGAGTGCGTACTCCACTATAGCAGACTTCTATAACAGACGCTATAGCACTATTAAAGTCTGCTATAGCGGAGCACGCACTCGCCAATGCCGACCATCGCATATTCTTTGACGAGACGAGGCTTCTGTCGTTGGTGAGTTCATATTTCCCTCGCCTGCATATGGAGTCTGTCCAGATTCAGAAACATTCACCTGTTACCATGAATCGGCAGGGTGAGTCCCTCTAACTGAGTGCTCTTTGGATCTGAGTTGTAGCGAACCAATAGGAATTTGCCTTTCTTCTGATTGGCTGGTGGTGTCAGACAACAACTTCGTATGGACACCAAAAGTTTATAAATATGAGTGTCCTACTCACGGCCATTAGCCTTAACCACAGTTCCGTGGTCACTGACTGTGAACTTTGGTCAGTGTGTTGCAGCCTTCTGCACTGAAGATGGCCATCAAAGGCACGGCCAAAACGTTTGCACAAAACAACCTTGGACCAAGGCCTTACAGCCCGGCAAGCCGAAGTACTCATATCATATATATTTTCTTGTTTATTTACACTGTTATGACAGTTTTCCTGCACTATCATCTTCAGGAATTAAAAAAAAATATCACAAATAAACAATTAAATTTAAAATAAATTCTTAAATAACAGCTGCTGTACAAACATATAATGTACGTAATATACAGTGGAACTTGGTTATTACGGCCTCGGCTGTTACGTCAACTCGGGTGTAGCGTTATTTTGTCATAAGTCCGGTCAAACTGATATCTTTAACATTATAAAAATTCCCGGATTTAAGGTCACTAAGTTTTGTACTACTCTGTTATAGCGTCAAAAATTTCTCAGATATTTTACTCTAAATTTCATATAAACGTACATATGTGCGCGCGCTACGCCCATGGCTACAGACATACATTGTATGCAAGCGATAAGCACTGTAACAGGACCGCCGGCGCCAGCCGGTGTCTGGCGACTGACTTGTTTAAAAAACAAGGGCAAAATTTTAAAAAAATTTGAGGAAGATGGAGAAAAAATTAAAAAAATTAGGAAATGCGAACATGGTGATGTGGATGCAGCATATTGAAATGGTTCACACAGTGTCGATGTTCAGATATTCCTGTGAGTGGACCAATTCTGAAAGAGAAAGCTACAGAATTCGGAAAATTGTTTGGTATTGATTTTATGTGCTCCAACGGATGGCTAGATCGATATAAGGCCCGACACTCGATTTCCTTTGCAAAAATTTGTGGTGAGGCAAAATGCGTAGATCTGAATGTTACAGGCGATTGGGTGCATAACACTTGGCCAGAAATTAGACGATCATATAAAGATGAAGACATCTTTAATGGAGATGAAGCCGGAATTTTTTATAAATTAACTCCAGATAAGACTTTCAAATTTAAAAATGAAAAGTGCGTTGGTGGGAAGCTCTCTAAACAAAGAGTTACAGTTTTTGTTTGTGCGAACATGACGGGAACCGAAAAAAGGAAACTTTTAGTTATCGGGAAAAGTTTGCATCCTAGATGTTTTAAAAACATCAAAAAACTTCCTGTAAGTTACACTGCCAACAAAAAAGCGTGGATGACTTCTAGTATTTTTGAAGATGAACTAAGAAACTGGGATAAAGTACTGTCATCGAAAAACAGAAAAATTCTACTTCTAGTTGACAACTGTGCAGCCCATCCAAAGTTAAATTTGACAAACATTAATCTGGTCTTCTTACCGGCCAACTGTACGAGTGTCCTGCAACCTATGGACCAAGGCGTCATTAGAAGCCTAAAGTGTCACTACCGCAAGCAACTTTAAAAAAAAATTATTTTCTGTATGGACATTTGGACCCAGCGCAACCTGCCACAATTTCACTCTTACATGCAATACAATTCCTAGACGACTCTTGGAAGAGTGTAACACAGAAGACGATAGCAAAATACTTTAGTAAAGCACAACTCGTACATGAAAATTTACCCGATGATGACGAAGACGACGACTTGCCGCTCTCGGAGTGGATTAAGAAATTCGACGTAAATGAATTTGGAAATGAACTTGATTCCTATGCATCAGTGGATGACCAAGTAGAAACATTCCAAGTGTTGAGTGACGCAGAAATTATCGCGGAAGTAAAAAACATAGAAGAAGAAGATAGTGTTGAAGAAGATGCTGAGCAAGAAGAGGATGCTGACAGTACAGGAAGCAATGAGAGCTGCCGAAACTCTTTCACGATTTTACTGCTTTAGAGAGACGTCTGACGACACGTTCAATGCAGCGCAGCATCTCCATAACACAACAGAAAGAATTTATTTTTCAGAAAGGAGCGTTCAAAAGAAAATTACGGATTACTTTCAACAGTAAGCCTAAATGTAAGTTACATGTACTTTCTTTTTGATCTTTTAAAATATTCTTCATGCTGTTTGTATAAATGAAATGCAGTTTGTAAACTTTAGAATAAATATCACGAATAATGTTAATAATGCAAAGATCTTTTTTTTTTATTTCTCCTTCCTTACTAGTGATTAAAAAGGGTTTTTTATAACGACTCTTTTATAAAGTCTCTCGGACATTACATCATTATTTTTTTGGTCCCTTCAATGACGTTATAACCAAGTTCCACTGTATATTATTTTATCAAATATTAATTTTGAAAAGTGTTAATTTGTACTTGTTTCTCTGTTAATTTATTCATTACTTTATTTTTATGTATTTCTAAATTTTCCAAAATATTTTTTTTTACCTTTGGATATAAGTTTTAATAAAGTAACATCATCTAAATTTAGAAATGTATATGATTATTTTTTAATTGAATAGGTAGCTAAATATCTGTAATGTTAAATATGAGTTTTGGTGGGTCTACATTTTACACGTTCATCCCTATGCTCAGGGCATTCAATTTTTTACATAACATTTAAATAATGAATTAAATAGTGTATTTAATTTAAATTGTTGTGCTCCCCCCTCACCTATAAAGTCCCCAGGACACTGCGGGAAGTCCAAATCTGAAAGTGTCAACCATAAATCAGTCAGTATAATAACAACTTAACACGAGAACTCTTTTACAATTACTTAGAATTATTAACAATAAACAATATTTTAAACTCACTGTGAAGTTCACGAGTGTTTTCTAACATCTGGGAAGATTCCTCAAGCCCATCTGCTGCAGTCTCTTCTTTCTTTCCTCTGGTATGCTCTTCTTCCTGAGACATGCTTGGATAACAGGCAATTTGTACAGTCTCATATTGACTGTATTGGGCAGGCACAATGGTACTGTAAGCAATATAAAGACTGTACAATTCTTCTGCAAGAACGTAAGTAACATACTTCTATATTAATACTGTATGGGCCACTGGCGTTTACACTACAGACTGTGTAACTGGCTGTACTGTAAAATGTAACAATGAATTAGTTTTTAACTCCAATATTTACTCATTAACACTTTCACACACTTGTCTTTATATCATATAGCAGTGGCAGCTGGTGTTATGGTTGCAGCATTGCACAACCACTAATATAGAATAACTAAACTATAAAATAATATACGAAAACATTAAGCAGCTAAAAGTGTCATAAATTTCAATTGAGAACATGTCAGATTCTACGCGGCAATGTTCGTGTACAATTCAAATGTGGTGCGCAGAGTGGTGGTTGTAGGCCGCTTGCAACTTGAACAGTAAATGGCAGAGCTTACTACACAACATATGGGAGGATGTGAGCTACTCTCCACAACTGCCCTATGTTAGCTAGGTGGTTGCAAAGTTTCCGCAATGCTCCACTAGTAGCATTGTAGCATCTCCTTAGTTGTATCATGAAATAAGCACAGACTTCTTGATTTGTAAGTTGTGTCAAGTTTAGTGTTTACGTTGGTTCAAGGTAAACGTTATCCGTTGTTTAAGGTTATAAAATTATAGTAATAATTTACTATTATCAGACTGTGATTATGATAGTTCAATGTCTTTTAACCCATCTCCCACACACTCAACCAACTACTGCAACCACCAAAATTTGGAACCACCAGCTGCCACTGCCAAATGGCCAAACAAGAATTGCTGTTTCTTGTACTGATGCCTGTACATTGTACAGGTGTCAACTTATGATTTAGGATAAGTCCCATAAGCGAGTAGGATAACAGAACTGAAATATAGTTATTTTGTTTATCTAATAGATGGCACTGAATCCATAGATCTGTATAAGCATTGAGCACTGTTATTTGTTTACAGAGGAACTATACAAACTATGAGGGTCAATTAAAAAGTTTGCGGAGCGACAACTGTAGCTTAGCGGTAAAACTACAATTTTTTGTGTGCTGCAAGATTTGTATTTTATGTGGACTCCTTTTAATTTCCAAATGTATCTATCAATTTAATCATTGTTTAGAAGCTGTTTAATATTTATGTGTCATGTGTGTTTTTAAAAATGGACCGAATCAAACAGTGTGGTGTGATTCTTTGTTAAAAATTGTTTAGCGCCAATAGAAATTCAAAACGAACTTGTAAATGTGTAGGAGATGCTGCGACTTCAAAACCAACTGTTTGTACGTAGGTACTTGAGTTTAAATGTGGTCATACGAGCATTGAAAACGTAGTAGCACTGGACGCAAAAAAATGCAACAACTCCAGATGCGGCAGCCACCTTGCACAACGCTTTTTCAAGCCAAGTTCTTGAGTTAAAGTATGAAGCACAACTCATATAAGATGCTTATGATTTCAGCAATGTCGTCCAGTTCTCAATCTGTGGTCTTCCCACACCCTATAATATTTATTCAATAATGCCATTTTTGTTGCACTTTTTGGACGTTAAATCGTTTTTAACAGAGGAATTCATCACAACACGATGCTTGATTCTGTGCATTTTAAAAACACGCATGACAGGAAAATTTCAAACAGCAGGTAAAAAGTGAATGAACTGACAGTGTGACAGTACAAAAAGGGGCATAATTATTTTCATATTGTGTAATAATCCGAGTGATGTAAAACTGAATAAAATATGACTTTCGAAATTGGAATGGAATGAATCAGAACAAAAAGTTAATTACCAGTTTAGAACAGTTTCGTGAGTGTGGGAGCAAAACGTTTTTGAACGAGCAATGGTGCAACATGTGGAATAACACAACATGTGGAATAACAATTAACAGCTAAGTACTTACACCTAGATCAACTGGCCAACGATTAATAGCTATTAATCCATCATTCAACTATCCTATTCAGTTAAATGAGATCTCAAATCTAAAAAGGGGGTTTTTTAAAAGAATGAATGAGAGCGTGCAAACGGAATACTGGTTGGCCTTCAATTAGTTAAGTAGCTTTAATTTGATATAATAATAATTATGTGTGTTTAGTGGTGTGATTTGTTAATCACAGAGTAAATAGGGTAACACCCTTTGAGTTTACAAAATGGAAATAAATAGTAATTTCTATTTCACAATGACTACGTGTTTAGTATAAATTATTGCGCTGCGACCTAGGCTGTTTCCATCGTCAAAGTCTCGCCTAACGAGCTTTCGAATCTTCTGAGTCCAGGGAAATAAAGTGTAAATTAAGCAAGCGTTATTTAATACATAGAGTGAAATGGTTTGCATATATAACCTTAAATATGCTGGCGACCCTCTGATGAAATTCGATGAAACGCAAGGTAGGTGTTAAGAACATATCGCCAAGGTAGGTAATATTTTGGGTGGGTATATTTGAAAAGTGTAAGTAACTTTACAATTGGCTACGCTGCCAGGATTTTTATATAAATTTTACGTAAAATAGGCCTGAAATTTAACGACCGGAAGTAGGCTTGGGAGCAGCGAAAAATTTTGAAATTTTAGGTTAAGACATCCAAAATAGCACGTGGTCTGGAAAAAGTTTTGTTTAGAACATGTAAACACTCATTTATTTATCTCAATATTAAATTATAAACAGTAGTTAACAAAAATAAGTAGAATATGGAGAATAATGAGGAGGAAGTCAGCTTGTCTGACTCAACCGTCATTAATGAACCAGAAAGTCAGTCAAATACTGTATTAAATCAAGAGAACAGTCTAACCGAGTCAATTATACTAAGTAAATCAGAAGCAGAATCTACTCCCGTGGCAACCAAAATAAAATAAAAAGAATGGTCGATGACCGATATAATGAATTTTATGAGTAGACGTTTTGATAATAGCAATGAAAAGTTGAATGTAAAACTTAATGAATTAAATAGTCGTTCTGATGTAAACGATAGTAAGATAGAAGAACAAAACATTAAATTTAATGAGTTAAGAAGTGATATCAATGCACAAAACATTAAAAGTGAGAGTAATTTTAATGATATGAAACAACGTCTAAATGAAATTGATGAACATTGTAGTACCATCGTTAAACAAATGCAAGATGATGTCAATGAAATTAGAAAAAGAAAGGAGAGTAAAAAAGACGCAGGTAAGTGTATGGAGAAAATAAATAATGAAGCAATAGAGAACAAGGTAATCGGTTCTGATAGTGAAAATATAAGTGATAATCATAATGGTGAGATGATGACGAATAATAACAATGTTATAGTTGACAAGGTAAGTGAGAATGAAAATAGTGATAACTATCATAGTGAAATTACAAGTAAAAATGGTGATATAGTTGGAAATGAGGTATCTAAGAGTGATACGGTGAATAATAGTAGTGATGAGGAGAATATAACGGGAGCTGAGGTTAGTGAGGGGGTAGTAGTAAGTGTTGGTCAGCTAGAGAGAGAGTGGAGGGAGAGTTTAAGTGAATATTGGGGGTGGAGGGCAAAATTTCCCTGTGATGTAGGTGAAGTAAAGGCTTCACGAGTGTATTTGGGAGACAAATGATCTACCAAATAATCCCTTAGGTTGTTATAATGTACCTAGTAAAGCCAGATGGTGTTGTAACAAAGTTGTATTGCCCTTTGCGTGGAATGAGAGAATTAAATGGGGTTGGGAAAATGATTTTGAGAGAGAGAGAGAGAGAGAGAGAGAGAGAGAGAGAGAGAGAGAGAGAGAGAGAGAGAGAGAGAGAGAGAGAGAGAGAGAGAGTTGTTCAAGTTAAATAGACGTTATGAAGGGTTAGTTAAAAGGTTAAATATTGAGAGAGTAGACTATATGAAAGACTTAACTTGTGCAGTAAATGTTGATGACTATTTTGATAATACCACTGTTGGTAATAAGCACTTACCTTGTGATGTAATTAGAGCAGCAGTAGATGATGATAATAAGCACTTACTTGCAATGTAATTGGTGTAATATTAGATGACTATGATGATGAGATCATAACTTACCTGGTGATGACGAGTAATACAAAGGGAGACTGGACCAAAAATACTAATGTTGACAAGTTTTATGAGATAATAAGGAGTAATCCTGTAGATTATTGTAACGATATAATGGATAAAGCAAATTTAAAGAGTTGTTATATTGATAATAATAATATAATGAATTCAATAAAAAATGAAATGTGTTGTGTTAATATCAGATTAATTTTTGATGATGGGGTTAGATATATAGTGAATGAACATTTAATTATTTTAGCTAATGGTGTAAATACTTGGCTAACTTAGGTAATGCGTTTTGGTAAACAATGACATTATGACGTAGTGTGTATATAAATTTGTATTGATGTTAAATGTTTTGTGTTAGGTTACGTTATTGTTAGGTTATATTATTGTTATGAGAAGGTATTGGAAAATACACAGTGTGTGTATGGTGTATGATGTGTACTCAATGTTAATAACGAGGATTAATTGTTAATAACAATTGACAGTATGTAATTATGAATTTTTATCATGGAACTGAACTAATATGAGATGGTTTAATTAATGTAAAACATGGAATCTTGGTAGTAAATTGGAAAAATTTGTGTAGATTTGAATTGTATAATAAACTAGCACTACTACCCGTCGCGGCTTTGCCCGCAAAAAGAGTACAGACTGATTAAATAACAACTTCCTCATCAATGCCATACATTATTTGTAGTTTAATACAATAAATTTACGTGATTACTTGCTATCTCTCTGACATAGTTTGATCTGGCTGTTATTATTATTTTATATATTCGTACTCTGTGGCTGCAGTCTTCTCCCCCACTACAACCTGCACACTGATTCATGTCTGTTTAATACTACTGTAACTTATAGAAATTGATCGAAAAGGAGTCTGATGAATAATGAACACAATTACCTGATGGAGAAGACGTTTAATTGAAGACTAAGTGTATAAGTAAATCCAAAAAACTTTGAAAAAGATGCCGAAGCCCGAATAAAGGACAAATGAATTATATTGCTACCACAATCCTTCCTTCCCGACCTACAGAGTAATTACGTACTACAACGCTGTTAAGTATCAATTAAATTATCTCGACTTCCAAAATAACGCACTTTGAATATTTCTCAATATATGTTGAATACCACTGAATCACTTTTATTCCCTTTCAAAGATTAAATTGTAATATTAAGACACTGAAAATTTGTTAAGCTATAAAACTAACCTCGTATTTATGTGCAACTTTTAAACCACTTGTACGACACTTAAACAAACCAATTATCATTACACATTACAATACTTAAGTAAAAACATTGTAAGGTTGTGTATTTTTATTATTGTAATTGCATCTGAGCCTTTTAACGTGATCCAAAGATCCCACAACCGTCGAACGTAAATATTTGTTGATTGGTGTCATAGCACGCCATGCGGTATGTGTATTTGCATTCAAAATCGATTGGTTAAACCCAGAGGAGAGTCTTATAAAGAATTAACCGGTGCAGAATTATATAAAAAATTAATTACAACTTGTGTCTATAAAATATTAACTTTAAATCAATAATAAATCTATACTGTGTATGTTAAATTGTGTTTTATTTTTATTAGAAAAGTGTATTCTTAAAAATATAATGTATAGCGAATGTCTCTGATGTGACACCTAGCGCGCAAGCAGCGAATACTATAACTGCTAACTAAATATCACTATAATATTGACGACTCGGAACACAATGTTTTTTTATAAGTAAAAACGTAAAGTTTTACCTTACAGCATAAACCGGCTTTCACCTATAGAAGGCTTCATCAGAGGCTGTCGTTAGTAGCGCTGCTCGTCTTGTTGTTGGCGACGAGAAAGTGTTTCGAAAGATTGAAGCTGTGTGTGTGTGGTGAGATGTGTTCGAATAATGCGTGCGATTTGAATTGTGTCTGTTCGTTTAGGATGTCGTTTTTATTTGTTTTTGTGTGTTTGTATATTTCTAATTGTTCTAGAGTGTCTAGTTTTCGGCCTTTTGTGTGTACGTGTAGTATGTTCATGTTATTGTCGATGTTTTTATATGTGTGGTTTGCTTCAATGAGGTGGTTTGCGAAGGTAGATTCTGTAGTGGTGTGGAGTGCTTTTGTGTGTTCAATGTATCTCTGTTTGAAGCTACGTCCTGTCTGGCCTATGTAGAATTTACTGCAATTTGAACAATTTAGTTTATATACACCGGGTAGATCGAATTTGTTTTGTGCTTTGGGCATGCGTTTTGATAGTGTGTGTTCTGTTTTGTTAGTAGTTTTGTAAGCGATTCTGTATCCTGCTTTTTTGAATTTGTGGGCAATTTTTTCTGTTTGTTTGTTGATGTATGTTAGTGTTATGAATTTGTTGTTTTCTGTCTTTGTCTGTTGTTTGTTTTGTGTTTTGTGTAGGAGTTTACTGACTATTGTTCTGTCATAACCGTTAGATTCTGCTAGATATTTTATCGTGTTTAGTTCGTCTTTGTAGTCTATTTCATCTAAGGGGATGTTGTTAAGTCTATGTATCATGGTTCTAAAAGCAGCTAGTTTGTGTTGTATTGGGTGATTGGAGGTGTTGTGTATTAGTGTGTCAGTTGTAGTTGGTTTTCTGTATATATATGGAGAGGTCTAAGAATTCTTAGACCTCTCCATCACAAAACTAGAACACAGGCACAAATTCAGTATATACAGAAAACCAACTACAACTGACACACTAATACAAATAATACAAATAATACAAACCACCTCATTGAAGCAAACCACACATATAAAAACATCGACAATAACATGAACATACTACACGTACACACAAAAGGCCGAAAACTAGACACTCTAGAACAATTAGAAATATACAAACACACAAAAACAAATAAAAACGACATCCTAAACGAACAGACACAATTCAAATCGCACGCATTATTCGAACACATCTCACCACACACACACAGCTTCAATCTTTCGAAACACTTTCTTGTCGCCAACAACAAGACGAGCAGCGCTACTAACGACAGCCTCTGATGAAGCCTTCTATAGGTGAAAGCCGGTTTAGGCTGTAAGGTAAAACTTTACGTTTTTACTTATAAAAAACATTGTGTTCCGAGTCGTCAATATTATAGTGATATTTAGTTAAGTAACGGACACGTCATGGACAACGAAATCCAAGAATATAACTGCTAACTTGATTAACAAAATTCGAGAAAAGGCGGGACGAATTGAATTCTTCACATCGTTCGAATAAAACACTGATAAGGAGACAATTTTAATTGTTTTAAATAAACAATTTGGTGCCACCCGGGAATTACACACTACTGTTGAACCTCAGATCGGGAACCACGATACCTGGTTATCCGTACGTTCGCTACGGACTCAAGCATCGTGAGTTACATTACCATGCGAGGACGAAGTGGTAAGAAACACAGAGACAAGTTACACTCAGACACACTGTTACATTTTACAGAGGTATATTGACGACGGAGGACGTCTTTGAAAAACATTATATAAGTTAACTGTATTAAGTGTTGATTCGGCCAAGGGAATTAAAACATCAAAATGCCCTTCATTGAAATCTCCAGTGAACCGAATTCTTTTGACTCCTTGTAATGCCTCCCCAAAAATAGCAAGAATAGAGCCACCTTGAAACACCTGAAACTCATAAGGAAATATTTCTCCAGCAGCCTTGAGCTCGCAAGTAGTCCCATATGTGTATGGCCTAGACATTTCGGCGAGGTACAGACGTTTGGTACCATAAGCAGCTCCAGACCGCTGGTGAGTAAAGCATTTGAACCTTTGCCAGTTATTGGACACGTGATTCACTATTTCTGCACGAATTTGAGCGGCCCTTGAAACGTCGCCGTGCACCAGATAGGACAGGGAGGAGAAGAGACATGCGCCATCACCACTTATCTTTACTATTCGGTAAGGAATCTGTAATCCGTTGCTTATTATAAACTCAATTTCCTCGTCCATTTTCTACTTTCAAAATAGAACGTTTATTTAGCTAATAGGTATCAAAATTCGTAGCTGCTTACTTAGGTACTTAACTAAAAAAGCGAGAGCGCACAAACCGGTCAGACCAACTGACTTAGCGTAGCGTAGGTAATTATGTTATTTTATTATATTTAACATAATAATGTTAAATTATTATTATGTTATTATTATTATTATTGTTATGTTAATGGTATTTTATTATATTTAGCATATTGGTCTGTATCAAACTTTACATAAATTATGTTAAAATTTGTATAATCTGTAATATTCAGTTGAGTTTTTGACCGCTAGAGCGCAGACTACATTTCTTCACGGACAAAAAAAAACAACACTATTTACTTAGTATGGCTATAATGTTATTAACCATGTATTATTAACCAAAATAATGAATTTACAGAGACAGTGCTGTTTCTAGTGTTTTAGATTTGTAGTTGAGGTGTAATTTAGTTAACTTGTAAACAGAAACGATCTCACCAAAAGGTTTTCAATGATGACGTCTAGATTGAGCTGATATTAGCAGAATTTATTGTTTGTTCATCGATTTTCTGGTGTGGATCAGTTTATTCCAATGGACATCTCGGATGTAGTGTCTAGTGCTGACTTGTTTTCTTAATTTAGAAGTGGTTAATTCCGAATATTCTTTGAAATTTATTTAACTTTTATAGGACATTACACTTTTTCATCTCACATTGAATTGCATTTAACAATTAATATTTCTTGTTAGTCAGTTACTCCTAGTAACCAATAAATGTTTATACTTTTTTATTAGGTAACCTAGATACCTTTTTGTAAATAGGCTAATAATTATTGTTATTATCTTGTTTCTTCTTTTAGAAAAATAATTCTTTACAAATTTTGGTTTTAGTTAAATTTCATTTATATACGATTTTTCTTTTTGTCTTTACTTAAACTTGTCTACTGACTTTTTCGAATTTAATTTCTTTTATTTTAGTTTATTTATGATTTAACTTTTAGTGAATGTATCACTACTCTGCCCTACTTTTACTTGCTATCTCTCTAGCAAAATACCCGTGCTTCGCTACGGAGTTTCACGTTGTACGTAATTGTACAATTATTGCTCGCTTAATAGTATAGGATTAGATAGATTGTACAAATTCTCAACTCTTAGTTTGTTTATTTACATTCATAGCAACAGCTATTTATTATTTATTTAGAGAAAATCGTTAGAGCCGTTTCCGAGAAAAAAAGGACATACATTTATTAATTAATTGAACTTCGAAATTTTCTCGACTATAAGAACCTGCAAACAACGAAGTTTTTTTCTATTTAAAACAATGATTAAAAACTCAGGACTAAATGTATTCGGGGTTTCCAGTAAACTGAGATGTCAACCACTTACAGTGGATAAATTTCAGTATTTGGTTTTTTGCCCCTTAGGAGTGAAAGTTTGTAAAACCGTTTCTTAGTGAGCACCTAAGACCTATGATGAAGCTATGTTCAAAGTTTCATTGATATCCATTCAGTGGTTTCAGAGATATCGTGAAACCAAAAGGTTTCAGAGGTATCGTTCCGGGGAAGGCCCGTCGGACGACTCCCGCGCTATTTCCTACGCGGGAGACTTCCACCGATGCTATGGTAACCAGAATCTATTCTATTGGGTTGCCATAGTAACCAGATCTAATAGTTTTTTAAGACCCAAAGGACCCCCCAGAGGATCGTATCGAAAAAAACACCTGTCCTATGTTGGTTCTCCCGTTGCGTAAAATATTTGTGCCAAGTTTGGTTGAAATCAGTCCAGTGGTTTAGGAGGAGATGTGGAAGACCCAAAGGACCCCATCGAAGAAAACACCTATCCTATGTTGGTTCTCCCGTTGCGTAAAATATTTGTGCCAAGGTTGGTTGAAATCGGTCCAGTGATTTAGGAGGAGATGTAGAAGACCCCAAAGGACCCCATCGAAGAAAACACCTATCCTATGTTGGTTCTCCCGTTGCGTAAAATATTTGTGCCAAGTTTGGTTGAAATCGGTCCAGTGGTTTAGGAGGAGATGTGGAACATACATACATAGATACATACATACAATGGGGGGGTTTGCCCCTTAGGAGTGAAAGTTTTAAAAAACCGTTTCTTAGTGAGCACCTAAGACCTATGATGAAGCTATGTTCAAAGGTTTCATTGATATCCATTCAGTAGTTTTTGCTCTACGTTGATTCTATGTCAGTCAGTCAGGCAAACTTCCCCCCCTTTTTCCCCCTTTAAAGGTCGAATTTCCAAAAATCCCTTCTTAGCGGATACCTACATCACATAAGGAACCTACATGCCAAATTTCAAGTTTCTAGGTGTTATAGTTTCGGAGATTTCATGATGAATCAGTGAGTCAGTGGTATTTCTCTTTTATATATATAGATGATAAATAATTAAAGTTTGATGTTTAAAATATTTAATAGAAAATGCAGAGGTGAAGTAATAATGAGATAATGGGAGTATGTAATAGAGAATTGAAATTAAAGTTATAATGTTTGTAATTTTTATTCCATTACAAAGGTGAAATGTTTGTTTTAATGTAACATTGACGATGTTTATTTTGAGCTGAAATATTTGTGAAACATAAAGTGTTTATTTGAGTATGATGTAATTGTGTATAGAAGGGGGGATAGTAGGAAATGATGAGGACGAGTTTATAATGAAAAATAAGATAGAGAGAGTAATGAGTAAATCACAGTAACGATTAAGAATACATTGTGGAAAATACCCATATGGTTGACTGTACTTATTGTATTGTATATTTACTGTTTTTGATAACCAGGTTTTGTATTGTATAGAGTTAGCAGTAGTAAACGGCAATAATGATAAGAAAATTGAGATATAAATGAGATGTTTAAGTGAAAAAAGTAATATGAAGTTATTTTTTTCTTAAATTCCGACTGGAATTAGTACATCATTTTGAAGTTGGAATTATGACTTCCAAGAGAATGTCTATGTTAAATCTTTAGGAGAAAGTATATTCTCTAATGTTAAAGATATTTCTGTTAACCCATGTTATGTGTACTTTTAGAAGTTAAGAAAAAGCCAGTACTTCGAAAAAGGCAAACCAGTATGACTACGAGGAAACCAAATCAGTTAAGGATATGGAATATTGAAAGGCCATTTATTAATATTTGAATTGATTGTTATAGAATCTAGTGATGTTGTGGAGCAGTCCTGTGCTGCCCGGCGTGTCAGGGCAGGGACGTCTAGTGCCTGTCTGGCTTTATGGTGTTGGGATCTTGATGTTATTAAGGAAGTCTAGTAAAGACATACAGGTGCGGCCACAATCACTGGATCAGGGGAGTGAGTTACCCTAGATGTTAATACAAATTAAAGGAAGGTCATGGCGCCATATCCGAACTAGTCCTTTTAGGTTATGTCAATGAGAGTTTTTATGCTTTGGCATAAAACCTCTCATTGAGGGGGTATTGTGACAGTACAAAAAGGGGCATAATTATTTTCATATTGTGTAATAATCCGAGTGATGTAAAACTGAAGAAAATATGACTTTCGAAATTGGAATGGAATGAATCAGACCGTGTGACATAGTCATTGACGTCACAGAACGAAATAAATGTAAACATATATGGGGACAAATTTTTATATTCCGACTGACATAATGAGAATATCACAAGACGAACACATGTTTTATAATACTGAGACGCAAGTCGAACTTCGAATTGTTCCAGAATCTTCAATATGATCCGGCCAGCAAAGAGGGGGTACCACGTGACCAGCCTTTAAAGTATACGCTGACTGATCACCATGGCGCACTTCAAACAACATAGTCAACCCGTACGGGTGTGTAAACCCAAGCCCGTGGACAAAGTCTATTTAGGCCTCTAACCAGTGAAAAATGTATTTAAAACAAATCTAAATAAATCTCTACAAGTGTCGACATAGTGGAAAAAGTTAATTAACAGTTTAGAACAGTTTCGTGAGTGTGGGAGCAAAATGTTTTTGGACGAGCAATGGTGCAACATGTGGAATAACAATTACAGCTAAGTACTTACACCTAGATCAACTGGCCAACAATTAATAGTTATTAATCCATCATTCAACTATCCTATTCAGATAAATGAGATCTCAAATCTAAAAAGGGGGGTTTTTAAAAGAATGAATGAGAGCGTGCAAACGAAGTACTGGTTGGCCTTCAATTAGTTAAGTAGCTTTAATTTGATACAATAATAATTATGTGTGTTCAGTGGTGTGATTTGTTAATCATAGAGTAAATAGAGTAACACCCTTTGAGTTTACAAAATGAAAATAAATAGTAATTTCTATTTCACAATGACCATGTGTTTAGTGTAAATTATTGCGCTGCGACCTAGTCTGTTTCCATCGTCAAAGTCTCGCCTAACGAGCTTTCGAATCTTCTGAGTCCAGGGAAATAAAGTGTAAATTAAGCAAGCGTTATTTAATACATAGAGTGAAATGGTTTGCATATATAACCTTAAATATGCTGGCGACCCTCTGATGAAATTCGATGAAATGCAAGGTAGGTGTTAAGAACATATCGCCAAGGTAGGTAATATTTTGGGCGGGTAGATTTGAAGTAAGTTAAAACTTTACAACAGATATATCTGGAAATTAACAGGTGTTCATTTGAAATATACGTCTTGCAGCACATAAAAGATTTTAGTTCTACCACTGAGCTATAGATGTCACTCCGCGAACTTTTCAACCGACCCTTGTATATAAAGACAATGATCTGGCCACCACCATCCGACTGCATAGATTGCAATAGGCAGGACACATCATTAGGATGGAAGGCAACCGAACACCTAGGAAGGTACTGGTTAGTCAAACTGAGGGTATAAGGCCTGTCAGAAGACCCAAGCATCGCTAGATTGACACAGTGGCAAGGGATGCTGATACTTTACTTAAAATAAAAGGATGGACATCGATCGCCAAGGACAGGGAAAATGGAGGCAGATGATTATGGAGGCTAAGGTTCAAGACCGAACTCTGATGCCATAGATTTGTTTACAGGCTCTTATAAAGCATCCTACACTCTTGTAGACTTGGTTGTACATTGCTCAGCTGTTGCATTTTTTACGTTGTTGTCACTGAAAACATATTACTCATAGCTGAAAATATCAATTTTCATTACTTAGATATTTCATAAATAATTAATAATATCAATTGACATAAAAATTACAGTGGATTGGAAATAGACAATTCTGATGCAGACTCCAATTTTCAAATCTGTTCTACCGATTATGAGTTGGTTACATATACATTTCTAGTCAAATGTTCATCTTTAAATAAATGTATTTATGGGTTTTACTGTAAACCTTTTTTGAATTGAATTTAGTTTTTGTTTTATGGATTACTAGGATGTAAGGACTTGTTTCCAAACATAATTTAAATTTATTAATATTTAATTATATATATATATAATTTATATATATATATATTTATAATTTAAATATTTCTAATGTGCTCTAAACATTTTTACTCCTCTATTGACTTTCATATTTTTATTTTCTACTCCTATCTTACTTTTCCTTGCATATATTGTTGTTTAATCTCCAATAACCATATAACTGTCAGAAATATGTGATTGAATCCATTATAAAAGTAATTATATTGAAATTTTTAAAATATTTTTAGTATATTTGTACAAAATTATTGAAAACATGTAGTCAAAAAAGTACAGAATATCATGCATTAAAGAGAAAGAAAGGAACTAAAGATGGTATATGATTAGTAGACAAAATAATCATGGCTAAGTTATAGCATAACAATCAAATCCGCTAAAAAAAACCCACAACACTGTGGGTTAACACCCAATTCCAAAATTGTTAAAACTACCTTCCACTTTTATTAGATTATCTTAATTTGACGTATATTGTAGTAATTATTTTTACTTCCATGTTAAATAAAACATCAAAGTATGGTGATGGCAAAAAAAATCGTGGTCCAGATTATTGCAGATTCTGATTTTACTACCCTCAAAAACATGAAATAAAATCATTTTTTACTTCCATGTTCCTTAAGGAAATGGAAATATGGTGATGGCAAAAAAATCGTGTTTGAGATTGTTGCAGATTCTGGATTGTACTACACTCAAAACATGAAAAAAAGTCATTTTTCAAAAAGTGTCTGTGTGTGTGTGTGTGTGTGTCTGTCTGTAGATTTTTTTTCTATGGCAAATGATAACAGCCGTAAATTCAAACAGAATCAAATAATGTTTTGCAAGCAGCCCTGAATTGTTGAGTTCTCAAGACGTATTGTTTTTGGTGAAGATCGGTTACGGGAAAGGGGTAGTTTACCTGCAACGTTTTATATTTTAACAAGGGTTTTTTCTATGGTAACGATAACAGCCGCAAATTCAAACAGAATCGAATAATTATTTGCACACAGCCCTGAAGTGTAGAGTTCTCAGGACCTATTGTTTTTGGTGAAGATCGGTTAAGGGAAAGGGGTAGTTTACCTGCAACGTTTTGTTTTAAAAGGGTATTTTCTATGGCAAATGATAACATCCGCAAATTCAAACAGAATCAAATAATTATTTGCATACAGGCCTGTTTTGTAGAGTACTCAAGACCTTTTGTTTTTGGTAAAGATCGGTTAAGGGAAAGGGGTAGTTTACCTGTGTAATACACTTAATATAGGCCTTAATACTATTTCACGTTACAAATTTGCATACTACACTTACCCTACGAGCATGTATAAAGTAAGAGTTTATCAAGCTAAATTACTCAATGACAATATTAATATTTATCACATACTAATTCTCAGCAACAGGATGTCACACTTACTTTAGTGTACCGACTCTTAAGAATTATCCCAGGGTGCCAGTAATAAATAAACACAATTTGATTGTTGTTAATTAAGTTTTTTAATAACGATTTGCATTCACATATTACAAAATTTGTAAGTCAGTACTTTAATAAATTTATTATAAAAATTGTTCGTGCTTATTTCTTGGCAGTGGATTCTTAGACTTATTGAGTCACCAAATATGATTTACATACATTTAAAAATAATAAGCAATAGTACAATGAGTGTTCATTTTATTAGTTACGTGTATATTGAATTCACTCTGTGATGCGATGTCATCAATTCTGCAGGTTCCAGGCTGGTCGTCCGACGTTGATCGTTGAGCAGTTCTCCTTGTTAGTTTGCACTATTTTTACACTGGTTTCACAGGTATTATACCATTCACTTAAATAACTTAGTGATAATTACACAGGTGCCGTATACTAATACACTTGTTGAATACTCAGTATATCCTTATTAAAGCTAAGTGCGTCTAACACCGGATTGATAACTAATATTGAACGACTATCCCGTACTGTGATGTTTACACCTTAAATTTCACTATGTAATTCGACATTCAACGACTGATGTTGTACTAAGTAAAACTTGGCTATATTATTCAATTTTAATTTATCTTCTCTAATTACTCGGAACATTATTCTTGTAAACGCTTATTAAGTGTTTATGATACGTAGCTTCCACAATGCTTAATATCACGTTACCGTAACTGACTTTTTCGTTGCGATTGAAATATATTTATTCAATTTACTGACAAATTTCTTAATACACTAAATACGAGTCTTTGAATTGTAATCTCCCCGTAGACTAACTTAACTTCTTACACTTCGTTTTTTTATACATTGCTTCGAACTACCGTAACCAACTATATACAAACTACACACCGATTGGTCTGACATACCGCTAATTTCAAATTTACCCAATTTGTCTAGTAAACACGTCCCGCATAAAAAATGATGCTTTCCGTTATTCGTCAACTATTTGAGCGTATAAACGTAGTGGGAAAACCTAGTGTCTATCTCCATCTCGCTCTCATCTCTCTCTGTCTAACCTAACGGTTCTTTTGTTAGATGCACTTAACTTTTTACAATCTTAGGGAAGTCTTCTGACACCCTTGAAAATAATACAATTTTATGACGGTTCGTCCGCTATGTTACCTTTTCATATTTTTAGCCGACTTACAGGCGTCAACTCAAGGCCGTCTTTATGAACAACTACCGCGCATTACTACAACATTTTAATATTTGTTACTTTGAAGTACCACCGCTCTAATCGGTAGTTTTTAGTTTTATTTTCTAACCGCTTTCTACGAATTTATATTTCTCCCTGGGTATAACATGACTTTGTCCCCGTAAAATTGTTGAGAGTGAAAATTTTACGTTATACCTGCAACGTTTTTTTTATCAAGGGTAATTTTTTTCTATGGTAAACGATAACAGCCGCAAATTCAAACAGAATCAAATAATGTTTTGGATACTGCCCTGAATTGTAGAGGACTGAAGGCCTATTGATTTTTGTGAAGATCGGTTAAGAGAAAGGGGTAGTTTACCTGCAACGTTTTATGTTTTAACAAGAGTAAAGTACTTAATTTTGATAACCAAAGTATCCTGATAAGATGCTCATAATAATCCACTGTAGAAACATAGTTAAAATATCTATAAATGAAGAGGCTAGATGAACAGGGTAGGGGCAATTTTCTATGGCAAACGATAACAGCCACAAATTCAAACAGAATAAAATATTTTTTTGCATACAGCCCTGAACTGCAGAGTTCTCAAGACCTATTGTTTTTGGTGAAGATAGGTTAAGGGAAAGGGGTAGTTTACCTGCAACGTTTTTTTTATCAAGGGTAATTTTTTTTCTATGGCAAACGATAACAGCCGCAAATTCAAACAGAATCAAATAATGTTTCGCATACAGCCCTGAATTGTAGAGTTCTCAAGGTCTGTTGATTTTGGTGAAGATCGGTTAAGGGAAAGGGGTAGTTTACCTGCAACATTTTATGTTTAACAAGAGAAATTTTTAATGACGAACGATAACTGCCGTAAATTCAAACAGAATCAAATAAATTTTTACATATATGCCTGAGTTGTAGAAGACTCAAGGCCTATTGATTTTGGTGAAGATTGGTTACGGGGAAAGGGCAGTTTACCAGAAACATTTTTTGTTGTAACAAGAGTAAAGTACTTAATTTTGAGTATCCTGATGTGCCGAATCTAGTATTAGAACGGCGATTAAGCAGTATATAACGTTCGGTAAACGTTAAACGCAGTACAGAATTTGAAGCGCTTTAGTTGGTGCTGCACTCTTGCAGCGAAGATAAGCACTAACTCGGCGCTTATCAAGTTCCTGAGAGGTGCTGGCATCTAGCGACAACCCCGGTTCACGAGGTTGAAGCGGAAATAAGTTTTATGCAAAGTTGGTCTCTCTTCAACCTTCGTCGATAATGGCAGCTTATTAAGTTACTCCGGACAGATGAAGAAAATTTTGTCCACCATCCTTCCCACTATGACAGGCTAAGATCTAAATCGACTGCGGGTCCCCCGAGCAAGTCGAGGAAAAGCCCAACAACATAACCTGAACATGTAACACCAAGAACTTCTCGCTCACTTCATCTGCCAGAGGAATAGCCATGAAGCCACACCAACACCTGTAATGTAGGCCACGAGATTGCCACCTCACCCCCATGGACAAAAATAAGGTGATCTCAACCCATTATATTCTTTTATACGTAGTGATGCACTCAATAAGACCCAGTGAACCAGTTCAATCAATCAACCACAACACTTTCAAGTTTTTAAACATTTTAATTGGATCCCCAATTAACGGGACAGTATAGTGTGTGAACTGGGAGGGAAATATTTTATAAATTTTATTAATTTGTTGTAAAATTGTCAGCTCAGAGACTGACATGTATCTTAGGCAGTTCAACATTCAAACGTATAATTCCCTCTTATTTCAGTATATGTGTTTCATTACAGCTTTTAAGTCATTCATTCAATTTGTAATTTCTCGGTTTCAATTTAGTGTTCATTTTATATATATATTTTCTAAATTTTAAATTCAGTTTGGTTCATATGGTATAGAAATTTCTGGGGTAGTTAGGTGGATTCACAAGTTTAATCCTGAATGGGTGCATGTCCATGCAGTGTTGAACAAGTGTTGAGACAGGTTGAATTATGCACCGACTGGCAAACGAACATGTCGTCTCTGGGCCAAAAGTACCTTTTAAAAGGGTTATAAAATTCATGACATATTTCTATTTTCACAACTTAACCATATTTCTATATATATATATATATATAAATTCTTTTAATTAATTATAATAACTGGGGTGTTAATGGTTTTCTATCTTTTTTATTTCTCCCAGTATAAGTGCCCTGTGTGGCGTATTTTATAATAGTATTAGGCACTTGGCCAAATTTTAGAATTTATTATGTCCTGGGGACTACTGGAGTTGCATAAGCATAATCTAATACACATGTCATGTGTTATGCACAAATTAAGTATTTTAATCCTAACATGGATGTCCATAAAAGAATTAATAATATACCTCATGGGGGTAAGAAAAGGGCGTGGCAAGAGATCTTTGTATAATTGTACTGTATTGTGGAACATGTGATGTATTGTATATTTGTGTGTGTATTTTGGGGGGTTATATGTATTGTACATTTAGGTGTATTTTTGGGGGGGAGTTTAGATATAGGGTTTTTAGAAAAGAAAGATGAAACATAGGATTATATATCCTTTTAATTTGGATGACCTTAATTTATTCTATCTCAATTAATTTTTGCTGAATATTTCTTCTAAGAAAGTAATTTATTTTAATTAACTTTAATAACAAGTATGTGGATTCGTCACTATTTAATTTTAATTAATTTGTTTGAGAATTTCTTATTCTAATTTGTATTATCAAGAAGTCTATAAAAATTTTCTCCATTAAGTTTCAATGGATCATTTTAAAGAGAACATAGAAAATAAATTTTATATTTATTAATATTTTACAGGAAACTTTATTTAAAGAATATTAATGATTTTCAATTTTAATTCATTTTAAAGAGAGATAGCAAATAAATTTTATATGTGTTAATAATTTTCAGGTGACATTGTTGAAGGTGTATAAATTATTTTAATTAACAATTTAAGGGGATAATAGATTCTGACTGTTATGTTTATTGATTTTGTTATTAATATTGTTTTCAAAATGGAGATAGAATAATAAAAGGGACTTTATTAATTGTTAAATTTATGAGTTTTCATTGCAAGTCCCGTCTCACTGGATCCAGCGCATTTTTGGCTTCTCTAGGCTTTGGTCTAGTTCTAATTAACTTGTGGCCACTCTTTAAAAAAAAAAAAAAAAAAAAAAAAAAAATCTTTTTTTTTAACTGTCTAAGTTAAAGAGGGGTTACACTGATATAAAGATCTTAATAATCCACTATAGAAACATAGATGAAATATCTATAAATGAAGAGGCTAGTTGAACGGGGTGGGGGTAATTTTCTATAAATGAAAATTATAGTTGAAGGGGGAGGGGATAATTTTTATGTGTACTACGTTATCGGCAACAAAGTAATAGTATGTTGTTAAAATTCCTTCCTGGGCTGTTTGGCCGTAGTCCAATGATTTCTGCAAAACCAGACATTTCGGAAGTGCCGTCGACTGCCATCATCAGTGAAATTTGAGTGCGATAACGTGTGGTGGTATACGTTAGTGACCACAGTACTGTGGTTAAGGCTGAAGCAATAGGTGGAAAGAAGTAGTTTCTATGGAAACATTTCATTTCGTAAATGATTTTAAATATAAATCTTAGAACATGGAAATCATGTATGTACTCCATACCGATATTTTACTTCCACGTTCCATTAGGAAATGGAAGTATGGTGATAGCAAAAAAAATCGTTTTCGAAATAATTGCAGATTCTGATTGTACTACCCTCAAAACATGAAAAAGTCATTTTTCGAAAAGTGTCTGTGTCTGTCTGTAGATTTTTTTCTATGGCAAATGATAACAGCCACAAATTCAAACAGAATCAAATAATTTTTTGCATACAGCCCTGAATTGTAGAGTTCTCAAGACCTATTGTTTTTGGTGAAGATCAGTTAAGGGAAAGGGGTAGTTTACCTGCCACATTTTAAGTTTTAACAAGGGTAATTTTTTCTATGACGAACGATAACTGCCGCACATTCAAACAGAATCAAATAATGTTTTGCATGCGTCCCTGAATTGTAGAGGACTGAAGGCCTATTGATTTTGGTGAAGATCGGTTAAGAGAAATGGGTAGTTTACCTGCAACATTTTATGTTTTAACAAGTGTAATTTTTTCTATGACAAATGATAACTGCCGTAAATTCAAACATAATCAAATAATTTTTTGCATACATCCCTAAATTGTAGAGAACTCAAGGCCTGTTGATTTTGGTGAAGATCGGTTAAGGGAAAGGGGTAGTTTACCTGCAACATTTTATGTTGTAACAAGAGAAAATTTTTCATGACGAACGATAACTGCCGTAAATTCAAACAGAATTAAATAATTTTTTACATATGTGCCTGAGTTGTAGAAGACTCAAGGCCTATTGATTTTGGTGGAGATCGGTTACAGGGAAAGGGTAGTTTACCAGAAACATTTTTTGTTGTAACAAGAGAAATATTTTCATGACGAACGATAACTGCTGTAAATTCAAACAGAATCAAATAATTTTTTATATATGTGCCTGAGTTGTAGAAGACTCAAGGCCTATTGATTTTGGTGAAGATTGGTTACGGGGAAAAGGTAGTTTACCTGAAACATTTTTTGTTGTAACAAGAGTAAAGTACTTAATTTTGATAAATAAAGTATCATGATAAGAAGATCTTAATAATCCACTGTAGAAACGTAGATGAAATATCTATAAATGAAGAGGCTAGTTGAACAGGGTGGGGGTAATTTTCTATAACTGAAAATTATTGTTGGAGGGGGAGGGGATAATTTTTATATGTGTACTACGTTATCGGCAACGAAGTAGTAGTGTGACACTTCACTTTTATTCGTTCATAAAGTTTTATGAAATTATACAAATTTACGTCTTTGCTTACCTTCGAGTTTGTTCCAGGGCTCTACAGACGAAACAGTTGCAGACGGATTATTTAGGTTGAGTTGTGAAATAATTATGTTAACACAGTTTATGTTGACTAAAACAAATTATTTTTCTTTTATTAAATAAAATTATGTTATTTTCTCCCCTTGTATGACAATTACTCAAATTCTTATCCTTTCTTGTACATTACTACATTTATCTCAAACACAAAATTAGATGTATAAAATTGACAAAAAACAATTCTTATAAGACTGTAACAAAATGATCTGTATGATTACTCAACCAGTACTTTTCTTTTTTTTTTAATTTCACTCACTCTCTCTCTTTTACAATTTTATATTTAAACCCCTTAAAATTTAGATCTCGGTAATAAGTTACTCAGTTCTGTGCACGAATTTTCATACTGTAGCTGGTTTTAGATTAGAAAGTTTGTTATATTTGTACTCATCCTTAATGTAGACTTCGTCCCATGGTTAAGGCCCATACACTCCGAGAATAAACGGCAAATGTCCGAATACTTTTACGCTCATCACTTGTTGTCTTTATAATATACTGTATAACTGTTTTGTCACATTTAAACTTATTACTTGTGTCGGCCGATGTAACTGGCTCGCGATAACTAGTTTGATTTTTATGACCGCGTGGTCTGGAAAATACGAGTTGACTGCTAATTACTCACACACTTTACTAGATAGGCCGATTATAGTGTTTTTGGCCATCTTACACGCCCGAGGAGGCCACCGTTGACTTACGAACACTCTGTTGGAAGACTACTATTCAGCTCTACTGTTAGTCAACTACTAAGGTGATAGGCATTGGCCCAGCTGCGCGCCAACATATATATTTTTTATTTTGCCTTCTCTGATTGGCCGGCATGTCCCGACGCTCAGCCCGGGAATCCTTATAATTTTTACTGCCTGTTGAAACTGGCTTTTTCCGTGATTCACGGACGGCACAAGCTGTAGTTGATTGCGTAATATGTCTGGACTAGCTGACTCCAGAGACAAACACAGACGGGTGTTTTGTAATAACATTGTATCTGTCGTTGGTTAAAATGAAGTACCCAAAGGTGAACACTGACTGCTTTGAAACTTCTAAAAATTATTTAAACCCCTGATCTGTCCCGTTACAATACCCCCCCCCCCAATGAGAGGTCTTATGCAAAAGCATAAAAAGTCTCATTGCCAAAAACCTAAGAGGATCAGTGAGGATATAGCGCCACAACTCCCATTAAATCCTTACTAAAACCATGGGTTACTTACCCCCCTAGTCCGGTGGCTGTGGCTGCACCTATCTGACCTTACTGGACTTCTCGGCTCGAGATCCCAACACCATAAAATCAGACAGGCACGTCACCACAGTATCACCTGACTCTGAAACATTCAATTAAAATATCAACAACTGGCGTTTCACTATCCCATATCCCAACTGATTCGTTTCCTCTTAGTCGTCCTGGTATGTCATTAACAAAGTACTGGTTGACTGTTTTCAAAATACTGGTTGCTTATTTATTTTTGGTAACATACAAATATCTCCATTCTACATTCATAAGCAATTACCTAATAATCAATTCAGCCCTTTATGGTTCGGTCTTAAACAGAATGCAACATAATAAACATTCTCATTGTTACATTAAAACAAATATTTCCCCTTTGAATGTACATAATTACCTCAAATTAATTTAATTACATTGATTACCAAGATTTACATTTTACTTGATTTCAAATAAACCTGTAACAGGACTACATAAAATACAATGTCCACATGGCAATATAAACTTACTGTGTATTACATCTAATCTTATGTACTTTACATCTAATACATATAAATCCCCTACAAATTATATACTGGTAATTTTCTCCTCTAACAAAACACTATTTCCCACCAAAATTACAAATTGATTACATATAATACAAATAAATCATAACAACCTTTCTGTAGAATACATATTACAGGTAACACCAATATTAAATCAACATTCTGTCTACTTTTCATTATCACTTTTACTTTACTTTTCTGTTAAACATTTTGGTCATCTACATTACTCAATCCAAAACAAAATAAATTTAAGTTCATTACCCAAAATTCACATTTTAAATCAGTTTAATTCCAACACCAATCAAAACAATTTAACTTTGATTATGTTATTCAAAACACTTTTGATTTAAATAAACACTTTCCGTTCATAAAATTCATTATTACCTCCGGTTAATTATTTGGTCAAATAAAATATTATTATTATTATAATGTCCATCCTTCCTACAAACATGTGTTGCATTATTGTATACATTCCAACAATATAACCTTGACACAATACATTTAACACCAATACACATTTATTTACCAATTTTTGTCATATCCTGTTTTCATTTACCACACTTCATTACCTAAATCAGCCGAGTAATTATACCATTAACTCAAATAATTAAATGTTCATTCACTATTTATCTAACCACCATCGTCGAAAAATTAGTCTGATTTTCACATAAGAATTTTCATTCTTATTTACATACATCATATGATTACCATTTGTGTCATAACCATTTAAATCTTTTTTATCCATTTTACCGTAATAATAATCTCCAGGGTTATCCCCCATTATTATTTTATCATATGCCATGTCTACATCGGGTATGGTCAAGTCTCCGTAAATATTTTCTGTCTCAGTTAAATAGTTTATACATTCCTTACTATAGTCATCAGCTATTACTAGTACGGTAACTCTCACAACCGGTAAGTGTTTATTATTATCCCTACAATCATTTACTGCTGTGCTAATTACTTTAATCTTATTACAAGGTAAGTCATCAATATCATCATTGTTATCATCATCAGTTACCTCAGTCTCATTACTAGGTAAGTTAATTTTATCCCCTCCCTCTCTAGTTAAAATCTCCACTAACTCTTTATGACCCCTCTGTAACTTAAACAACTCTATCACACTCTCACTCTCTTTATAATCATTTTCCCAAACCCATTTCACACTTTCACTCCACGCAGATGGCAATGCACTACTATTTAACCTCCATCTGGCCTTACCAGATACACTAACAACCAAAGGACATTTTGAAGATCTTTTATCTTCTACAAAAACTATCGAGGAACTCTCGTCCTCCAAAAACACTCGTGAAGTCTCTGCTTCACTCGCTACATCACGGGAAAATATTGCCCTCTGTTCACACTCTACATTTAAACTATCTTCGTACTCCCTTTCTAACTCATAAACACTAACTAACCCATAAGTAACCTCAACTCTCATTCTTTTCTCATTGTCACCACTATTTACCGTATCATTCTCAGCTACAGCCTCTTCAAATACTTGGTTAACATCATCATTAACCTTATTAACATTGTTACTCACCTTGTCTATTGTCACCTGTTTTTCACCTTTAAACTACCACCATTATTATTTGTAACTATTTCTCCATCATAATTACCACTTGTTTTACAGTCATCACTTACCTTATTGTCTGTACCTTCATTATTTTTAATATTCCTCCCCAGCTTATCTAACTGTTGTATCAATTTAGTATTCATTTTGTTTAATTTATCATCGATATTCTTTTGTGACTCGGTCACTTTTTCGTTTATTTCATTAAATATAGCGTCGTTTACATCAAATCATTTATTTAAGTCATCCAATTTATTATTTTGTTCATTAAATTTGGAATCGAAATTTTCATCACTACCATCAAAACGTCTACTCATAAAATTCATTATATCGTCCATTGACCATTCTTTTTCTTTTATTTTTGTTGTTATGGGAGTCGATTTCGCTCCTGCATTACTAATTGTAATTGAATCTGTCAAATTGTTTTCATTTGTTCCTATTAAACCTGTCTGGATTCCCGAATCGCTCGTGTCAGCTAACTCGGTTGACATATTTTCTTTATTTGCACTCATAGACTTATTTTCAGATTTATCGCTGAAGGTTACGTCAGTTTTATTTATTTTACTCTCAGTATTTTCCATGTTTTATTATTATTACTCTTACGTATTCAACTATGCTTTCTAACCTACATAACCGCCCTCACTCCCAAATAATCCTTCTCTGCAACTCAAATTAGGTCTGGCTTGTATAATTAATAAATTATACACACCGTCCCAGTTTGGGGGCCAATTGTGACACTACGCCTTTATTCGTTCATAAAGTTTTATGAAATTATACAAATTTACGTCTTTGCTTACCTTCGGGTTCGTTCCAGGGCTCTACAGACAAAACAGTTGCAGAGGGATTATTTAGGTTGAGTTGTGAAATAATTATGTTAACACAGTTTATGCTGACTAAAACAAATTATTTTTCTTTTATTAAGTAAAATTATGTTATTTTCTCCCCTTGTATGACAATTACTCAAATTCTTATCCTTTCTTGTACATTATTACATTTATCTCAAACACAAAATTAGATGTTTATAATTGACAAAAAACAATTCTTATAAAACTATAATAAAATGATCTGTATGATTACTCAACCAGTACTTTTCTTTTTTTTTTTAATTTCACTCACTCTCTCTCTTTTACAATTTTATATTTAAACCCCTTAAAATTTAGATCTCGGTAATAAGTTACTAAGTTCTGTGCACGAATTTTCATACTGTAGCTGGTTTTAGATTAGAAAGTTTGTTATATTTGTACTCATCCTTAATGTAGACTTCGTCCCAAATACTTTTACGCTCATCACTTGTTGTCTTTATAATATACTGTATAACTGTTTTGTCACATTTAAACTTATTACTTGTGTCGGCCGACGTAACTGGCTTGCGAGCACTAGTTTGATTTTTATGACCGCGTGGTCTGGAAAATATGAGTTAACTGCTAATTACTCACACACTTTACTAGATAGGCCGATTATAGTATTTTCGGCCCATGTTACATGCCCGAGGCCACCGTTGAATTACAAACGCTCTGTTGGAAGACTACTATTCAGCTCTACTGTTAGTCAACTATTAAGGTGATAGGCGTTGGCCCAGCTGCACGCCAACTTATGTATTTTTTATTTCGCCTTCTCTGATTGGCCGCCATGTCCCGACGCTCAGACCGGGAATCCTTATAATTTTTACTGCCTGTTGAAACTGGCTTTTTCCATGATTAACGGACGGCACAAACTGTAGTTGATTGCGTAATATGTCTGGACTAGCTGACTCCAGAGACAAACACAGACGGTTGTTTTGTAATAACATTGTATGTGTCGTTGGTTAAAACGAGGTACCTCAAAGGTGAACACTGACTGCTTTGAAAATTCTAAAAATTATTTAAACCCCTGATCTATCCCGTTACAGTAGTTTGTTGTTAAAATTCCTTCCCGGGCTGTTTGGCTGTAGTCCAATGTTTTCTGCAAAACCAGACGTTTCGGAAGTGTCGTCGACTGCCGTCATCAGTGAAAATCGAGTGCGATAACGTGTGGTGGTATACGTTAGTGACCACAGTACTGTGGTTAAGGCTGAAGCAATAAGTGGAAAGAAGTAGTTTCTATGGAAACATTTCAGTTCGTAAATGATTTTAAATATAAATCTTAGAACATGGAAGTCATGTATGGTTCTCCATACCAACATTTTTCTTTTGTGGAGACTGCAAAAAATGTAATGTCACCACCATCATCATCTTCCCTCAACCATTGGGTCCATGGCCTATTGTGTCCTGTAGCCATGGTACAGAGCCACACCACACCACACTTCAATGAGAGAGAAACTTTGTCTGCATTTAACCAAGTGTAATAATGGCAAGCCTGCATGAGAGAGATGTTGTATGTACTCATATATATTATAGTGTATTCCTGTATCCACGTTAAGCCTCACTGTTGTGAGTGCCAATTTATATTATATATTATCTCAATATGGGAAGGTATAATAATGTTTAAATATACCCCAGTTCCTCCCTATTTAATATATTTGTGTTGTTGTGGTTAAATTTATGTATGGAGTGTGTAATTCTAATTTTTTCGTTCAAGCCTAGCACGTTTGAAGAGAAGAGAAGGCATTTTTATTGGTTTCTCATTCTCTTTAATACAACAGCAGTCCGCGAATAGCGCTGTGGTTCCCAGACAGCTGAAAATTGTAGGTTAGTCCACCACGTACAATAATTCTAAGTTACACTCTCTACTTATATTATATCTTGTTCACACTACACTAAATATTATATAAATGAGAAGATATCGTTAAATTCTGAAAGGATTCTTTATTAAGATTTTAATATTTCTTGCCAACAAAGTTTTTTCTTTACGGAGATACAAAAGTCTATAGTATTAGAAGTAATCGATTATCGATCGGATTCAGGATTATATATTATTTTAGTTATGATTTTATATTTCTTTAAACACAGGGAGTGAAGGTTCTTTCAACTGTTAGTAAGGTCAGAAAATGCATAAATAGGATTACAAGGTATTACAATATAGTATTAAGTTCTTATTAAATATTATTTAAAATAATTGTAGTTTACCGTCCGCTGGGCATCGTGACTCGGTAAGGCAGTGTACATCTAACCTCGTCGTAGTGTTTGGTCAATAACGAATGCAGATGAATCAATCCTCGCCAGTCTCCGCTCCAAGTTTGAAATAAAAGTTGAATTCTTGGTCCTGGGATGATGCAGAAATGCCACTCCTTTTGTTCACCAATGTCCGAGTTTTGTGGTTACGTGCTTCAACGAATTTCGTGTCCAACTACGTTTTTTCTATTGAATTGTGGAAACTGATGTTGTGGATTTTGTGTTTTATTTCCGTTCTTTATGTTATTGGATTATATAACTCTATTCAGGTAGTTATTTCTCTGCTTTAGTTGATTAATTAAGTTAATATTTGGTCATTATATCGAGTTTTACTATTAGAGTTCTTCACTTAGATTTTCTGTCAATTTTCATATACAGGTTTATGATTGTTCGGTTATACAAGACGGTTGAACGTCAGTGAACCATACTATTGTGATTTATTACTTAATTTGTTTCCCAATTGTGTTGTTTTAATTCAATTTAATCAATTCTTTTCTGAGTGCATCCAAACTAAACCGTCTTCGTTCATGGGTAATTATTCAATAATCGAATCAACAAATTTTATATCTCTCATCGTCCTTGACAACCATCCTGTCTACTCTTATTGGATATTATATTATACTATAACCATTATCATACAATGTTCTTACACTCATCAAAATAATCCTTTACTAAATTTCCATTATATCCTATTATAATTTTACATATTGTTTGTTACTAAATTTTATACATTTTGCTATCGTTTCCTCTTAATCTACTTACTCTAACAAGTATTATTTTTCTGTTACAAAACATTACCTATCGGTATCATTGCACTATTGCATTTTGAGATTTTATTTAAATTGAATTTATTTATCTGTTATTAGCAATTATTATTAACTTCTCCTAAATCATTAGATTCTATTTAGTATTTTTTACAAATTTCTTTACCTAACCTTTCTGACCTGACTTACTATACAATGTTACTGGTTTTTTAGGCCTATCATTACACTTTTATCTACTTCTGATTTTAATTTGTTACTACCTGCATTATTATAGAATCCTTCATTTGTTTATGATATGATTATACTAAACCCTTTTGTATCTCATTAACAACTATAGCCTTCTGACCTGTTTACAATTATAATCAGCCTACTATCTAATTACATGTATACAAACATTTAACTATATAAAGTCTAACAACAGCTCTATAATGATATATTGATAACACATAATAATTAGTTAAATGGTATTCTATTAAAAGAATTACTCCACTTGCTACACACAAAAAATAACATAACTATCATGATAATAACACAACATGATACAACGTAATAACAGGTACATTTTTATGAAATAAGTCATGTAAGAATTACTCATTCTCCTCTCATTTAAAACATCAATTATTATAAAACAGTCTAAGTTAGTTTTTTACATCATTTGTTAATGTCTATTGTTTACACCTTTCACTGAACTTTGAGGTTTGTATTTATTAACATTATTAATTTTTTTCTTTCTACCTTGTATTCTTATTGGGGATAATTCATTTATTCAATTATGGGTTGGGTTTCTGACCTTTTACGAGTATGGATAATTATTATTTTTATTATATTTTAAAACTTATAAATTGATTTATGTAACGTAGGGGACCATATTTTCGTTACGTTACAATATGTACTTTGTTGTTACTGACTACGTCCTGCCTGCCTTTTACCCTAATAATAGGTAGAGCTACCATGGAGCTACTGTTAAATAAACTGTACAGAAAAACAAAAGTTGTCCGGCTAGTTACATAACTCTCCCACTATTCCTTAAAAAATATCAGTATGGAGAACCACACATGACTTCCATGTTCTAAGATATATATTTAAAATCATTTTTGAAATGAAATATTTCCATAGAAACTACTTCTTTCTTCAGCCTTAACCACAGTACTGTGGTCACTAACATATACCACCTCACGTTAGCACACTCAATTTTCACTGATGAAGGCAGTCGATGACACTGCCAAAACATCTGGTTTTGCAGAAAACATTGGACCACGGACCGGGAGGAATTTTAACAACAAATTACTACTTTGTAGCCGATAACATAGTACACATAATAAATTATCACTTTCCCCTTCAACTACCATTTTCATTAATAGAAAATTATCCCTTCAATTTCAACTACCCTTTTCATTTATAGATATTTCATCTATCTTTCTACAGTGGATTATTATGACCTTTTTTTCAGGATACTTTAACAAAATTAAGTACTTTAGTCTTGTTAAAACATAAAACGTTGCAGGTAAACTACCCCTTCCCCTTAACCGATCTTCACCAAAATCAATAGGCCTTGAGTCCTCTACAACTGAGGCACATATACAACAACTTATTTGATTCTGTTTGACTTTGCGGCCATTATCATTCACCATATAAAAAATTACTCTTGTTAAAGCAGAGCAATGCTGTCCATAAAGTCATAAAATATCGGTATGGAGAACCATACACGACTTCAATGTTCTAAGATTTATATTTAAAATCATTTTCAAAAATGACTTTTCTTCATGTTTTGAGTGTAGTACAATCAGAATCTGCAATAAACTCGAACACGATTTTTTTTGCCATCACCATACTTCCATTTCCTTAAGGAACATGGAAGTAAAATTACCCTTGATAAAAAAATGTTGCAGGTAAACTACCCCTTTCCCTTAACCGATCTTCAACAAAAAACAACAGGTCTTGAGAACTCAACAATTCAGGGCTGTATGCAACAAATTATTTGATTCTGTTTGAATTTGCTGCTCTCATTGTTTGCCATAGAAAATACCCTTGTTAAAATATAAAACGTTGCGGGTAAACTACCCCTTTCCCTAAACCGATCTTCAAGAAAATCAACAGATCTTGAGTTCTGCATAATTCAGAAAGGTATGCAAAAGAGTAGTTAATTCTGTTTGAATTTACGGCAGTTAACATTTGCCATTGAAAATACCCTTGTTAAAACATAAAATGTTGCAGGTAAACTACCCCTTTCCCATAACCGATCTTCACCAAAATCAACAGGCCTTGAGTTATCTGCAATGTATGGAAGTATGCAACACATTATTTGATTATGTTTGAATTTACGGCAGTTACCGTTCGTCATAGAAAAAATTACCCTTGTTATCACATAAAACGTTGCAGGTAAACTACACCTTTCTCTTAACTCATCTTCACCAAAATCATAAGATTTTGATTATTATATTATAGATAATATAATAAACAAAGTAAACACATATCACTTAACTAAAAATGAACTTTTTTCATGTGAAAAACTTACTATTTTATTGGACGCGTTTCGGCTTAGTATCCGCCTTCTTCAGCTTTGGTAACAGACTGCCAGCATTTTGTAACGGTTGTGTGGAAGGTGAAGTGGGGGTGGTGTGTGGAGGAAGGGGATTGGCGCGGGGATTCAACTTACTGTTTGTTTTCTGTATAATTGTGTCAAAAAGTGTATGTGATTTATATTGTAATTGATCGTTGAGTATGTTGTTTGGTTGTGTTGTGTGGTGTTTATATATTTCGTATTGTTCAGTTGTGTTGAGTTTTTGACCTTTGGGTATGTAATGTAGAATTTCAAGATTAGTGTCTATGTTGGTGTAACTGTGGTTTTCTGTGTGTATGTGTGTGGCAAATGCAGAGTGTATATTGTTGTTGGTTAAAGCTTTTAAGTGTTCAGAATAACGGGATGAAAAAGATCTTCCCGTCTGGCCTATGTAGAAACTATTGCAGTCATTACAATTTAATTTGTAAACACCTGTTTTGTTATATTTGTCTATGTCTGTGTTTGTATTACTGATGTGTTTTTTGATGGTATTGGTTGTTCTGAATGCTATTTTGTATTTGTGTTTTCTGAATGTATTGGCGATTTTGTGTGTGTATGAGTTGTGGTATGTTAGTGTGATGTACTTATTGTGTTGTGTGTTGATGGTATTTAGTGTTTTGTTGTTTTTGTTTTTGATGCGTTTGTGTAGTATGTTTATTAAATTGGGGTTATAACCGTTTTTTATTGCTATGTATTTTATTGTGTTGAGTTCGTCGGTGTAATCTTGTTTATTTAAGGGTATTTTAGTTAGTCTATGGCGCATGTGGTTGAAGGCCGCATGTTTATGTTGTGTTGGGTGGTTTGATGTGTTGTGTATAACCATGTCGGTTGTGGTTGGTTTCCTGTATATTTTGTACGTGTGTGTATTGTTAGTTTTGTTAATTGTTAGGTCTAGAAAATTTATACTATTGTTTTGTTCAGTTTCCAGTGTAAATTTTAATTGGTGGTGTATAGTGTTTATGTATTTGTGGAAGTTTTCAACTTGTCTTGTGTTGCCTTTGAATAAAAGTAATATATCATCTACATACCTGTGCCAGTATATAATTTTGTTAGTGTATTTGTTGTTGTTTATTATGTGGTTCTGTTCAATGTTGTGTATATATATTTCTGCTAGTATTCCTGATATGGGGGATCCCATCGGGAGTCCTTCTGTTTGTGTGTATATTTTGTTATTGTATGTAAAGTAATTTTGTTCAGTTATTATTTTGGTAAGTGTGATGATTTCTTGTATGTGTGTTTCAGGTGTGTTGTTTTGTCTGAGTAGTTGTTCTAGTGTTTGTATGGTTTCTTTGATGGGGACATTAGTGTATAAATTGGTTATATCAAAAGATGCCAGAGTTGAGTTATGTGGGATGTGTATGTGTTCAGTTTTCCTGACTAGGTCAATGTTGTTTTTGATAGAGGTGCTGTTGCTGAGTTTTATGTTTTCTCTGATTATTTTGTCTAGTTGTTTTGCTATTTTGTGGGAGGGGGCCTGTGTGTTGTTTATTAATGGTCTGATTGGAATGTTAGGTTTATGTATTTTTGGTAATGCATTTAGTTTAGGGGGGTTAGGTTTTATTTGTTTAAGGTATTTGGCGTTTTCTGGTTAGATTATATGTTTGGTGTTGTTTATAAATTTATTAATCTGTTTATGAAATTTTAGTGTGGGGTCTTTATTTATTTCCGTTATATTATTTTCGTTGAAGAAACTTTCGATTTTAGTGTTTAATTGGTGTTTGTCCATTATGACACTAATGTTACCTTTGTCGGCTTTTAGGATTGTTGTGTTGTGTTCGAGTAACTTGTGTTTTACACTATTGAGTGTTTTTATTTCATTGTTGTGTATTTTTGGTTTTGTATGTGTGTTTTGAAGTTTTCTTTTTATGTCGTGACGTATCGTGTCTTGGTCGTTGAGGTGCGTGTTTTGTACAGCCGTTTCTGCGTCTATGATGATGTCGCGTGTGTTTATTGTGATTTTTGATGTTAGTTGTATTGGTATTCAAATTATGTTTCAGTCCTTTGTTTAATAAATTCATTTCATCTTTTGTAAAATTAATGTGTGTTGTATTAACTACGCGTGCGTGGAATATGTGTGCCGGTTCAGGGATTGATTCAATTGTGTGTGTTGTAAGGTTAGTTATTTAAATATCACTATAATATTGACGACTCGGAACACAAAGTTTTTTATAAGTAAAAACGTAAAGTTTTACCTTACAGCCTAAACCGGCTTTCACCTATAGAAGAATTCATCAGAGGCTGTCGTTAGTAGCGCTGCTCGTCTTGTTGTTGGCGACGAGAAAGTGTTTCGAAAGATTGAAGCTGTGTGTGTGTGGTGAGATGTGTTCGAATAATGCGTGCGATTTGAATTGTGTCTGTTCGTTTAGGATGTCGTTTTTATTTGTTTTTGTGTGTTTGTATATTTCTAATTGTTCTAGAGTGTCTAGTTTTCGGCCTTTTGTGTGTACGTGTAGTATGTTCATGTTATTGTCGATGTTTTTATATGTGTGGTTTGCTTCAATGAGGTGGTTTGCGAAGGTAGATTCTGTAGTGGTGTGGAGTGCTTTTGTGTGTTCAATGTATCTCTGTTTGAAGCTACGTCCTGTCTGGCCTATGTAGAATTTACTGCAATTTGAACAATTTAGTTTATATACACCGGGTAGATCGAATTTGTTTTGTGCTTTGGGCATGCGTTTTGATAGTGTGTGTTCTGTTTTGTTAGTAGTTTTGTAAGCAATTCTGTATCCTGCTTTTTTGAACTTGTGGGCAATTTTTTCTGTTTGTTTGTTGATGTATGTTAGTGTTATGAATTTGTTGTTTTCTGTCTTTGTCTGTTGTTTGTTTTGTGTTTTGTGTAGGAGTTTACTGACTATTGTTCTGTCATAACCGTTAGATTCTGCTAGATATTTTATCGTGTTTAGTTCGTCTTTGTAGTCTATTTCATCTAAGGGGATGTTGTTAAGTCTATGTATCATGGTTCTAAAAGCAGCTAGTTTGTGTTGTATTGGGTGATTGGAGGTGTTGTGTATTAGTGTGTCAGTTGTAGTTGGTTTTCTGTATATACTGAATTTGTGCCTGTGTTCTAGTTTTGTGATGGAGAGGTCTAAGAAGTTTATGGTATTGTTGTGTTCGTATTCGGCAGTGAAGGTTATGTTTTTATGTATTTTGTTTATGTGCGTTAGTAACTGTTCACATTGTCTTTTGTTTCCCCTGTATAGTATTAGAATGTCATCAACGTATCTGTGCCAATATAGTATTTTATGTGAGTGTCTGTCATTGTTTGTGAGTATTTTTGTTTTTTCTAAGTGTTGGAGGAAGACTTCTGCTAGAATGCTGGATATGGGGGAGCAACAAAAGACAATGTGAACAGTTACTAACGCACATAAACAAAATACATAAAAACATAACCTTCACTGCCGAATACGAACACAACAATACCATAAACTTCTTAGACCTCTCCATCACAAAACTAGAACACAGGGACAAATTCAGTATATACAGAAAACCAACTACAATTGACACACTAATACACAACACCTCCAATCACCCAATACAACACAAACTAGCTGCTTTTAGAACCATGATACATAGACTTAACAACATCCCCTTAGATGAAATAGACTACAAAGACGAACTAAACACGATAAAATATCTAGCAGAATCTAACGGTTATGACAGAACAATAGTCAGTAAACTCCTACACAAAACACAAAACAAACAACAGACAAAGACAGAAAACAACAAATTCATAACACTAACATACATCAACAAACAAACAGAAAAAATTGCCCACAAGTTCAAAAACGCAGGATACAGAATTGCTTACAAAACTACTAACAAAACAGAACACACACTATCAAAACGCATGCCCAAAGCACAAAACAAATTCGATCTACCCGGTGTATATAAACTAAATTGTTCAAATTGCAGTAAATTCTACATAGGCCAGACAGGACGTAGCTTCAAACAGAGATACATTGAACACACAAAAGCACTCCACACCACTACAGAATCTACCTTCGCAAACCACCTCATTGAAGCAAACCACACATATAAAAACATCGACAATAACATGAACATACTACACGTACACACAAAAGGCCGAAAACTAGACACTCTAGAACAATTAGAAATATACAAACACACAAAAACAAATAAAAACGACATCCTAAACGAACAGACACAATTCAAATCGCACGCATTATTCGAACACATCTCACCACACACACACAGCTTCAATCTTTCGAAACACTTTCTCGTCGCCAACAACAAGACGAGCAGCGCTACTAACGACAGCCTCTGATGAAGCCTTCTATAGGTGAAAGCCGGTTTAGGCTGTAAAGTAAAACTTTACGTTTTTACTTATAAAAAACTTTGTGTTCCGAGTCGTCAATATTATAGTGATATTTAGTTAAGTAACGGACACGTCATGGACAACGAAATCCAAGAAGTTAGTTATTTTTTTGTTGTGTCGATGTTGTATTGTCAATTTGAGTTTTTCTATGTTGTCTTGTGTGTGTTGTATTACATTTTCAAGTTCTGTGTGGTGTAATATTCGTGTGAGTTTCATGTGTAAGTTATATGCCTGTCTGTTGAGTGTGTCTTTTTTATGGTATAAATAATTGATTATGTTGTTTAGATCCTTAAATTTTTTAGTGACCGTCAATCAGTGAATGTTTTAGTGGATGGTTAGTGAGGATCGGTCAATAATACAACTTTTAGTTATTTTTCGTCGACGTTTCGACAATATTTATTGTCGTCTTCAGGACCTGTGTATGAAATACAATAGAAATATCAAACATAACGAAACAATTAAATATTTGGGTGAACGTGTTGTTGATGTGAGTGTGTGCGTGCGTATGTATGTATCATTTTTTATGTGAAGATTTTTTATGTATCATTTTTTATGTATCATTTTTTTATGTGTTTTGTGTAGGAGTTTACTGACTATTGTTCTGTCATAACCGTTAGATTCTGCTAGATATTTTATCGTGTTTAGTTCGTCTTTGTAGTCTATTTCATCTAAGGGGATGTTGTTAAGTCTATGTATCATGGTTCTAAAATATGTTGTTTAGGTTTATTTGTTCTAATTTCGGTTTGGTTTGTAGTGCTGTATGTGTGTTTTGTTTTATTGTAACTTGTGCGTGTGTTGGTATGATGTTGTGTTTTCGACAAGTTTTATTGAATGCTATGTGTAAGGAAGTTTTTGTTACTTGTTGCTTGGCGTTTCTGTACTTATTGATGAAATACGCTTTATCTGCTGTATTATATACCATAAAAAAGACACACTCAACAGACAGGCATATAACTTACACATGAAACTCACACGAATATTACACCACACAGAACTTGAAAATGTAATACAACACACACAAGACAACATAGAAAAACTCAAATTGACAATACAACATCGACACAACAAAAAAATAACTAACCTTACAACACACACAATTGAATCAATCCCTGAACCGGAACACATATTCCACGCACGCGTAGTTAATACAACACACATTAATTTCACAAAAGATGAAATGAATTTATTAAACAAAGGACTGAAACATAATTTGAATACCAATACAACTAACATCAAAAATCACAATAAACACATACGCGACATCATCATAGACGCAGAAACGGCTGTACAAAACACGCACCTCAACGACCAAGACACGATACGTCACGACATAAAAAGAAAACTTCAAAACACACATACAAAACCAAAAATACACAACAATGAAATAAAAACACTCAATAGTGTAAAACACAAGTTACTCGAACACAACACAACAATCCTAAAAGCAGACAAAGGTAACATTAACGTCATAATGGACAAACACTAAAATCGAAAGTTTCTTCAACGAAAATAATATAACGGAAATAAATAAAGACCCCACACTAAAATTTCATAAACAGATTAATAAATTTATAAACAACACCAGACATATAATCAAACCAGAAAACGCCAAATACCTTAAACAAATAAAACCTAACCCCCCTACACTAAATGCATTACCAAAAATACATAAACCTAACATTCCAATCAGACCATTAATAAACAACACACAGGCCCCCTCCCACAAAATAGCAAAACAACTAGACAAAATAATCAGAGAAAACATAAAACTCAGCAACAGCACCTCTATCAAAAACAACATTGACCTAGTCAGGAAAACTGAACACATACACATCCCACATAACTCAACTCTGGCATCTTTTGATATAACCAATTTATACACTAATGTCCCCATCAAAGAAACCATACAAACACTAGAACAACTACTCAGACAAAACAACACACCTGAAACACACATACAAGAAATCATCACACTTACCAAAATAATAACTGAACAAAATTACTTTACATACAATAACAAAATATACACACAAACAGAAGGACTCCTGATGGGATCCCCCATATCAGGAATACTAGCAGAAATATATATACACAACATTGAACAGAACCACATAATAAACAACAACAAATACACTAACAAAATTATATACTGGCACAGGTATGTAGATGATATATTACTTTTATTCAAAGGCAACACAAGACAAGTTGAAAACTTCCACAAATACATAAACACTATACACCACAAATTAAAATTTACACTGGAAACTGAACAAAACAATAGTATAAATTTTCTAGACCTAACAATTAACAAAACTAACAATACACACACGTACAAAATATACAGGAAACCAACCACAACCGACATGGTTATACACAACACATCAAACCACCCAACACAACATAAACATGCGGCCTTCAACCACATGCTCCATAGACTAACTAAAATACCCTTAAATAAACAAGATTACACCGATGAACTCAACACAATAAAATACATAGCAATAAAAAACGGTTATAACCCCAATTTAATAAACATACTACACAAACGCATCAAAAACAAAAACAACAAAACACTAAATACCATCAACACACAACACAATAAGTACATCACACTCACATACCACAACTCATACACACACAAAATCGCCAATACATTCAGAAAACACAAATACAAAATAGCATTCAGAACAACCAATACCATCAAAAAACACATCAGTAATACAAACACAGACATAGACAAATATAACAAAACAGGTGTTTACAAATTAAATTGTAATGACTGCAATAGTTTCTACATAGGCCAGACGGGAAGATCTTTTTCATCCCGTTATTCTGAACACTTAAAAGCTTTAACCAACAACAATATACACTCTGCATTTGCCACACACATACACACAGAAAACCACAGTTACACCAACATAGACACTAATCTTGAAATTCTACATTACATACCCAAAGGTCAAAAACTCAACACAACTGAACAATACGAAATATATAAACACCACACAACACAACCAAACAACATACTCAACGATCAATTACAATATAAATCACATACACTTTTTGACACAATTATACAGAAAACAAACAGTAAGTTGAATCCCCGCGCCAATCCCCTTCCTCCACACACCACCCCCACTTCACCTTCCACACAACCGTTACAAAATGCTGGCAGTCTGTTACCAAAGCTGAAGAAGGCGGATACTAAGCCGAAACGCGTCCAATAAAATAGTAAGTTTTTCACATGAAAAAAGTTCATTTTTAGTTAAGTGTTAGTGCTGTGAAAGAAGAGATGAATAATCAAGACAACTAAACACATATATTTCAGATACAATGCGTACATTACGACAGAAAGAAACTATGAAACTTAAACGTTTGATTTCAGCACAACGTTCGCATCATATTCCCGAATGTAAACATACGTTTTACCCACGCACGGTCAACCTCACCGATATAGCATTTGATAACGATGAAATAAACTTACTTAATAAAGGTTTAGACTATAACTTTCCACCTGATAACAAACATAATATTGTTGATGAAGTTATTAATGCCGAGACCGCAGTCAAAGCCATTGATGACTCGAGTCTCCAAAACCAGTCACGTCACATAATTAACTATAAATTTAATAAAATTTTAAATACCCTAATACTGATGGTCGTAACATCCAGAAACAGTTAAGAGCACAGGCTGAACGCAAGACACTTAAAAAGATAAAAACTAAGTTGCATGATAACAACACACTTATTACTAAAGCAGACAAAGGTCATACTTTGGTAATAATCCATAACGACACAGACACACAGAAAGTACACAAGTTCATTTCTGATAACAATATCGAGATAATAAATTTCGATCCCACTGACTCATATGTAAAATCATTAAATAATACTATTAACAATTGTACCAATTTATTTAACGATCGCACTCGACGTTCCTTAAAACCTATCAACGCGCGCGCCCCAAAACTTACCGGCTTACCCAAGATCCACAAAGATGACATTCCTATCAGGCCATTAGTCAATTTTACTACAGCGCCGGGTTTCAAAACGGCCAAAAAACTTGTCACACTAATTAAAGACAACATCTTTCTCAAAAACAACCATATTATCGTCAACAATATTGACTTCGTAAACAAGGTCAACGACATAAAATTACAACCCAGTTACAAACTGGCCCCCTTTGACATCGTCAATTTATACACAAATATACCCGTGAACCAAACTTTAGATATTTTGAATGACAATCTTCATGATACTAACAAATTGGACACACAACTCATTAAAAAACTAATTACCATACTAAGACTCATTCTTCAACAAAATTATTTTACTTTCAACGGTAATTACTATATTCAAACAGACGGCCTGGGCATGGGTTCACCGTTATCCGGCCTGTTGGCTGATATATATCTTGACTTTTATGAGAACAATTATATCCTTAACAATAATATCTTCGCCAATAATATTATCTTTTATGGCCGATATGTTGATGATACTTTTCTAATTTTCAACGGTACTTTACGCCAAATCAGTAATCTTAAAAACCATATGAATACTGTTACTCACAATATTCAATTTACTATGGAAACTGAAACCAATAATGAACTCAACTTTCTTGATCTTACTGTCACCAGGCAACTTAACAGCTTAAACTTTAAAATTTACAGAAAACCTACCACCACAAACGTGACCATACATGCAGATTCACACCACCCTTTCTCTCAAAAATTAGCGGCCTACAACAGTTTTATTCACAGACTTTTGATGATCCCCCTAAATAATGATGATTTCGAGTGTGAACTCAACATAATTAAACACATAGCTATGGCCAACGGATATGAGTCCCAAATGATTGACAATATTCTTAGAAAACACAAATTCCGTTGTTCCAAACAGACACATGATAATACACCTAACAACAAATACATCACAACAACATACACTGAGTTGATGCCCAGGATCCTTACATCCACTTTAAGTAAATTAGGTTATACTGTCATTTTTAAAACAAATAACCGTCTACGGAACTTGGTTCGCCCAGTCGTTCAGACAAACATTGAATCCAAAACCGGTATTTATAAGCTTATATGTGACGATTGTGACCGATTTTATATCGGCCAAACGGGTAGACCGTTCATCAAAAGATTCCGCGAACACACACCACAAAGCCATTTTAACAGGGGTGATTTTTCCATAGATAATATTAAATCTAACTTTACAAGGCATCTGATTTCATGTAATCATTCTTATACAAATTTCAACAATAACTTCATACCCCTACATTATTGTGCTAAAGGCCGTTATATGGATGCACTCGAGGAATTCGAGATATATAGAGGTCATAATAACCCTGGTGTGTGTGACGACATACTTAATGATAAACTTAACTTCAGGTCCAACCCACTGTATGATACCGCGCTGCGATCGATTACAGATAATAATGATAACAGGTTCCATTGACGCAGTTCAGACATGCTACACGCGGTGCACCGTGTTCGGGTAATAGAACGCTTTTATATGTTTAGTTAATATATTTTATGTATTTATTTATTATGTGTTTGTTTTATGTGGATTTTATTGTTTAACGAGCTCTTCTCGGAGTGATGGTCTGAGGATGGGCCACATGGACTGAAACCAAACAAATTACGCTCGATGTCACTGGACGGAAATTACAAGGTAAATTATATATAAAAATCAAAAGGTCTTGAGTCCTCTACAATTCAGTGATGCATGCAAAACATTAATTGGAAGTATGCAACACATTATTTGATTATGTTTGAATTTACGGCAGTTACCGTTCGTCATAGAAAAAATTACCCTTGTTATCACATAAAACGTTGCAGGTAAACTACACCTTTCTCTTAACTCATCTTCACCAAAATCAAAAGATTTTGATTATTATATTATAGATAATATAATAAACAAAGTAAACACATATCACTTAACTAAAAATGAACTTTTTTCACGTGAAAAACTTACTATTTTATTGGACGCGTTTCGGCTTAGTATCCGCCTTCTTCAGCTTTGGTAACAGACTGCCAGCATTTTGTAACGGTTGTGTGGAAGGTGAAGTGGGGGTGGTGTGTGGAGGAAGGGGATTGGCGCGGGGATTCAACTTACTGTTTGTTTTCTGTATAATTGTGTCAAAAAGTGTATGTGATTTATATTGTAATTGATCGTTGAGTATGTTGTTTGGTTGTGTTGTGTGGTGTTTATATATTTCGTATTGTTCAGTTGTGTTGAGTTTTTGACCTTTGGGTATGTAATGTAGAATTTCAAGATTAGTGTCTATGTTGGTGTAACTGTGGTTTTCTGTGTGTATGTGTGTGGCAAATGCAGAGTGTATATTGTTGTTGGTTAAAGCTTTTAAGTGTTCAGAATAACGGGATGAAAAAGATCTTCCCGTCTGGCCTATGTAGAAACTATTGCAGTCATTACAATTTAATTTGTAAACACCTGTTTTGTTATATTTGTCTATGTCTGTGTTTGTATTACTGATGTGTTTTTTGATGGTATTGGTTGTTCTGAATGCTATTTTGTATTTGTGTTTTCTGAATGTATTGGCGATTTTGTGTGTGTATGAGTTGTGGTATGTGAGTGTGATGTACTTATTGTGTTGTGTGTTGATGGTATTTAGTGTTTTGTTGTTTTTGTTTTTGATGCGTTTGTGTAGTATGTTTATTAAATTGGGGTTATAACCGTTTTTTATTGCTATGTATTTTATTGTGTTGAGTTCGTCGGTGTAATCTTGTTTATTTAAGGGTATTTTAGTTAGTCTATGGCGCATGTGGTTGAAGGCCGCATGTTTATGTTGTGTTGGGTGGTTTGATGTGTTGTGTATAACCATGTCGGTTGTGGTTGGTTTCCTGTATATTTTGTACGTGTGTGTATTGTTAGTTTTGTTAATTGTTAGGTCTAGAAAATTTATACTATTGTTTTGTTCAGTTTCCAGTGTAAATTTTAATTTGTGGTGTATAGTGTTTATGTATTTGTGGAAGTTTTCAACTTGTCTTGTGTTGCCTTTGAATAAAAGTAATATATCATCTACATACCTGTGCCAGTATATAATTTTGTTAGTGTATTTGTTGTTGCTTATTATGTGGTTCTGTTCAATGTTGTGTATATATATTTCTGCTAGTATTCCTGATATGGGGGATCCCATCGGGAGTCCTTCTGTTTGTGTGTATATTTTGTTATTGTATGTAAAGTAATTTTGTTCAGTTATTATTTTGGTAAGTGTGATGATTTCTTGTATGTGTGTTTCAGGTGTGTTGTTTTGTCTGAGTAGTTGTTCTAGTGTTTGTATGGTTTCTTTGATGGGGACATTAGTGTATAAATTGGTTATATCAAAAGATGCTAGAGTTGAAGAGTTGAGTTATGTGGGATGTGTATGTGTTCAGTTTTCCTGACTAGGTCAATGTTGTTTTTGATAGAGGTGCTGTTGCTGAGTTTTATGTTTTCTCTGATTATTTTGTCTAGTTGTTTTGCTATTTTGTGGGAGGGGGCCTGTGTGTTGTTTATTAATGGTCTGATTGGAATGTTAGGTTTATGTATTTTTGGTAATGCATTTAGTTTAGGGGGGTTAGGTTTTATTTGTTTAAGGTATTTGGCGTTTTCTGGTTAGATTATATGTTTGGTGTTGTTTATAAATTTATTAATCTGTTTATGAAATTTTAGTGTGGGGTCTTTATTTATTTCCGTTATATTATTTTCGTTGAAGAAACTTTCGATTTTAGTGTTTAATTGGTGTTTGTCCATTATGACGCTAATGTTACCTTTGTCGGCTTTTAGGATTGTTGTGTTGTGTTCGAGTAACTTGTGTTTTACACTATTGAGTGTTTTTATTTCATTGTTGTGTATTTTTGGTTTTGTATGTGTGTTTTGAAGTTTTCTTTTTATGTCGTGACGTATCGTGTCTTGGTCGTTGAGATGCGTGTTTTGTACAGCCGTTTCTGCGTCTATGATGATGTCGCGTGTGTGTTTATTGTGATTTTTGATGTTAGTTGTATTGGTATTCAAATTATGTTTCAGTCCTTTGTTTAATAAATTCATTTCATCTTTTGTGAAATTAATGTGTGTTGTATTAACTACGCGTGCGTGGAATATGTGTGCCGGTTCAGGGATTGATTCAATTGTGTGTGTTGTAAGGTTAGTTATTTTTTTGTTGTGTCGATGTTGTATTGTCAATTTGAGTTTTTCTATGTTGTCTTGTGTGCGTTGTATTACATTTTCAAGTTCTGTGTGGTGTAATATTCGTGTGAGTTTCATGTGTAAGTTATATGCCTGTCGGTTGAGTGTGTCTTTTTTATGGTATAAATAATTGATTATGTTGTTTAGGTTTATTTGTTCTAATTTCGGTTTGGTTTGTAGTGCTGTATGTGTGTTTTGTTTTATTGTAACTTGTGCGTGTGTTGGTATGATGTTGTGTTTTCGACAAGTTTTATTGAATGCTATGTGTAAGGAAGTTTTTGTTACTTGTTGCTTGGCGTTTCTGTACTTATTGATGAAATACGCTTTATCTGCTGTATTATATACCATAAAAAAGACACACTCAACAGACAGGCATATAACTTACACATGAAACTCACACGAATATTACACCACACAGAACTTGAAAATGTAATACAACACACACAAGACAACATAGAAAAACTCAAATTGACAATACAACATCGACACAACAAAAAAATAACTAACCTTACAACACACACAATTGAATCAATCCCTGAACCGGAACACATATTCCACGCACGCGTAGTTAATACAACACACATTAATTTCACAAAAGATGAAATGAATTTATTAAACAAAGGACTGAAACATAATTTGAATACCAATACAACTAACATCAAAAATCACAATAAACACATACGCGACATCATCATAGACGCAGAAACGGCTGTACAAAACACGCACCTCAACGACCAAGACACGATACGTCACGACATAAAAAGAAAACTTCAAAACACACATACAAAACCAAAAATACACAACAATGAAATAAAAACACTCAATAGTGTAAAACACAAGTTACTCGAACACAACACAACAATCCTAAAAGCCGACAAAGGTAACATTAACGTCATAATGGACAAACACTAAAATCGAAAGTTTCTTCAACGAAAATAATATAACGGAAATAAATAAAGACCACACACTAAAATTTCATAAACAGATTAATAAATTTATAAACAACACCAGACATATAATCAAACCAGAAAACGCCAAATACCTTAAACAAATAAAACCTAACCCCCCTACACTAAATGCATTACCAAAAATACATAAACCTAACATTCCAATCAGACCATTAATAAACAACACACAGGCCCCCTCCCACAAAATAGCAAAACAACTAGACAAAATAATCAGAGAAAACATAAAACTCAGCAACAGCACCTCTATCAAAAACAACATTGACCTAGTCAGGAAAACTGAACACATACACATCCCACATAACTCAACTCTGGCATCTTTTGATATAACCAATTTATACACTAATGTCCCCATCAAAGAAACCATACAAACACTAGAACAACTACTCAGACAAAACAACACACCTGAAACACACATACAAGAAATCATCACACTTACCAAAATAATAACTGAACAAAATTACTTTACATACAATAACAAAATATACACACAAACAGAAGGACTCCCGATGGGATCCCCCATATCAGGAATACTAGCAGAAATATATATACACAACATTGAACAGAACCACATAATAAACAACAACAAATACACTAACAAAATTATATACTGGCACAGGTATGTAGATGATATATTACTTTTATTCAAAGGCAACACAAGACAAGTTGAAAACTTCCACAAATACATAAACACTATACACCACCAATTAAAATTTACACTGGAAACTGAACAAAACAATAGTATAAATTTTCTAGACCTAACAATTAACAAAACTAACAATACACACACGTACAAAATATACAGGAAACCAACCACAACCGACATGGTTATACACAACACATCAAACCACCCAACACAACATAAACATGCGGCCTTCAACCACATGCTCCATAGACTAACTAAAATACCCTTAAATAAACAAGATTACACCGATGAACTCAACACAATAAAATACATAGCAATAAAAAACGGTTATAACCCCAATTTAATAAACATACTACACAAACGCATCAAAAACAAAAACAACAAAACACTAAATACCATCAACACACAACACAATAAGTACATCACACTCACATACCACAACTCATACACACACAAAATCGCCAATACATTCAGAAAACACAAATACAAAATAGCATTCAGAACAACCAATACCATCAAAAAACACATCAGTAATACAAACACAGACATAGACAAATATAACAAAACAGGTGTTTACAAATTAAATTGTAATGACTGCAATAGTTTCTACATAGGCCAGACGGGAAGATCTTTTTCATCCCGTTATTCTGAACACTTAAAAGCTTTAACCAACAACAATATACACTCTGCATTTGCCACACACATACACACAGAAAACCACAGTTACACCAACATAGACACTAATCTTGAAATTCTACATTACATACCCAAAGGTCAAAAACTCAACACAACTGAACAATACGAAATATATAAACACCACACAACACAACCAAACAACATACTCAACGATCAATTACAATATAAATCACATACACTTTTTGACACAATTATACAGAAAACAAACAGTAAGTTGAATCCCCGCGCCAATCCCCTTCCTCCACACACCACCCCCACTTCACCTTCCACACAACCGTTACAAAATGCTGGCAGTCTGTTACCAAAGCTGAAGAAGGCGGATACTAAGCCGAAACGCGTCCAATAAAATAGTAAGTTTTTCACATGAAAAAAGTTCATTTTTAGTTAAGTGTTAGTGCTGTGAAAGAAGAGATGAATAATCAAGACAACTAAACACATATATTTCAGATACAATGCGTACATTACGACAGAAAGAAACTATGAAACTTAAACGTTTGATTTCAGCACAACGTTCGCATCATATTCCCGAATGTAAACATACGTTTTACCCACGCACGGTCAACCTCACCGATATAGCATTTGATAACGATGAAATAAACTTACTTAATAAAGGTTTAGACTATAACTTTCCACCTGATAACAAACATAATATTGTTGATGAAGTTATTAATGCCGAGACCGCAGTCAAAGCCATTGATGACTCGAGTCTCCAAAACCAGTCACGTCACATAATTAACTATAAATTTAATAAAATTTTAAATACCCTAATACTGATGGTCGTAACATCCAGAAACAGTTAAGAGCACAGGCTGAACGCAAGACACTTAAAAAGATAAAAACTAAGTTGCATGATAACAACACACTTATTACTAAAGCAGACAAAGGTCATACTTTGGTAATAATCCATAACGACACAGACACACAGAAAGTACACAAGTTCATTTCTGATAACAATATCGAGATAATAAATTTCGATCCCACTGACTCATATGTAAAATCATTAAATAATACTATTAACAATTGTACCAATTTATTTAACGATCGCACTCGACGTTCCTTAAAACCTATCAACGCGCGCGCCCCAAAACTTACCGGCTTACCCAAGATCCACAAAGATGACATTCCTATCAGGCCATTAGTCAATTTTACTACAGCGCCGGGTTTCAAAATGGCCAAAAAACTTGTCACACTAATTAAAGACAACATCTTTCTCAAAAACAACCATATTATCGTCAACAATATTGACTTCGTAAACAAGGTCAACGACATAAAATTACAACCCAGTTACAAACTGGCCCCCTTTGACATCGTCAATTTATACACAAATATACCCGTGAACCAAACTTTAGATATTTTGAATGACAATCTTCATGATACTAACAAATTGGACACACAACTCATTAAAAAACTAATTACCATACTAAGACTCATTCTTCAACAAAATTATTTTACTTTCAACGGTAATTACTATATTCAAACAGACGGCCTGGGCATGGGTTCACCGTTATCCGGCCTGTTGGCTGATATATATCTTGACTTTTATGAGAACAATTATATCCTTAACAATAATATCTTCGCCAATAATATTATCTTTTATGGCCGATATGTTGATGATACTTTTCTAATTTTCAACGGTACTTTACGCCAAATCAGTAATCTTAAAAACCATATGAATACTGTTACTCACAATATTCAATTTACTATGGAAACTGAAACCAATAATGAACTCAACTTTCTTGATCTTACTGTCACCAGGCAACTTAACAGCTTAAACTTTAAAATTTACAGAAAACCTACCACCACAAACGTGACCATACATGCAGATTCACACCACCCTTTCTCTCAAAAATTAGCGGCCTACAACAGTTTTATTCACAGACTTTTGATGATCCCCCTAAATAATGATGATTTCGAGTGTGAACTCAACATAATTAAACACATAGCTATGGCCAACGGATATGAGTCCCAAATGATTGACAATATTCTTAGAAAACACAAATTCCGTTGTTCCAAACAGACACATGATAATACACCTAACAACAAATACATCACAACAACATACACTGAGTTGATGCCCAGGATCCTTACATCCACTTTAAGTAAATTAGGTTATACTGTCATTTTTAAAACAAATAACCGTCTACGGAACTTGGTTCGCCCAGTCGTTCAGACAAACATTGAATCCAAAACCAGTATTTATAAGCTTATATGTGACGATTGTGACCGATTTTATATCGGCCAAACGGGTAGACCGTTCATCAAAAGATTCCGCGAACACACACCACAAAGCCATTTTAACAGGGGTGATTTTTCCATAGATAATATTAAATCTAACTTTACAAGGCATCTGATTTCATGTAATCATTCTTATACAAATTTCAACAATAACTTCATACCCCTACATTATTGTGCTAAAGGCCGTTATATGGATGCACTCGAGGAATTCGAGATATATAGAGGTCATAATAACCCTGGTGTGTGTGACGACATACTTAATGATAAACTTAACTTCAGGTCCAACCCACTGTATGATACCGCGCTGCGATCGATTACAGATAATAATGATAACAGGTTCCATTGACGCAGTTCAGACATGCTACACGCGGTGCACCGTGTTCGGGTAATAGAACGCTTTTATATGTTTATTTAATATATTTTATGTATTTATTTATTATGTGTTTGTTTTATGTGGATTTTATTGTTTAACGAGCTCTTCTCGGAGTGATGGTCTGAGGATGGGCCACATGGACTGAAACGCGTAACCAAACAAATTACGCTCGATGTCACTGGACGGAAATTACAAGGTAAATTATATATAAAAATCAAAAGGTCTTGAGTCCTCTACAATTCAGTGATGCATGCAAAACATTAATTGGAAGTATGCAACACATTATTTGATTATGTTTGAATTTACGGCAGTTACCGTTCGTCATAGAAAAAATTACCCTTGTTATCACATAAAACGTTGCAGGTAAACTACACCTTTCTCTTAACTCATCTTCACCAAAATCAAAAGATTTTGATTATTATATTATAGATAATATAATAAACAAAGTAAACACATATCACTTAACTAAAAATGAACTTTTTTCATGTGAAAAACTTACTATTTTATTGGACGCGTTTCGGCTTAGTATCCGCCTTCTTCAGCTTTGGTAACAGACTGCCAGCATTTTGTAACGGTTGTGTGGAAGGTGAAGTGGGGGTGGTGTGTGGAGGAAGGGGATTGGCGCGGGGATTCAACTTACTGTTTGTTTTCTGTATAATTGTGTCAAAAAGTGTATGTGATTTATATTGTAATTGATCGTTGAGTATGTTGTTTGGTTGTGTTGTGTGGTGTTTATATATTTCGTATTGTTCAGTTGTGTTGAGTTTTTGACCTTTGGGTATGTAATGTAGAATTTCAAGATTAGTGTCTATGTTGGTGTAACTGTGGTTTTCTGTGTGTATGTGTGTGGCAAATGCAGAGTGTATATTGTTGTTGGTTAAAGCTTTTAAGTGTTCAGAATAACGGGATGAAAAAGATCTTCCCGTCTGGCCTATGTAGAAACTATTGCAGTCATTACAATTTAATTTGTAAACACCTGTTTTGTTATATTTGTCTATGTCTGTGTTTGTATTACTGATGTGTTTTTTGATGGTATTGGTTGTTCTGAATGCTATTTTGTATTTGTGTTTTCTGAATGTATTGGCGATTTTGTGTGTGTATGAGTTGTGGTATGTGAGTGTGATGTACTTATTGTGTTGTGTGTTGATGGTATTTAGTGTTTTGTTGTTTTTGTTTTTGATGCGTTTGTGTAGTATGTTTATTAAATTGGGGTTATAACCGTTTTTTATTGCTATGTATTTTATTGTGTTGAGTTCGTCGGTGTAATCTTGTTTATTTAAGGGTATTTTAGTTAGTCTATGGCGCATGTGGTTGAAGGCCGCATGTTTATGTTGTGTTGGGTGGTTTGATGTGTTGTGTATAACCATGTCGGTTGTGGTTGGTTTCCTGTATATTTTGTACGTGTGTGTATTGTTAGTTTTGTTAATTGTTAGGTCTAGAAAATTTATACTATTGTTTTGTTCAGTTTCCAGTGTAAATTTTAATTTGTGGTGTATAGTGTTTATGTATTTGTGGAAGTTTTCAACTTGTCTTGTGTTGCCTTTGAATAAAAGTAATATATCATCTACATACCTGTGCCAGTATATAATTTTGTTAGTGTATTTGTTGTTGTTTATTATGTGGTTCTGTTCAATGTTGTGTATATATATTTCTGCTAGTATTCCTGATATGGGGGATCCCATCGGGAGTCCTTCTGTTTGTGTGTATATTTTGTTATTGTATGTAAAGTAATTTTGTTCAGTTATTATTTTGGTAAGTGTGATGATTTCTTGTATGTGTGTTTCAGGTGTGTTGTTTTGTCTGAGTAGTTGTTCTAGTGTTTGTATGGTTTCTTTGATGGGGACATTAGTGTATAAATTGGTTATATCAAAAGATGCTAGAGTTGAAGAGTTGAGTTATGTGGGATGTGTATGTGTTCAGTTTTCCTGACTAGGTCAATGTTGTTTTTGATAGAGGTGCTGTTGCTGAGTTTTATGTTTTCTCTGATTATTTTGTCTAGTTGTTTTGCTATTTTGTGGGAGGGGGCCTGTGTGTTGTTTATTAATGGTCTGATTGGAATGTTAGGTTTATGTATTTTTGGTAATGCATTTAGTTTAGGGGGGTTAGGTTTTATTTGTTTAAGGTATTTGGCGTTTTCTGGTTAGATTATATGTTTGGTGTTGTTTATAAATTTATTAATCTGTTTATGAAATTTTAGTGTGAGGTCTTTATTTATTTCCGTTTATTTTTATTACAAACGTGACCATACATGCAGATTCACACCACCCTTTCTCTCAAAAATTAGCGGCCTACAACAGTTTTATTCACAGACTTTTGATGATCCCCCTAAATAATGATGATTTCGAGTGTGAACTCAACATAATTAAACACATAGCTATGGCCAACGGATATGAGTCCCAAATGATTGACAATATTCTTAGAAAACACAAATTCCGTTGTTCCAAACAGACACATGATAATACACCTAACAACAAATACATCACAACAACATACACCGAGTTGATGCCCAGGATCCTTACATCCACTTTAAGTAAATTAGGTTATACTGTCATTTTTAAAACAAATAACCGTCTACGGAACTTGGTTCGCCCAGTCGTTCAGACAAACATTGAATCCAAAACCGGTATTTATAAGCTTATATGTGACGATTGTGACCGATTTTATATCGGCCAAACGGGTAGACCGTTCATCAAAAGATTCCGCGAACACACACCACAAAGCCATTTTAACAGGGGTGATTTTTCCATAGATAATATTAAATCTAACTTTACAAGGCATCTGATTTCATGTAATCATTCTTATACAAATTTCAACAATAACTTCATACCCCTACATTATTGTGCTAAAGGCCGTTATATGGATGCACTCGAGGAATTCGAGATATATAGAGGTCATAATAACCCTGGTGTGTGTGACGACATACTTAATGATAAACTTAACTTCAGGTCCAACCCACTGTATGATACCGCGCTGCGATCGATTACAGATAATAATGATAACAGGTTCCATTGACGCAGTTCAGACATGCTACACGCGGTGCACCGTGTTCGGGTAATAGAACGCTTTTATATGTTTATTTAATATATTTTATGTATTTATTTATTATGTGTTTGTTTTATGTGGATTTTATTGTTTAACGAGCTCTTCTCGGAGTGATGGTCTGAGGATGGGCCACATGGACTGAAACGCGTAACCAAACAAATTACGCTCGATGTCACTGGACGGAAATTACAAGGTAAATTATATATAAAAATCAAAAGGTCTTGAGTCCTCTACAATTCAGTGATGCATGCAAAACATTAATTGATTCTGTTTGAATTTGCGGCTGTTAACCTTTGCCATTGAAAATACCCTTGTTAAAACAAAAAATGTTGCAGGTAAACTACCCGTTTCCCTGAGCCGATCTTCACCAAAAATAATATGTCTTGAGAACTCTATAATTCAGGGCTGTAAGCAAAAAAATATTTGATTCTGTTTGAATTGGTGGCTGTTATCGTTTGCCATAGAAAATACCCTTGTTAAAACATAAAATTTTGCAGGTAAACTACCCCTTTCCCTTAACCGATCTCCACCAAAAACAATAGGTGTTGAGAACTCTACAATTCAGGGCTGTATGCAAAACATTATTTGATTCTGTTTGAATTTGAGGCTGTTATCGTTTGCCATAGAAAAAAATTACCCTTGAATAAAAATAAGTTGCAGGTAAACTACCCCTTTCCCTTAACCGATCTTCACCAAAAAACAATAGTCTTGAGAACTCTACAATTCAGAGCTGCATGCAAAAAATTATTTGATTATGTATGAATTTGCGGTTGTTATAGTTTGCCATTGAAAATACAATTGTTAAAACATAAAACGTTGCAGGTAAACTACCCCTTTCCCTGAACCGATCTTCACCAAAAATAATATGTCTTGAGAACTGTACAATTCAGGGCTGTATGCAAAAAATTATTTGATTCTGTTTGAATTGGCGGCTGTTATCGTTTGCCATAGAAAATACCCTTGTTAAAACATAAAATTTTGCAGGTAAACTACCCCTTTCCCTTAACCGATCTCCACCAAAAACAATAGGTGTTGAGAACTCTACAATTCAGGGCTGTACGCAAAACATTATTTGATTCTGTTTGAATTTGAGGCTGTTATCGTTTCCCATAGAAAAAAATTACTCTTGATTAAAAAAAAGTTGCAGGTAAACTACCCCTTTCCCTTAACCGATCTCCACCAAAACACATATAGGTGTTGAAAACACTACAATTCAGGGCTGTATGCAAAACATTATTTGATTCTGTTCGAATTTGCAGCTGTTATCGTTTGCCACAGAAAAAAATACCCTGGATTAAAAAAAAGTTGCAGGTAAACTACCCCTTTCCCATAACAGATCTTCACCAAAAACATAGGACTTGAGAACTCTACAATTATGAGCTGTATGCAAAATTTTATTTGATTCTGTTTGAATTTGCGGCTGTTATCGTTTGCCATACAAAACCATCTACAGACACACAGACACTTTACGAAAAATTACTTTGTTCATATTTTGAGGGTATTTCATTTTATGTAATCAGAATCTGCAATAATCTCGAACACGATTTTTTTTACCATCACCATACTTCCATTTCCTTATGAAACATAGAAGTAAATATCGGTATGGAGAACCATACATGACTTCCATGTTCTAAGATTTATATTTAAAATCATTTTCGAAATGAAATACTTCCATAGAAACTACTTCTTTCTACTTACTGCTTCAGCCTTAACCACAGTACTATGGTCACTAACGTATACCACCTCACGTTATCGCACTCGATTTTCACTGATGATGGAAGTCGATGGCACTGCCGAAACATCCGGTTTTGCAGAAAACTTTGGTCTATGGCCAAACAGGATGGGAAGGAATTTTAACAACAAACTACTTCTTTGTTGCCGATAATGTAGTACATATATAAATAAAATGTTGCAGGTAAACTACCCCTTTCCCTTAACCAATCTTCACCAAAATCAACAGACCTTGAGTACTCTATAATTCAAAAAGGTATGCACAAAAGTAGTTGATTCTGTTTGAATTTACGGCAGTTATCTTTTGTCATATAAAAAATTACCCTTGTTAAAACATAAAATGTTGCTGGTAAACTACCCCTTTCCCTTATCCGATCTTCACCAAAAACAAAAGGTCTTGAGTACTCTACAAATGAGGACAGTATGCAAAACATTATTTGATTCTGTTTGAATTTGTGGCTGTTATCGTTTGCTATAGAAAATACCATTGTTAAAACATAAAATGTGCAGGTAAACTACCCCTTCCCCTTATCCTATCTTCACCAAAAACAATAGGTCTTGAGAACTCTACAATTCAGGGATGTATGCATAACATTATTTGATTCTGTTTGAATTTACGGCAGTTATCGTTCGTCATATGAAAAATTACCCTTGTTAAAACATAAAATGTTGCTGGTAAACTACCCCTTTCCCTTAACCGATCTTCACCAACACCAATAGGTCTTGAGAACTCTACAATACAGGGCTGTATGCAAAACATTATTTGATTCTGTTTGAATTTGCGGCTGTTATCGTTTGCCATAGAAAAATAATCGGTATGGAGAACCATACATGTCTTCCATGTTCTAAGATTTATATTTAAAATCATTTACGAAATAAGATATTTCTATAGAACTACTTCTTTCCACTTACTGCTTCAGCTTTAACCACAGTACTGTGGTCACTAACGTATACCACCACAAGTTATCACACTAGATGTTCACTGATGATGAAAGTCAACGGCAGTGCCGAAACGTCTGGTTTTGCAGAAAACATTGGACTACGGCCAAACAGTCCAGGAAGGAATTTCAACAACAAACTACTACTTTGTTGCCGATAACGTAGTACAGTACACATATAATTACCCTTGATTAAAAAAACAACATTGCAGGTATACTACCCCTTTCTCTTAACCGATCTTCACCAAAAACAAAAGGACTTGAGTACTCTACAAATAAGGACTGTAAGCAAAAATTATTCGATTCTGTTTGAATTTGCGGCTGTTATCGTTTGCCATAGAAAAAAATCCACACACACACACACACACACACGCTTGTAGAAAAATGCAAATTTTTCATGTTTTGGGTGTAGTACAATCAGAATCTGCAATAATCTCAAAAACACGATTTTTTTTGCCATCACCATACTTCCATTTCCTTAAGGTATGCAAAACATTATTTGATTCTGTTTGAATTTGCGGCTGTTATCGTTTGCTATAGAAAATACCCTTGTTAAAACATAAAACGTTGCAGGTAAACTACCCCTTTCCCTTATCCGATCTTCACCAAAAACAATAGGTCTTGAGAAAACTACAATTCAGGGCTGTATGCAAAACATTATTTTATTCTGTTTGAATTTGCGGCTGTTATCGTTTGCCATAGAAAAATAATCGGTATGGAGAACCATACATGACTTCCATGTTCTAAGATTTATATTTAAAATCATTTACGAAATGAAATGTTTCTATAGAAACTACTTCTTTCCACTTACTGCTTCAGCCTTAACCACAGTACTGGGGTCACTAACGTATACAACCACACGTTATCGCACTAGGTGTTCACTGATGATGGAAGTCGACGGCACTGCCGAAACGTCTGGTTTTGCAGAAAACATTGGACTACGGCTAAACAGCTCGGGAAGGAATTTCAACAACAAACTACTACTTTGTTGCCGATAACGTAGTACAGTACACATATAATTACCCTTGATTAAAAAAAAAAGTTGCAAGTAAACTACCCCTTTCTCTTAACCGATCTTCACCAAAAACAAAAGGTCTTGAGTACTCTACAAATAAGAGCTGTATGCAAAAATTATTTGATTCTGTTTGAATTTGTGGCTGTTATCATTTGCCACAGATAAAATCCACACACACACACACACACACACACACACACACACACACACACACACACACACACACACACACACACACACACACACACACACACACACACACACACACACACACACACACACACACACACACACTTTTCGAAAAATGCAATTTTTTTATGTTTTGAGTGTAGTACAATCAGAATCTGCAATAATCTCGACATTTGAATTTGCAGCTGTTATCGTTTGCTATAGAAAATACCCTTGTTAAAACATAAAACGTTGCAGGTAAACTACCCCTTTCCCTTAACCGATTTTCACCAAAAACAATAAGTCTTGAGTACTCTACAAATCAGCGCTGTATGCAAAAAATTATTTGATTCTGTTTGAATTTGAGGCTCTTATCGTTAGCCATAGAAAATTCCCTTGTTAAAACATAAAACGTTGCAGGTAAACTACCCCTTTCCCTTAACCGATCTTTACCAAAACCAACAGGTCTTGAGAACTCTACAATTCAGGGACGTATGCAAAACATTATTTGATTTTGTTTGAATTTGCGGCTGTTATCATTTGTCATAGAAAAATATCGGTGTGGAGAACCATACAGTACATGACTTCCATGTTCTAAGATTTATATTTAAAATCATTTTTGAAATGAAATATTGCCATAGAAAACTACTTCTTTCTACTTACTGCTTCAGCCTTAACCACAGTACTGTGGTCACTAACGTATACCTCCTCACGTTATCGCACTCGATTTTCACTGATGATGGAAGTCGATGGCATTGCCGTAACGTCTGGTTTTGTAGAAAACATTGGACTATGGCCAAACATCCCGGGAAGGAATTTTAACAAAAACTATTTCTTTGTTGCCGATAACGTAGTACACATATATATAAAAAATATGCATAAAATTAATCGCTTGTATAAGTTAGTGATTGATATCCATTAAGTAGTGCTCAAGTTTCCAAAGTTTTAATATTATAATGTCCGTAATTAAAACATCAGAGCAGGTTTAGTGTGTATGAGGGTACACCGTGGACAAAAATTTTCAACATTTCCTATTGAGCGTTGCGTAGAGTAAAGCTGCGAATCTACAGTGTACGTTTCACAGAACAAACACGCGGAAAAGAAGGAGCGCTCCGAAGTTACTCATGGGCCCTCAGCATCTTGCAGAGGGTTCATTCCCTAAAGACGAAAAGTCTGTCTATGAATCGTTCCTCTGTAAACACGTGCAGTTACACTGCCCAGCGATCCACAGGAAGCAAATCGCTATCCACGCTGGACACTTTTTCGGGTTGCACGTGTTATATTGGTGTGGGTTTCGGCACTTTCCATTTAAAAAGCGTGCAAATGTAAGAAAATAAACATGAGTGAGGCCAGAAATAATGCGAATTGTGTGTGTGTGTTCGCTGCCTTTTTATTGCAGTAATCATAATAATAAAATGGAAACGTAAACATTACATAATTGAGATATGCTTGCCTGCCACGAACGATATATTTTCACTCATACATGATTTACACTAAAATGAAAAAATTATAATTTTTGCCTGGCAACAAAATTATTTTATTTTTAACAATTACCATTGTTTGAAAAAGTTTAAATGAATTTTCAAGTACTTTACTGTTGTTAAAACGTAAAAGGTTGCAGGTAAACTACCCCTTCCCCTTAACCGATCTTCACCAAAATCAAAAGTCCTTGAGAACTCTACAATTCAGGGCTGTATGCAAAACATTATTTGATTCTGTTTGAATTTGCGGCTGTTATCGTTTGACAAAAAAAAAATTACCCTTGATAAAAAAAAAGTTGCAGGTAAACTACCCCTTTTACTCAAACGATCTTCACCAAAAACAATAGGTAGTGAGTACTCTACAAATCAGGCCTGTACGCAAAAAATTATTTGATTCTGTTTGAATTTGCAGCAGTTATCGTTTGCCATAGAAAAAAAAATCTACAGACAGACACACACACAGACACTTTTCGAAAAACGACTTTTTTTCATGTTTTGAATGTAGTACAATCAGAATCTGCAATAATCTCGAACACGATTTTTTTTGCCATCACCATACTTCCATTTCCTTAAGGAACATGGAAGTAAAAGTAAAATTACCCTTGATAAAAAAACGTTTCTGTTGAACTACCCCTTTCCCTTAACCGATCTTCACCAAAAACAATAGGTCTTGAGTACTCTACAATTCAGGGCTGTATGCAAACAATTATTTGATTCTGTTTGAATTTGCGGCTCTTATCGTTTGCCATAAAAAATACCCTTGTTAAAACATAAAATGTTGCAGATAAACTACCCCTTTCCCTTAACCGATCTTCACCAAAAACAATAGGTCTTGGGAACTCTACAATTCAGGGCTGTATGCAAAACATTATTTGATTCTGTTTGAATTTGCGGCTCTTATCGTTTGCTATAGAAAATACCCTTGTTAAAACACAAAATGTTGCAGGTAAACTACCCCTTTCCCTTATCCGATCTTCACCAAAAACAATAGGTCTTGAGAACTCTACAATTCATGGCTGTATGCAAAACATTATTTGATTCTGTTTGATTTTGCGGCTGTTATCGTTTGCCATAGAAAAAAAATTTCTTGATTAAAAAAAATGTTGCAGGTAAACTACCCTTTTCCCTCAACCGATCTTCACAAAAAACAATAGGTCATGAGTACTCTACAAATCAGGGCTGTATGCAAACAATTGTTTGATTCTGTTTGAATTTGCGGCTGTTATCGTTTGCCATAGAAAAAAAATCTACAGACACACACACACACACACAGACACTTTTTGAGAAATTACTTTTTTCATGTTTTGAGTGTAGTACAATCAGAATCTGCAATAATCTCGAACACGATTTTTTTGCCATCACCATACTTCCATTTCCTTAAGGAACATTGAAGTAAAAACAGTACAGACCTACCGGTACTTATTAAAGGATATAAATGATGTTAAAAAACCACTATGAGGAACTCTACTTTTACTGCATGGTTAGTCTCACCACTTATACAAATTTAACATAACAGTTCGAACTATTAACTTTGTATACGACTAACAAACAGATATCCTTACACTTCATTTGGCTAGTTATTTTATGTGTAGGCCCACTTACAGAAAAATTGCAGATTGTACAAAATACATGAGTACAAAAATGCAACAGGTTATGTGCACAAGCTCAATGAGTGCCCAAGTAAAATGCCACATCAACATGGGGTAACATGGGGCAGATAATACTAATTGATTCACATGTAGATGTATTTTTTTCTTTTCTACGAAAAGAACCATGAAATCAGTCAGGGGCAAAGCCGTTGCTGTTGCTTCATTTAAAAGCATAAAAGTGTGTATGTGTCTTCTTTCACCACTCACTCCCCACAAGACCATGCACTTAATAACAGACAGGCATGGCTGTAGAGAGAGCGTCTGACTTCGGGACCATACCAAAAACATTGGGTGATTGCTATTAGCCGCCCCAAAAGTATCTGTCACATAAGGAAACTGTTTACACTTTTCAGTAGTATTATTGACAATTTTAATTTACAAATTTAATAGGGGGCTGCGCCCTTTTGTTCTCCTTGTACAAGCCGCCACTGGTTACAGAGGATTCAGAAGCCCAAAATGTTACACACTTTGCAAGTTGCTTCATTTCTCCTTTAGTAGGTCCTTTGGAATACTGCTAAAATAACAGCTTAATTTGCAGGAGAAAAACGTCACACTCCCTCCTCCTACTAGTCGCAAATGAAGTTATAAAAACCAAAACGCACAAGAAAAAAATATAAAATAGAATTATATGGAAAGTTAATGCATCTTTTATTTACAACCATCTTTTACAATATCCCATATTTTGTACTTTTAATTAAATGCTTTGAGATTCAATGGAGGTACACTACGCCCTACACATTTGCTTGATCAATGTGTTTCTAATCAAAAATCTATATTAATTTACCTGATATCCTCCATTCCTGATACAATCCAGAGTTTCTTGTGAGTATGAAATTGAAACTCTGTAACCAAGCAGTGGCGTAAGTTAAATACTTTTTTTGTAGTCTATTGTAGAACAAATTAAACATGTACATGAAATATTTGGATTTAGTCAATGCATTATTTATTAAATCCTTAAATTCGTAGTGACCGTCAATCAATGAATTTTTCAGTGGAGGTTTTAGTGAGGAACGGTCAAAATAACACAAATTTTTAATTTTTTTGTGTTGTTTCGACAATGTTTATTGTCATCATCAGGATCTGTGTATGAAATACAAAAGAAATGTCAGACACAACAGAACAATTAAATATTTGGGTGAACGTGTTCGTGTATGTGAGTGTGTGTGTGTGTGCATATGTATGTATCATTGTATATGTGAAGACTTGAGATAGTTTGTTTACATCTTCCAATATTATCTTTAAGAAAACGAGAAAATTATAGTATGACAGAACTTAATTTATACAATATTACAATTTACATTACTATATGTAATGATATTTTAATTAACTAAACAAACAGTAATCAACAACTGGATTTTAGATTGGTACACAAATTGTTTATACATACAGCAGTCAACATATAGCATAGTCAAATATATTACCTATAACTAAAACCAGATTAGGGGATGTTCAACTATGTAATTATTAAAAGTTATTTTTTAACATGTTTCACTCACTACTGGTATAAAAAAAAAAAAATTTAGAAACATACAATTTACACAATAACTGTAGAACTTTACGACTTACTTTACACAATAACTAACTTTACGACTTACATCAGATAGTTGACATAAGGTTACAACAAAAGTTTATGGTAAATTTATTTAACAAGTAAACTTGGATAATAATTGTAATCATATTGTAAATTATAGTCAAGAGGACTACAGAATATTGTAATTTATGTATATGTCCACAATCACACCCTTCTCTCTCACCCATTCTCCCCCTACCCCTCCTTCTCACAGCCTCTCACTCGAACTTGAAATCGCTCTATCACTCACTATCCCTCTCACTCACTGTCTCCCTTCCTCCCTCTCTCATTGTTCCAACCTTCTCTCTCTCTCTCTCTCACTTGTCTTTGTCCAGAATTGGCCTCTAAAACACTCACCATTTTTATTACACTATCGTCCTCATATAAAATAGAGAATTATGTACACGATAACAGTATAGATTTAACAACTTGCATTGAAGGGTTACAAACTATTGTAACACAACATTATAGATAACAGATGGGTCATTCCACATCAAATCAACCAATGCTCTGAACCTCACCATCTCAGATAATTATAATTTTTTGTGTATTTGTTCTTATGGTCAAAACTAATAAAAATACAAAGTTTTAGATTTTTGGGCTTCTAATATTTATGTTATTGATTTTCTAAAAATCGAAAATCGCATAAATTTGACCGTGTTTTGAAATCTTTAAACGGCTACAGTTTAAAAAGTATTTGACATAGAGGGCTGGGACTTGTACCATTTATTCTGCTTTAATTTGATATAAAACACAACCATATTGGTAAAAATAATTTTTTCCCAAAAATTTTCAAAAAACGTTTTTAACAAATTTTCAAAAACGTATTTTTTTTTTTTTTTGGAAACAAATTATTTTGTTTATACACTTATAAGGCACATATATGCCAAATTTCAGGATGGGATGGCAATGGGATCATATTTAAATAATATATTTTGTAACTGTGAATCCCTAAAAAAAGACATTTATTGATAGAATCACGCTCCTCCTGAGGATCTGAAATCAAAATATAAACCAATAAAGATTACTGACTTCCTCTCAGGGTGTTAAGGGTAAAAATACAAGTTTATTTAAAAAAATTTGTAAAATCACTTTACTTACCAAAAACTATTTTTAAAAATATTTCTTAAATCCCTATTTTAAGTTCTCAGTTCCTTTTGAGAAACCTTTCTAGTGTCTTTGTAGATAGCATATTTTCTTCTTTGGTTAAGGTATACACTCTCCCTGTAGCAGTAAATGGTTCTACTTTCTGAAGTAATGTTTCACCTGGTACAGTTAAAATGTCACTCGGTTGAGGGTAGAAAAATGAAGCAGCAGGTCCTTTTGGGTGTAAAAAACTAACTTCAAACTCACAGGTGTCGTCGTTCTTCTTTAGAATACATGCAAGCCACCAGGACTGATCGTAGGCAATAGTTACAAAGCCTGATTTAATGTTTAGTATATCTGTCGTTGTTAAAAAGTCAAATGCCATTACGGTGTTAGTAAACTGGTCTGAACAGGATTGGTAATATTTAACATTGATTTTATTTTCCGAGATTGGACTGTAGGAATGGAACTTTTGGGTTCCAACAATTGGTATCGATTCACTAAAGCGCAATGCAAGTTTCTTTTCCATATCTTGATATTCTTTTGTAGAGCAGTACACAAAATCTATTCCAGATATTTTATCAATAGCAAATTCATACAACTGCAGTGGTGTGACTATCTGGCTATTGTAAGGTCTTTGCAGACTGGCTTTAGCAGCAAGCCGTTTAACAGTGCCACCAAGTCCATCACATGCACTTTTTCCGTGTGACGCGAAAAACTGCCATTCTGCTTCGATTCCAAAATCTGTTTTGTGAAGACACAGATTGTGAAAGTTTTTCTTGTTTTTGTACTGAGCCGAACTACCATCGGAGAAGTATGTAATTTTCTTTATTTCAAATGGTATAGTTTCTTTCAATAGAGAAATCAACTCATTCTGGAATACATGAAACGCCACAGTATTATGTTCCAGGCAGTCAGAGATAAAAACATACTGTAAATGTTTAATTTTGTCTTCCCACTTGTAATACACAATAAAAGGATGCAGAGTAGCTTGGTTAGTTGTCCAATGAAATGACTGAACTTCATCTTGGAGTATAAATGAGTAATTTTCAGCAAAATCACAATTAATAACTAGTTCACCTGGTGCTAAGTTTTCTTTCTTTTCTGAGTAGCATTCTTTTTGCCTGTTTGCAATGAATGAATGAGATTTGAGTTTTAAAAGCATTTCCAGAAATTCTTCAACAAAGTCATCACTGTTTTTTTGTTATAGATTCCATTCTACACCTATCAACAGTTATCCACTGCTTATACGTCACTTCATCAATAAGCTCGTCTTCAAATTTACTTAACAAGGCTTCACGTAATTGTTTAATACCAGGACATTCCTTACATTCATCCATGTAACAATTTGGTGAGGGTGGATTGCACATTATTTTTGCAAGGCAACAATGATAAGATTTCAATGATGTATTATCCCCATGCCATACAATACTTCTTAGTCCAGCACCATTCATCATGAGTTTCACATTCTGATGTATTGTACATACACATACAGTATGTGTCCCACTTCCACCAGCCAAAATGCAGTTTTTTGGCCTCAACTGACAAAACTTGGAAAACCCTATATAATGAGTTGGGTACTTTTCCTTAAACAACGCATATAGCTCTGACAGATTGCCCAGCACCAAACGCTTTTGAATTTGGAGTTTTGAACCTCCTTGCCGTATCGTTACAAAGTCTTTTTTACCGGGCATCATCCTGCTAACTTCATCTGTGTTATAAAATTCTACAACTAAACTAGCAGTAGCTTCATCCAATGTTTTTCTTGGTTTTGGGTTCGGAGTTGATAAAATACCCTTTTCTCCCACTAAATGTTTTACTGACTGAGCCATGTAGTTGGATACTCCAAATTCCTCTTCAATTTGTTTAACACTCCAACTTTTAGGTAGCAATGTTAAGATTGTCATTTGTTCACTTTGTTTTCCAGTTTGCGAAAACTTTTCTTTCAACTGGTTTAATATTTCAGACTCAGCATTACTTATATCATCACTTTGAAGTTCACAATCATGTTCCTTTGAGGGCACTAAATGTTTTTCAAATGATGTTTTAATTTTCTCAATCTTCTTCTTTGTATAACTTACAACCTTAACTTTTTTCTTTTTGATCGGCGATTCACCAATTAGTTCTAAAGATCTGTTAAGATAATCAATTGAAGCGTTTGGATCAACATATGTATCGTCAATTGTGCTAGGACCTGGCCCAACATTATCACATTCACCAAAGTCATTAGTCTTAAACTCATACAGTTTTTTCCGACACGTATCACATATTTTCATCCCCATTTGTATAACTAAATTTAGTGAGCACATCCATTCTGTAACATTTCTTGAACTTTTCACTGCTAAGGGGTGTTTTTCATCACCAAATGGATTGCAACACTTACCAGAAAAAACAGCCCAATTTTTCTTATCTTGTTCATTTGCCATTTTATCCAGGCATTAATTTAAAATGTTTCACTAAACACGAGTCAAAAAGTATTTGCAATTTTCAAATAAAACTGTCACTGTAAAAATGGTTTAAATACCCTGTATTAGTTTTTAATAAAAAAAATAACTATATCTGTAATACAAAAAAAAACCACTTCCTAAGAACAACTTCACTCATCACTGGACAGCAGGCAACTGAATGAAGAGATTACAACAATAAATTATCAAGCACAAACATGAAAGAAGAGTAGAGCCTGTGATGACTCAGACCTGTTTGGACTTGTTTATTTCAGCTAAATCAAAGCCACACATTCAGACACAAGCTGTTACCAGTATTAAACACACGAAATATACATGCCTGAACGTGTATACTTTTCATTCTGAGACATAAATACTATATCTTTTCATATTCAAAATATAATTGCTCTTAATTATATTGATTTTTAGAATTTACAAACTTTCTCCAATATTTTTATGAGAATGGTCACAAGTTATATTTTTATTTCATGGTTAAAAATTGGTAAGATAAAACTAAAAAATAATCTAATACTTTACAATATTGTAAAGTGTCAGGTTACTTTAATTGGTTTATATTTTGATTTCAGATCCTCAGGAAGAGCGTGATTCTATCAATAAATGTCTTTTTTTAGGGATTCACAGTTACAAAATATTTTATTTAAATATGATCCCATTGCCATCCCATCCTGAAATTTGGCATATATGTGCCTTATAAGTGTATAAACAAAATAATTTTTTTCAAAAAAAAAATACGTTTTTGAAAATTTGTTAAAAAAGGTTTTTGAAAATTTTTGGGAAAAAATTATTTTTACCAATATGGTTGTGTTTTATATCAAATTAAAGCATAATAAAAGCAGAATAAAATGGTACAAGTCTCAGCCCTCTATGTCAAATATTTTAAACTGTAGCCGTTTAAAGATTTCAAAACACGTTCAAATTTATGCGATTTTCGATTTTTAGAAAATCAATAACATAAATATTAGAAGCCCAAAAAATCTAAAAGTTTGTATTTTTATTAGTTTTGACCATAAGAATAAATAAACAAAAAATTAGGACATTTTGAAACCTTAAGGTCCAAAATTATTTTTTTATTTGTTGATTTGATGTGGAATGACCCAGATCTATTATATGAAAATGGTTATTACTTAATATTTACATTTTGTACAATGTTATTTACCTGGAACTTGGTCTATACAGAGTACCATAGTCTCAAATAGTTCAAAATAGTTAATATATATATGTCGGTCATAATCTCTCTCTCTCTCTCTCTCTCTCTCTCTCTCTCTCTCTCTCTCTCTCTCTCTCTCTCTCTCTCTTCTCTCTCTCTCTCGCTCTCTCTATTCTCTCTCTCTACTCATACAACACCTTCTCACTAACATTAACCACTCGGGCGCTCTCTCTCTCTCACTTGCAATCTAACAGATATATACCATCAATCTAACACGCAGATGTGTATGTACACACACGCTAACACAACACACATAAGCACACACACACACACACCTAGCTAGGTGGTAACATATAACAATTCCTATAGACACATATTCGATCAGTTTTTTAAACTCAGTACAGTGGTCATCTCCGTTGTGCATAATTTACACTTAGGTGACAAAAAGAAGAGAATAAAATAGTGTTATACTTATGTATTGATGCTCGAATGTGTAGTGTGGTTGTGTGGTGTGTGTGTGTGTGTGCGCGCGCGCGCGCGCATATTGTTGCTACATATAAATCATTAACAAAATCGAGAATAAACTTTTTTTTACCTCCCGTTTATCTATGGTGGCCATTTTTCTGTCATGGCCGACACTCAAATCCTGAAAAATAAGCATTTACGGAAAAACTTATAACTTAAGAACTAAAAAAGTTAGAGATGTAAATCAAAAACCACATTGTAGATATTGAATGGGGCTTTTTTCATATGTAACTCACATTAAGCTATTTTTAATAAAAGATGCTTAGATTAAATCATAACCTTTAGACGCAAATTATTCAAAAACGCCATTTTGACAATTTTATTTTGCAATGAAGGAGTGATTTCTAAGAGCTCAAATTTATACCAGATGTTACCCTATCCTAAGGGAGTTTTTACACAGTAAAATTCATCCTCCAGAGATTTACCCTTCTCTTCTGACCTAAGCATGAATATCGTAAATTTGTGAAAATAACCGAAGTTCGAAGCTCTGTATCTCTGGTAGGGGACCTCAAAAAAATATAAAACTTTCAGAAAACAAAGTTCATTTGATAAGGTATTAACTGTATTAATTTGAATTACTAGGCTTTTATTGTGTATGTGCTATGAATTTTTTTAAATGCTCAAAAAATGTGCTATCGCAATGCATTTGTATTTAAATAGGCAAAAATTATATATTTTTATTGTAACTTGGTAATGGGGGTAATGCATTATGATAGAAGTTATAATTATATTTGTATAAGGTAATTTATTCATGTTTAAAAATATAGTCTCAATTATTATGTTTTACTTCCATGTTCCTTAAGTTTAAATTTAGTATATCCTCAGTAATGATTCCTAAAACGAAAAAACTATAGGCCTGTATCTATAAAGAGATAGGCTAGTGACATTGTCTATTAATACAGGAGATAAGGAAGGCAAATCTTGGAATAAAATGAAGATAAGATAAGGACTGGAATGTTGAAAGACAAAGACAGGAAGTGCCATGTCTCAGGCCTCAACCTGAGTGTAGTGAGTAATGACTCACTGACAAACAGCAACTTGTCATTTTCACGTTCCATTTTGTCAGCATTTCCTTTCCCCCTCCTCCAACTCCATGTTAGTTTCTTTCCAACTCTGATTGAGTGAGGATCTACTGTGATGTGATTAACCTTCCGTCGGGTGCATCTGATCTGAGAGACACAACACGTCCATTTTGTCTCCTTCCTCTGCTACTAGGTAGTGTTTGCCACTGGGCCTCCCAGTAGCTGTCTCTGTTTATGTGCTGAATACAACTTCCCCACTCAGTTTGCTTTTGACCTTCACCACGGGAAGTTATAAAAGTTTTGTTCAGAGAAGCTCATTGCGCCCGAAGTCTCCACATTCTTGAAGGTGCGTATTTTCAAAATATTTCCATAAAAACAATTTATTTCACTTATTTCAAGACTAAATAACGTCAGATTCATCAATAATTTTGCAAAAATATCTTGGTTGTCAGCCTGGCCTATCCGGCACAATGCGCCCATACATGTAATTATTTTGTTTTTTCTTTCATTTTGTTCCAGTTTTTCTGCAAAAATGTCTCACAAAGTTTACGATTTAAATAACCCGAGATTTCTTCTAGTCATGTAGAAGAAATAATGCGCTTGCTAGAAGAGGATGATGACAGTGACCCGATCTCGAATGATGATTTTGGTGAGGAAAGTGACGTCGCTTCCGAAGATGAGGTAGAAGAACGCGATGGCGTACCTAAACGGAGCAGGAGGGTGAAACTGATGAAGACGAGGATGATGCAGGTACCAGTTTTTTTTGGGAAAAGGTAAGACTTCCAAGTGGAATAAAAATCCCCCACCGAGAATGTACATAAGGGATCCCACAACTTGATTACTCATGTACCTGGAGTCAAGAGGAATGCGAGGGATGCTAAAACTGCTGTTGGTTGTTGGGATAACTTATTTACTGATGAAATGTTAGACATGATAGTAAAGTACACCAACCAGTACATGGACACCATCAGGGACAAATTTTCCAGAGAAAGGGACATCAATCCCACGGATGTTATAGAAATAAGAGCTTTCATTGGATTGTTGTATCTAACGGGAGCTTATAGAGGAAATTGGCAACGTCTCAAGGAACTTTGGGGGAAAGAGGGTGATGGCACTTAAAAATTCGGACTCGTGATGAATATCAAACGGTTCAAAACTCTCATACGTTGCCTTCGTTTTGACGATCGAAATACAAGAGAAGAAAGAAAAAAAGAAGATAAGCTTGCTCCAGTTCGTGACATTTTCCAAAAATTCATGCAAAACTGCCAGAAGAGTTCCATTCCTGGGGAGAATGTGACCATTGACGAAATGCTTCCAGGTTTTCGAGGAAACTGCCCATTTCGGCAGTTCATACCATCAAAGCCTACCAAATATGGTATTAAATGTTTTGCCCTCACTGATGCAAAAATGTGTTATACATATAATATGGAAATTTATGCTGGGAACCAACCACAAGGACCTTTTTCATCAGCAACAAGCCAAGTGAAGTAGTGAAGAGGATGGCTGAGCCCTTATTTGGATCTGGTCGCAACATAACTGCTGATAATTGGTTCATTGATGTGGATCTCGTCGATGACCTGAAAAAGAAGAAACTATCCTATGTTGGGACTGTCAGAAAAAATAAAAGACAACTGCCGTCAGAATTCGTTGCTACTAAAGGAAGAGAACAATTTAGCAGCTTGTTTGGCTTCAATGATGGAAAGACTTTGGTGTCGTACGTTCCACGCCCAAAAAAGAACATGATTCTCATATCAACGCTTCATAATGACAACGCCATCGATCCTGACTCCGAAGAACAGAAGAAACCAAGCATTATCACGTTCTATAATTCAACGAAAGGAGGCGTTGATACAATAGACAAAATGTGCGCTACATTCAATGTGTCACGAAATATCAAGCGTTGGCCAATGGTAATATTTTTCACACTGTTGAATGTGGGTGGTATTAACACTCAAGTTATTTATCTTGGTAATGATTTAGAACCACTGCGCAGAAGACTGTTCCTAAAACGATTGGCCCACGAACTGGTGATTGGAGAGCTAAGCTGAAGAAGTATGAAAACTATAGGAATGCCGATCGACCTCCAAAACAGGCTCAAAAGATTTCGTCCTCCTTCCAAGGAAGAAGTAAATACCCCCCCCACCACCCCCTAAAAGACGGCGATGCTCAACCTGCACCAGCAAAACAGGTTTGAGAAGGCTGACAAATCATGAATGCAAGAAATGCGAAACACCTATCTGCTTATCCCATGCCAATATGGTGTGCGATCGGTGCTTTACTGACGAAGGAACAGACCTCCTCTCCGAGTGATGAAGACTAAATACAGTAGAGTCTCAGTTATCCGCCCTTCGATTATCCGCCGTTCCGTGTTATCCGCCGCCCAAGCGGCGTAAAAAAAACGTAAACGTAAAAAATATTTTCTTTAATTACTGCAACGAAAATAGTGTGCCAATAGTTTGCGGGCGTGAGTGTACGTGCTCTCTTTGTGATTGCTCCTGACTGTACCGCAGGAATTTGGCCTACTGCCCATCGCCTATTATAGCCTAGCTGTGACTCATGTGTCATTCACCCCACCCCACCCCCAACATCCAACGCTATCGCATGCTCACATGCTCATCGCTTAGTAGACTGCAGTTTCTTGTTGTGTACTGTAGTGAGCAGTGAGGCTATTTTTACGCGGTGTATCCGTGAGTGACTAGTGCAGTTTTGGTGAAAGTGTCGTAGTGTAGTCTTGTTAATAGTGTTGCGATTATGGCTACGAAAAGGAAGAAAATTGTTTTATCAATAAAAGACAAGCTTGAGGCATTAAAAAGACTGGATAAAGGGGAAACGCTGCAGAAGGTGGCTGACCACTACGGCGTCGGTCATCGCACAGTTGGAGATTGGAAGAAGAGACGATTAGAATTAGAAAAATGGTGTTCCTCACGAGTTACTGAGACTGCTTTTAAAGATAGAAAAACTATTAAAAATAGTGATTATGAAAAAGTTAGCGAAGCGTTGTACATTTGGTTTACACAGTTCAGGGAGAAAGGGGTGCCTATTTCGGGACCTATCTTAAAAGAAAAGGCGTTGCAGTTTCAAAAAGAATTTAACAAAGGTGATGCAGATTTTACAGCAAGCGTTGGCTGGCTTGATAGATGGAAGAAGCGTTATGGAATCCGTCAGTTGAATATTTGCGGCGAGAAACTGTCATCAAACTTTCAAGAAATGGAGCAGTTTAAGAAAAAATTTCAAGACTTTGTTGAAACTGAAAGCTTAACAGGAGATCAAGTATTTAATTGTGATGAAACAGGCCTTAATTTAAAAATGTTACCGAGTAAGAGCCTTGCAGCTAGAACTGAAGCTGCAGCTCCTGGCTATAAACGTAGTAAAGAGAGAGTGACTATTTTAGCATGCAGTAATGCCACAGCAAACCATAAAATGGACCTGGCAATGACTGGAAAGTCTAAAAACCCTAGGGCTTTTAAAACCATTTCAAAACATGCTCTTCCAGTAAAATATTTCAATCAAAAAAGTGCATGGATGACTAGTGAAATTTTTAAGGAATGGTTTTTTAAAGAGTTTGTTCCTTCTACAGAGAAGTTTTTAAAAGACAACAACCTACCCAGAAAAGCAGTTTTACTGCTAGACAATGCCCCAACTCACCCTGATCCAGACGAACTTAGAGATGGGGACATAAAGGCTATGTTTTTGCCACCAAATGTGACTGCCATTTGTCAGCCTATGGACCAGGGTGTTTTGGAAACACTTAAACGAAACTATCGAAGAAAGCTTCTGTCAACAGTCATACAAGAAATTGAAGATGGGCAAAACTTGATTAAGAAGTTGAAAAGTATAAATTTGAAGGATATCGCTTATTGGGTCGCAAGGGCCTGGGCCGACGTCGGGGCACAAACAATTGCGAAGTCGTGGCATAAGCTGTTGGGCGAGGACGAAAATATGGCTGAAAGCATGCTGGATGAACTTCATGAAAGTATTTTGCCCTTGGTGCAACGTATCCCTGGATGTGAGGATGCATCGTTGGATGAAATAAGGAATTGGCTTTCAGGAGACGACTAATATGAAATAACTGACGAAGAAATTGTAACACTTGTTAATAGCGATGATGTTGTTGAAGATCAAGACTCTGAAACTGTTGAGCCCCAAAAGATCACACACAAAGAAGGGGTTAAAGCTCTTGAAGCAGCCATTCAGTACGTTGAGGAGCAAGAGGAAGCCAGGGTTGTCGACATAATGATGCTCCAAAGATGGCGAGACTTGGCAGCAAAGAAGCGGGAATCATCAGGGAGGCAATCAAAGATCACTAATTTTTTTCACTCATCATGAACTGAACTCTCACTTCCAACATTTCTGACAGTGTAAGTCAATTTTATTACATACACATTAGTCTGATTCTATATTTATTTTTAGTAAATTTTTCTTGTTAAAATTTACTGAATTCTTAAACTTGAAGCGTGAAGTACTAAAGTAGGCGTAATTGTTTTCTCTTTTTTTGTAAGTGTATAACTTTAATATTGTAACTTTACTAAAAATGAACTTTATCTTGTGAAAAACTTACTTTTTTCGTCGGACACGTTTCGGCTTAAGTATCCGCCTTCTTCAGCTTTTAGTCAGACTGCCATCATTTCGTAACGGTTTTTGTGTGGAAGGTGTAGTGGGGGTGGTGTGTGGAGGAAGGGGATTGGTGCAGGGATTCAACTTGGTGTTTGTTTTTTGTAAAATTGTGTCAAAAAGTGTATGTGATTTATATTGTAATTGATCGTTGAGTATGTTGTTTGGTTGTGTTGTGTGGTGTTTATATATTTCGTATTGTTCAGTTGTGTTGAGTTTTCGGCCTTTAGGTAAGTAATGTAAAATTTCGAGATTGGTGTCTATGTTGGTGTAACTGTGGTTTTCTGTGTGTATGTGTGTAGCAAATGCGGAGTGTATATTGTTGTTGGTTGGAGCTTTTAAATGTTCAGAATAACGGGATGAAAAAGATCTTCCTGTCTGGCCGATGTAGAAACTATTGCAGTCATTACATTTTAATTTGTAAACACCTGTTTTGTTATATTTGTCTATGTCTGTGTTTGTATTATTGATGTGTTTTGTAATGGTATTGGTTGTTCTGTATGTTATTTTGTATTTGTGTTTTCTGAATGTGTTGGCGATTTTGTGTGTGTAGGAGTTGTGGTATGTGAGTGTGATGTATTTATTGTGTTGTGTGCTGATGGTATTTTGTGTTTTGTTGTTTTTGTTTTTGATGCGTTTGTGTAGTGTGTTTATTAAATTAGGGTTGTAACCGTTTTTGATTGCCACCACCCCCACTACACCTTCCACACAAAAACTGTTACGAAATGATGGCAGTCTGACTAAAAGCTGAAGAAGGCGGATACTTAAGCCGAAACGCGTCCGACGAAAAAAGTAAGTTTTTCACAAGATAAAGTTCATTTTTAGTAAAGTGATAGTGCTGTGAAAGAAGAGATGAACAATCAAGACAACTTTAATATTGTAGCTTGTTCTCTAAAATGTTTTACTATAATTTTGTAATATAATTGTACAGTACTGTATTGTTTTCTCTATTGATTTGTTGTAAAACGTGATGTTTATTAATTACATTTACAAAATTACAACATAATTTTATGATAAATTTGCGTTTTATTTAACTCTCCCTATTATCCGCCATTCCAGCTTATCTGCCCTTCCGCCAGCCCGATTATGGCGGATAACTGGGACTCTACTGTATTGATAATGTGAACTTTTTTAACATTTTTTTAACTTCACCTAACTTATTTTTACTTTTTTTTCATGTTATTTGGAGGCGAGTCATAAATTTTCTTAAAATTAGTTTAACCAGTATTATGTCAAATACACGGTTTTCTTGCAGCAACTTTTGTATTTTTTATTCTTTGGACATCCCTAACAATGATGTTCACTCATCGCCCGTTGTTTAAAATAACATAATAAGGTGTTAATTACGTTTTTTTGAATGTGTGCTGGTCAGGCACATTGCGCCCAAACTCCAGGATCACATATTGCGCCCGACGGAAGGTTAAGCAGTTTTATTATTTAAATGTTGTTGTTTATTGCAGTGTTTTATTTTAGTTAATAATTGAACTATCCCTAATTATTGAATTTATTAATGTATTTTAACTGATAGTGTATTTAAAAAGTATGGCGTGTAGCATTGGTTCCCTTATTCAAGAGGAATGCCATAAAGAAAGTTATGGTCAAGTTAGTAGAAAAGTAATTACTTTTAATGAATTAAGTTTAGATAACCAAACATTGGTTAAGCTAAGATTAAACAATGATAATATAAAAACTTTGTGTATCATGAGAAAAAGTTTTTAGTTAAATTTAATCACCTATTTGAACAAAGTTGTTGTGACCCTTTACAGTACCATACTGATCTTAAAAAGAAGGGCTCTAAAGGCTGTTTAGAAATAAAACTAAACCATTTGGCAGAAACAAAAAATAAGAAAATAAACCTTGTACCGGGAAAAAATTATGTCCCACTTCCTATAAAAAAGTTTTCTGCAAACAAGTCGATCAGCCTTCCTGTCACATGACCCACAAAAATGAAGTTACTGATACTGCTGTGTTTATCCCCCATGAAGAGAGTTTGCAGAAACTAGATGCAGTATGTTCCGTTCTGGATATGTCTCCAGCATCAAAGATTAAAAAAGTGAGCCTAGGAAAGCGGAAGTGTGCTCTTAAGAGCAAAACTGAACGAATATCTGTGGCATTAAAACGAAGGCTGGAAGACTCATTTGAGCAACCAATGGAACAGGATGAAGAGAGTAAATCCCCTCTTTGTGAGGAATACACAGAATTAATTGAAAAATTAAAAGAGAAGTGTAAACTAACATCAAATAATCAAGTAAAAGTAAATATAATCAGTCAAATGCCTCCAAATTGGTCCAGTTCAAAAATATGCAAGGAATTGCAAGTTTCTGACTACCTTGTACAAAGAACCAAAGCTAATGAACCAATAAGTTATACTGCCATTCCTTCCAAAAAGAAAAGAAACGTGTCAACAATTAAGTCAGGTGACTGTTACGATTCAAGATTTTTATCAGTCTGATGAAAACAATAGGATTCTACCTGGGAAAAAAGACTGTGTGTCTGTTAGAATAAATGTGAAGAAACAAAATATACAAAAAAGGTTGATTTTATGCAATTTAAGAGAAATGTACTTACATTTCAAAGAGGCAAAACCTGATGAGAAAGTCGGACTTTCAAAATATTCATCTCTGCGGCCTAAATGGTGCATACTTGCTGGCTCATCTGGAACGCACACTGTGTGCGTTTGTTTATACCATCAGAACATAAAATTAATGCTTGAGGGGACTGGTATGAATGTATGTAACGGTACAAAATTGTGTGCTAAGAAGATAATAATTTAAATTAGTTTGAATTCAAAGCAGTTAGTATTCACCTGTGGGTACCCCATTGTAACCAGCCACACATACAATGTTATTGCAGACTGTTTATGTTTGATGTCTGGAGTCTGCCCAGCCAGACGTATTACGCAACAGCTTGCCAGCTCAGTCTCTTTCTGAATCACAGTAAAACACTTTATCAGCCCAGTTTGCATCAGACAGTAGCAGAGAACAGTTGCTTACTAGTTAACAAAAAACGGTGGCCTCGGACGTGTAAGATAGGCCGAAAACATCGTCGGCCTATCCAGTACAATAACTATTAAAAGTGTGTGAACCATGTAGTGGTCAACTAACTCAAAACCTAACTGCTCGAGCAAATTAAAGTCGGTCGACTATATATTAACATGTGTATAGATATTCAATCAAAGTAATGATTGAAAGTTTAATCAAAGATACAATAAATTCAATATAAACAGTTGCGGGAGTGTGTTTGAACAAAGAAAGCGGCCAACACGAGTCTGTGCAACAAACCACATGAACACGCAGCGGATGGGTAACTAAAAACACTGAATATTTATACTAAAACCAATTTAAAATAAATGGTGATTGTTCATTATAAAAGGAAAATTTTACATATAACCCTAAACAATAGAGATCTCTAAGGGAAAGGGGCTTTATAAAAGAAAGAGAGGGGGAAAAGATATAAAAAGAGTACTGGTTCGTTAAGCAGAATTAATTAAGAAATTAAGAAATAGTTAAGGAAAGTTTTTTTTGAATACATGTTTGCGTTTGATGATTATTATTAAAGAATAAGCTATTAGCATGAAAACATCTAATTTTTCTTGGTAATCTGAGAACAAGTTGTAATAGCAAGAAAAGGTAGAGACAGAAAAAATACAATAATCTGTTGTGCTATTAGTTCATAAAGTAAATTAGAGAAGTTGTGTTTTATTGATAATAAAAGAGAAAGAATTTATTAGAATCTGAAAGACTCTGTTTAGCGCAATTATTTCGCACGCAAACCCAGTTAACCTTTCTGCAACTGATTTCGTCTACACGACTCTGGATCCCAAAGGTAAGAATAACGCAGTGTTATAAATTCAATAAATTTTATTAAATGATTGAAACTTTCACTTGTTTCAATGGCGCCCGAAACAGTTGGACGATTTGTGTGATTTCTTTTAATCACACAAATTAGACCTAAGCTATAAGTTGCAGAAATTGGTTATTTGGGAGTGGGGGCGATGTTGTAAATGATTGTAGATTGTGATGAGAAAGGGGTAAAGTAAAATTAAGATAAAGTGTGTACAATTGTATATGTAAGTTGTAATCATATATAAAATGGAAAATACAGAAAATAAAATAAATACAGCGGACGTCACTGTTATGAACGAGTCGGAAAGTCAGTCAATGACTGAATCAGTGGTAATGGACGAGGTGAGAGTTCATTCAACTCCCGTCTCGACCAGGGACAGTGATAAAACTGATGACACGAGAAATTGGTTGCTGAGATAATGGGGGAGATTAAACGGATGTCTAACGATAATAACAAAAAATTTGATGCACTAAGTAGTGACATCAATAAACGTTTTGATGTTAACGACATTAAATTCGATGAAGTGAATAGTAATGTAAATGAACAGAAAATAAAATGTGAAAGTAGTTTTAACGAATTGAGTAAACGCTTTGATATGAATGAGATTAAACTACAAAGTAAATGTGATGAACTAAGAAACGATATCAAGGGATTAAATAATGAAATGAAAAAACAAGATGAAAAGTGGAAGGAAATAAATGTAAATTACAAGAAAATAAACAAAGTGGCCTAAACCAGGTGAGTAGTTTTGATAGTGGAGGTAATAATGAGGACGATAATTTTACAGACAATAGTGTTAGTTTAAGTACAGATGAAATAATAGATGACGAAGTAAGTGAAGATAGTGAAAATATATGGGTTAATCATAATGAAGACACAGGTAAGTGTAGTGAGAATATAAATAATGAAGTAATGAATTACAAGGTAAGTGGTGAGGTTAAAATCAGTAATGATGAAATATTATTGAATAAAAATAATGGTAACATATTGAGTAATAGTAATAGTAACGATGAAAGTAGAAAGTTATTTGAAGTTAGTAACAGAGTAGTAGTTAGCGTTGATGAATTAGAGAAAGAATGGAGAGATAATTTAATTGTAGAGGGTGAATAGGGGGCAAATTTTTTTGGGGTTCAATGTGAAGCAAAGACTTCACAAGTGGTGCATGAGCATAAAAGATCCTCATTAGGACATTTGGGCGACAATGGGTCGGCAAATGGTCAAAATAGGTTTTTGTGTATATCTGGTATGGCCAGATGGTGTTTAAATAATAAAGTGGTTTTGCCCTCTGTGTGGAATGAGAATGTGAAATTGGGCTGGGAGAGTGATTATGAAGAGCGAGATAGAGTGATAGAGTTGTTCAGATTAAGCAGAGATTATGAAGGGTTAGCTGAGAGGTTGAATAATGAGAAAATTATTATAAACAATAAAAACTTACCTTATGCAGTAGTAGACGATTATGATGTCAATATTGATGATAAACATATACCTGTTGGGAGAAGTAGTGTTCTTGTAGTAGCAGACAAGTTTAGTATGATAATGAGGTAACTTACCTGGGTGTAACAACAAATACTAATGGAGACTGGACAAAAAATAACAATGCAGACATGGACTATGATAAAATAATAATGGGGGTAACCCTAGGGATTATTATTATGGCAAAATGAATAACAAAGATTTAAATGGTTATTACACAAATGATAGCCATGTGAGATATGTAAATAAAACTGAAAAATGTTATGTGAAATTAAGACTAATTTTCTATGAAGGGGGTTAGAGAAATACTGAATGAACATTTAATTATTTGAGTCAATGGTATAATTACTTGGCTTATTTAGATAATGAAGTGTGGTAACTAATAACTGGATATGACGAAAATTTGTAAATAAATTGTAACGGGGCAAAAAGGGAGAAATAAATTTTAATCATTTTAAAACCAGTCAGGGTACTGGTCCGTAACCATCAGAAAATACGCATCGGGAATTTTGAAGAAGAAATTACAGTGAGTGGACTGTATAGTCAAACTGTTGTATTGTAGTACAGGAATGCAGTTATCAACAAGTGGTGCGCTTTCTCAGCCACATGCGCACACAGATGGCCAACTTTCCCAGGGTCTGGTCATGTATTAAGAAATTCTTTCGCGGTGTGCGCGCAAAAAACTACGTCAGTCGGCTAATAACATCTCAATGTAACGGACGCGAGCAGTGTGTGCGTCCGCCGGCTGGACACAGTTTTAATTTAACCAGCATATAAAAACTGTAAAGAAAATAGTGTCGGTTCGTCTACCAGTTGTGGCTGCGGCCGGCTGAACATAACATAGCTGCGAGCCTAAAATTTATTAAACAATATTGAAAGTGAATGCCAGTAAACCGCAAATTAATGGAATAACTGTGCGACATTACTCCACCATGTGTGATATCAAAATTAAGAAGTGAGAACATATTTCGAACAACACAAATAGCTGGAGGTCGACTCGATCATCAGACCAAGTAACAGTACATCATAAAAATTTTTTCTTTAAAATCATAAAAATTATAACAGATCTCTAAATTAAAATTATGGGGTAATAACGGAATGAGTGCGAGCGTGGGCAATGCTGGGTCGCCTTTATCATAGATTAAGATAAACCATTTTATCAGAATAAGTAAATTACTATGTTTTGTTGGTATTTTTTTTTTAAGTAATTAAAAAGGTCGATGATAGTTTTGAGGAGAAATAAATGAAAAGCCAGTAAAATTTAAAAAGAATTGTTGAATAAAATATAACTATCTAATACCGAAATTGAGAGTGTAGTTTATTAAAGAACACTTAACCCTAAATCACTTATAGGTACGAGTTCACGTGAAGACTGTGGCCCGATACAGGTAAGGGAATTGTGATTGTATGTATTGTTTAAAAATATTAATTAATTAAAAGATGTAGACTTTCAATGGCGCTTCCGAACTAGGGACAAAATTATAATTCAAATAGTACATAAGCTATCAATGGCGCCCGAACAGGGACAAAAATTATAACTCAAATAATATGTAAGCTTTCAATGGCGCCCGAACAGGGGCAAAAATTATAATTCAAATAATATGTAAGCTTTCAATGGCGCGACTGAACAGGTACAGTCTGTACAAATTAAATGTTGTACAGACCACGTCTACTCGAAAATAAGTGATTTGGAGGTTGAGTAGTAATACGTATAAATTACGTAAAGGTTATGTGATATGTATACCATAGTTAAGTAATGAGTATAACAGTAAATTAATGCTGAATACATATAAGATTAAAATTTTGTGAGATTAGAATCTAGTAAATAATATAAAAAATGAGTGCTAATAAAGATAATGATGAAAACGTCAGCATCACTGACGAAACATTTACGAGTGAAATGGGAATTCACTCAACCCCAGTTAGTCAGATTGGCGAGTCTAGTACCACCGAATCTGTTGAATTAAATGCAATACAAGCAACACCCATCTCAACTCGGTATGAAAACAAAACCGATGAGATTGCTGCAATGATGCAGTTGCTGTTAAAGATAGATAGTAAGTGTGACAATTTTGATAGCAAATTCGATGAACAAAATAATAAATTTGACGCTAGATTTGATGAACAGAATGTTAAATTCCATGAGTTAAAGGGTGACATAAATAATATTGACGAAAAATTTGATAAGCGTTTGTATGATATGAAACAACAGAGTGTTAAGTTTGAAGATAATATTAATAAGCATCTGAATGCTTTTGAAGAGTGTTTTAATACCATTCAAAAACAAATAACCGATTCTGTAAAGGAGCCGTTAGGTAAGTGCAAAATAAATGAAAATAACGGAGATATATGTATTAACAGTAGTGGTGTCAGTTTAAATGTAAAACAGGTGGCAGTAAACAAGGTGAGTAATAATGTTAGTTATGATAACGTTAACAAGAGTGAAATATTATTGAATAAAAATATTGTAGATATCTTGAGTAATAGTGGTGGTGATAATGAGAGTAGAAAGTTAGTTGGCGTTAGTAACGGAGTAGTAATTAGTGTTGATGAATTGGAGAAAGAGTGGGAAGAGAAGTTAGGTGAGTATGGAGGGCAGAGGACAAATTTTTCCTGGGGTATAAGCGGAGTAAAGACTCCACATGTGTTTTATGAGAACAGAGTTTCCTCCGGTAGTTGTGTGGAAGACGAGGTGTCTTCGTATGGTCCCTTAATTTTTTATGGTGTTCTTGGAAGAACCAAGAAATATAGTAAGTTTGTTGTGCCCTTTGCGTGGTATGAAATAGGTCAGTGGGGTTGTAACAGGTGTTATGACGGTGAGAGATATGTTGAGAGAGACTTGTGTGTAGATGGGGAGATAAAAGTATTTAAGTCAGGTAGAAGTTATAAAGAGTTGATAGGTAGGTTAGGATTGGAGAAAATAAACTATATGAAATACTTACCTTGTGAAATAAAGATAGATGATTATTTAGATGATACCGTTGTAGATGATAGACGCTTACCTTGTAATGTGATGGATATAGTAGAAGAATATGATAAAATAACTTACCTTATGCTGACCAAGAATACTAATGCAGACAAGACAAAAAATACCAAAGTAGACGGGTTTTATGAATTAGTAGGTAATAATGGTGTCAAATACTATGTTGATAATGGTCATTACAATAATAATAATAGTGTAACAAGTGTGAGTAAGGACGATAATTGTTATATAAAAGTAAGACTATTATATGATGATGGGGGTTAAATAAAAAATCAGTGAATGGACATTTTAAATATTTTAGTTTATGGTTATGACCTTGCTAACTTATGAAATGAGGTGTGGTAAACAGAAAAATAATGACAAGAAATTGTAAATAAATGTATAGTGAAATTAATTGTGTCTATGTTGTACAGTGTGCTTTATGTGAACAATGTATGTAGGTAGTAGAGATTGATTTAATAATAATAATACTTTATGCAACCATTATTTATAAATAATGAGAGTTGGTACTAGATGAATTGTAATTGTTTTGGAGTAAAGTAATTAAAATACTTGTGTTTTCAATAATTGATTCAGTTAAATAATTTGAGATGAAGTAATTGATTAATTTAAAAATGTTGTATAAAGAGATTTTGATAATAAATTTAAATGATTTTAGGAGATTGGAACTTGATAATAAATAATAAATGAATAAATGTAAATGTGTTTAGTTTGTGGAGTAACATGGTTGTTAAAATGTTTCAGAAGATACATGGAGTTATGTACATGATTTGGTGGTAATAAATGTTTATAATTTTGTGTCAATAACAGGAATCATGTGTTTTGAGTGATGTAATGTAAGTATGAATTTTATAATACAAGTAAATAAAGTAACATGTTTACATGTGTTTAAAAGGTTTTAAATTAAATAATGAAATTAATTTGAGGTAGTTATAAATTTTCTAGTGTAATTTTCAATGGTTAACTTAATGTAAAATGTTGTAAAAGTTAGAGTTTGGGTGACAATAATTATTTCAATAAGGCATTGAAGTTGGTCAAAGGTAAGTTTAAATGGGTGTCAGAGAAAATAAGAATTTTGGAATATAGGTAACACAGAAACAGGGCAGTAGTAGTGACACAGTAGCGATAGTGATTATATGTAGAGAAATGGGAGTAATGTAATTGGAGAGTAAATAAATGATGGTGAAATTTTGTAAAGAGGGTGGTGTGGTAAGGAGTCCTTAACGACAGGCGTTATGGCGGGAGGGAATAGTTTTAAATGGGGTTTGGTGGAGTTACCTGGGAAGGAACCAGGAACTAATAAGGGAATGAGTATAAGGGAGGGAACACACATCCTAGGTGCAAAGAGGGTAACAGATATTTTGTTATAAGAGTAGAATGAGGCATAGTGAGTTAGAGTTAGAGAAGTTAATGGAAGTAAATATTTTTGAGAGATTGGTGTCATACTACACAAATCTGTTAATGGTGGGTAGAGGTAAGAAGGGTATCTGTAAATGCCAATTTAATAAATCAAATCATTGTGAGTAGCGGAGAATCACCCAAACCAATAAATGATGAAAATGTTAATTAGAAAATCATAGTTAAAATGTAATAATAAATGAAACAAGTAAAAGATTTAATAGAATTTGAAAATAAAATAAAGCTGTAAGGTGTGTAATTTTGGTCAACTTAAATGTGAATTGTTTGTTTTAAGAGAATAACAACAATGTTAATTATGAGTGTACTATGTTTTATTATGTTGTATTGTTTGTTAGGGTGTAGGAAATTTAAATAATAAAATAACCAAACATAAGAATTTACGGCTTCACCGAACCCTGACCGTGGATTTATAACGTAAATATATTCTAAATTGGTGAACTTAGAAATTAACCGGGGGTAACTCAGGGGAATCTACATAACTATGGAACAGCAGCTATCATTGAAGGTGGTGGTAGTGCCGTATTAAGGGTGTGTGAATCATTATAGTAGGATTACTGGTGTCCTCGGACATCAGTAATACCGAATTTTTTATATAACGCTGAAGCAAGAACAGGGTAGGCAGCGTCTACCCCTAACAACCTTCCGTTCTTGTGGAAGCAACTGGGCGCCACAGTCCAGTGGGGGGTCATAGTGTGTGGTAAGGAGGTTACTCAGGGGAGTAACGAACTAAAATTTCAAACTTAATGATGCTGACTAGCTGATAAGCTAAATAAATGATTTTATTTTTGATCCAAGAGATGATTACAGCAGAGAATTTGTTCAGAAGTAATTGATTTAAATATGTTAGGCTCTGTATAATAATGACTTTACTGATTCTGAAAGATTGTTTGAGGAGAGAAGGTGTTTATTATGTTTTGTTTAGTATGTTTTATTATGTTAGTATTTTTACTATGTTAGAGTGTAAGAATTATAAACACATGTTATGTATTTTTCATTGTATAATTTTGTGTAGCATATTTAGGGTAAGGTCATTCACCTGACCCAGAGAGATCAGCTGATGACTGATGTTAGACATGTAGTAGATGCCTTATAATTGATTGGCAGTTTTTTTATCAATCTAATTAAATGATTGAATGTTAAATTTTATGGACGAAATAAAATTTTTTGGGAATAAAATTGTTTTCTAAAACAAAACAAAACAAAAAATTTTAATTTAAAATTTGTATTTTGCTCGAAGTACAAATTGTGTTTTGATGTTCAGTATATATTGTTGATTATGTGTAGTCCGATTGTATTAATTGTTGTATATTGTGTTGTAGGCAGAGGTAGTGATAAGGGAATTTATGATTTAATAAGGTGTTCAATTTATTTTGTTTTTTATGATTGTTAGCAGCTAGTTAAGAAGTGTTGAAAATTCATGTAAAAGATTTTGAAATTTTGAGAGTAAATAGCAAGAGCTGATCAAATTAATGGTAATATGAATCTTTGATATTGGACTTAGATTAATTTCTCTAGGTGAACAAATTTAAATGATTTAATCTGATTTGTTTGATTTATTTTTGATTTGAAACCATAACGTCCAGCCAAGTAAATTGAGAAATGAAATTGAAAATAAAATAGAAAATATTTTGGAATTTGATATCAAGAAGTGGAATGTAAATGTGTGTTCAATGTAATAATGAGTATGTGTACGCACCCAGTACTTGCTAAAGGCAACCCAGTATGTATGTAAGGGGGAACATATCGGTTGAGGATCTGGTATGGTATAAGGCCAGTTGTTGATTTTTTGATGGAATGATTTGAGGTTAGGTGGTACTATAGTGTGTACCTGTCCGATTTTATGGTGTTGGGATCTCGAACAGAGAAGTCCAGTAATGTCGTTCAGGTGCAGCCATAGTCGCCGAGCTAGGGGAGTAGTTTACCCAGGACGTGTTTAGAAATTAACGGGGGGGTTGTTAGCGCCATATCCTCACCGATCCTCTTAGGGTTAGCAATGAGTCTTTCTGTTTCAGCAGAAAACCTCTCATTGGGGGGGTATTGTAACGGGGCAAAAAGGGAGAAATAAATTTTAATTATTTTAAAACCAGTCAGGGTACTGGTCCGTAACCATCAGAAAATACGCATTGGGAATTATGAAGAAGAAATTACAGTGAGTGGACTGTATAGTCAAACTGTTGTATTGTAGTACAGGAATGCAGTTATCAACGAGTGGTGCGCTTTCTCAGCCACATGCGCACACAGATGGCCAACTTTCCCAGGGTCTGGTCACGTATTAAGAAATTCTTTCGCGGTGTGCGCGCAAAAAACTACGTCAGTCGGCTAATAACATCTCAATGTAACGGACGCGAGCAGTGTGTGCGTCCGCCGGCTGGACACAGTTTTAATTTAACCAGCATATAAAAACTGTAAAGAAAATAGTGTCGGTTCGTCTACCAGTTGTGGCTGCGGCCGGCTGAACATAACATAGCTGCGAGCCTAAAATTTATTAAACAATATTGAAAGTGAATGCCAGTAAACCGCAAATTAACGGAATAACTGTGCGACATTAATCCACCGTGTGTGATATCAAAATTAAGAAGTGAGAACATATTTCGAACAACACAAATAGCTGGAGGTCGACTCGATCATCAGACCAAGTAACAATACATCATATAAATTTTTTTCTTTAAAAACATAAAAAATTATAACAGAGATCTCTAAATTAAAATTATGGGGTAATAACGGAATGAGTGCGAGCGTGGGCAATGCTGGGTCGCCTTTATCATAGATTAAGTTAAACCATTTTATCAGAATAAGTAAATTACTATGTTTTGTTGGTATTTTTTTTTATGTAATTAAAAAGGTCGATGATAGTTTTGAGGAGAAATAAATGAAAATCCAGTAAAATTTAAAAAGAATTGTTGAATAAAATATAACTATCTAATACCGAAATTGAGAGTGTAGTTTATTAAAGAACACTTAACCCTAAATCACTTATAGGTACGAGATCACGTGAAGACTCTGGCCCGATACAGGTAAGGGAATTGTGATTGTATGTATTGTTTAAAAATATTAATTAATTAAAAGATGTAGACTTTCAATGGCGCTTCCGAACTAGGGACAAAATTATAATTCAAATAGTATGTACGCTTTCAAAATGTGTATGTTGATATTCTGGTAGTGCATCAGCTGATATGCTGTTAAAATGTATATTGTTTGTTTTGTGTGACTAATGTTTACAGGTAGGATGGAATGGATAATAATAATATTTTATATTGATGAATAATTTAAATTTTATTATGAAATGGAGTTAACTTTTTGTGAATAGTATAATGAAATAACTTAGTGTTGTGATTGTAAAGTTAAAATTTATGTGAGAGGATTTTATTAATGTAGAATCATTTTGAATACAATGTAATTAAAGTAACTGAAATTGTTTTGAACATATGAAGAGACTAAATTAAATTTGAGTTGGCCTTGGATTAACTTAACAATGTGAATTTTAGTGATGCGTTTAAATTTATTTTGATCTGAATCATGACTGGAATTGTAAAATAAATAATAATTGATGAAAATGCAATGATTAAAATATTCATTTAAATTGAAAACTGAAGGAAGTGTTAGTGGTGATGTAATCAGGAATGTTGAGGCTGAGTCAGTATTTACAAAACAAGTCTTGTACACAACTGTTGATGTAAACAGGTATAAATAATCTCTATAGTAATGTTATTATCATTCATTTGTATTTTATGTAATCCACTTGTACTTTTGGCGGGGAACCATGTTTTGTTAGGGGAGAAAATTACGAATATATAACTGGTATGTGATTTTTATGTATTCAATGTAAATAAATGCAAGTAGACAGTAAGGTTATATTGCTATGTAGACATATGCATATTGTATTTTGTAGAAAAGAAACCAGTACTTTGTATAAAAAAAGGAACCAGTACATTGCTAATAATGAACCAGTACAACTAACAGGAAACGAATCAGTCGGGGATATGGAATAATGGAAGGCCATTTGTTAATATCTTAATTGAATGTTTCAGAGTCAGGTGATACTGTGGCGGGTGCCTATCTGATTTTATGGTGTTGGGATCTCGAGCAGAGAAGTCCAGTAAGGTCGGATGGGTGCAGCCACAGCCACCAGACTAGGGGGTAAGTACCCATGATTTTAGTAGAAAGTTAAGGGGGGTTGTCGGCGCCATCTCCTCACTGATCCTCTTAGGTTTAGGCAATGAGTTTTTCTGCTTCGGCATAAAACCTCTCATTGCGGGGGTATTGTAACGGTACAAAATTGTGTGCTAAGAAGATAATAATTTAAATTAGTTTGAATTCAAAGCAGTTAGTATTCACCTGTGGGGTACCCCATTGTAACCAGCCACACAGACAATGTTATTGCAGACTGTTTATGTTTGATGTCTGGAGTCTGCCCAGCCAGATGTATTATGCAACAGCTTGCCAGCTCAGTCTCTTTGTGAATCACAGTAAAACACTTTATCACCACAGTTTGCATCAGACAGTAACAGAGAACAGTTGCTTACTAGTTAAAAAAAAAACGGTGGCCTCGGGCGTGTAAAATAGGACGAAAACATCGTCGGCCTATCCAGTAAAATAACTATTAAAAGTGCGTGAACCATGTAGTGGTCAACTAACACCAAACCTAAGTGCTCGAGCAAATTAAAGTCGGCCGACTACATATTATAACATCGCCAAATTCAGATCAATTTTGATAACAATAAGTATGTATAAAAAATGGTAAATAATACTATATTTTAATAAGTAAATAATGTGGAGAGTAAAAAATAAATAAAAGATAATTAACATGGAATGAGAAAGGGTAACAAACCAAAAGTGATTAATAAAGAAACTCAACTAATAGACTGACAACCAAACAACATTGACCCAACCCCAGAGATTGGCCTGTTAAGAAACCAAAATAAAGAAAACAAGACGAGTGAAGGAGAAGATGAATGAGAACTAAAGGAGAACAAACCCACGATGAAGAAAACAAAATGAAACACGTCAAGAAAACCAGACAAGGAATAAAAAATAGAGAAGGGAGATAATATAATAATAATAATAATGTAATCCAAAATAATAAATAAAATGAAACCGGTTAAGAACCAAAATAATTAATGAATGTTAGTATTGATTGAATGACAATTGTAAATAGTCAGTAATAAAAAACTATAGATAAAAGTACACTAACCAAAGAGTTAGGAATGTATGTAATTTGTTAACAAAGAAAGACACAATATTAATAATTATATATATAAGGTGTGTAGAGAAAAAGAATAAAACAGTGAGAAATAAATGGAAGTTGAACTAGTGAAAGTGAATTATCCTAAAGTGATATAATACAAAAAGAAACACTAAGTAAATTATAATGAACACAAAATAATTTAAAAAAGTGCAAGTGATAAATAAATAAAAATAGTGTCTGTAATAAAAATAGTAAGAGTAGAAAAGGCTAAGATAAAGACTTAGTAAAATAACCAATGTTTAAGATTTAAGAGTGAACAATAACATTTAATAAAGTTATTATGAATAATATTTAGAATAGAACATTGATTCAGTAAATAATGAACACTAGGGAGTGATATTAACTGTGATGATTATGAAATAATATTGTTATAGAACTTAAGAATGTATTGTAAAGTTTAAAGGTGTGAATCACAAGAAAAAGTAATAAGATGACGTTAACATGGAAGGGAAAGCAAAGAGCCTTAGAAAATAAGTATGCATTAACCTTAAGTAAATACCCATGTTATAAGGGAAGAGTAATGAAACAAGTTCAATAGAGGTGAGATTGTTTAACACCCGAACAATAAATAAGAAATAATGAATTGCACACACATATTAAATAATAAGTGTTGATTGATTGTATAAACTATTGTTTATGAATAGGAGATGGATGGGGCAATATCCCAAACATAAACCTAAATGTTATTTGTTATATTAGGAATAAATAGTAATTAATAGCCATGTTATTGACAGTGGCAGAGTACTTAAAATAAGGAAAGAAAACAATGTTTGAGCTATAAAGGAGAAAACTGTTAGTAAATAATTAGCAAGAAATATTGAATAACACAGTTGTTACATACAAAGATCACAAAAAGACTAAATTAAAACACCTCCAGAGATATTAAACTTAATTATAAAAAACAAAATAATGATCTAGAACAAAATGAAATATAATGTGTATGAAACCATCAAAAACCAGTAATGGCTACTTAGATGTGAAACAGGCCTAACGGTCAAACATAAACAATTACTGATTGTATAAAAATAACCATGTAATTGACAAATCCAAGGTGACTAATTAACCAAGGATGAATGGTAAATATTATTAAAAACAAAATATTAAATTAAGGAATTATATAAACTGAGAAATGTAATTAGTAAGTATGAAATTAATTGTAAACTTAGAAAACATGAATAAAACCCAATATTATGGGATACCAAAATAATCTTTGTGAGAAAATACAAATGACAGTGCTAATAGATAATAATTAAAAAGGAAGATAAGAGAAGGAAGGAAGTCAGAAGATATAGGAAGATTTGAAAGGATTTCAAATATTGATAACAATGTGTTTATATCAAGCTTGCCCAATCAGAATAATGGTGTAACCATGGAAACGACGGTTTGAAGAGGTAATTACCGTTGAAAACAATTACTCAGAAAGTGACGCTCACCGAAATCAGAAGCCAGAATTCAGAACAACACATTTTCATATTCAAAATGTTTTAAAAAGTAAATTAACTTATAGAAATTGAACGAAAAGGAGTCTGATGAATACTGAACACAATTACCTGATGGAGAAGACGTTTATTTCAAGACGAAGTGAATAAATAAATCCAAAAAACTTTGAAAAAGTTGCCCAAAGCCCGAATAAATGAAAAATGAATTATATTACAGCCACAGTCCTTCCTTCCCGACCAACAGAGTAAATACATGCTACAATGCTGTTAAGTATCCATTAAATTATCTCAACTTCCAAAATAACGCACTTTGAATATTTCTCACTATATTTTGAAATACCACTGAATCAATTTTATTCTCTTTCAAAGATTAAATCATAATATTAAGACACTGAAAATTTGTTAAGTTATAAAACTAACCTAGTATTAATGTACAACTTTTAAACCACTTGTACGACACTTCAACAAACCATTTATCATTACACATTACAATACTTAAGTAAAAACATTGTAAGGTTGTGTATTTTTATTATTGTAATTGCATCTGAGCCTTTTAACGTGATCAAAAGATCCCACAACAGTCGAATGTAAATATTGGTTGATCGGTGTAATAGAACGCCATGCTGTATGTTTATTTGCATTCAAAATCGATTGGTTAAACCCAGAGAAAAGTCTCATAAAGAATTAACCGGTGCAAAATTATATTAAAAATCAATTATAACTTGTGTCTATGAAACAATAATATCAAATCGATAATAAATCAATACTGCGTATGTTAAAATGTGTTTTATTTTCATTAGGAAATTGTATTCGTAAAAATATAATTTACTGCGAATGTCTCTGATATGACACCTAGCGCGGAAGTAGCGAATATTGTAACTGCCAACTCGATTATACAAAACGAGAAAAGGTGGGACGAATTGAATCCTTCACACCGTTTGAATAAATCACTGATAAGGAGACAATTTTAATTGTTTTAAATAAACAATTTGGCGCCACCCGGGAATTATACACTACTATTGAACCTCAGACCGGGAACTACGATACCTGGTTATCCGTACGTTCGCTACGGACTCAACCATCGTGAGTTACATTACTGTGCGAGGATGAAGTGGTAAGAAACATATACACGAGTTACACTCAGACACACTGTTACATTTTACAGAGGTGTATTAACGACGGAGGACGTCTTTGACTACATTATAAATTGGCGACCAACCGGTGGAGCTTGAAAAAAGGAAGATACGAAGTTCTAGCGGCGGTCACGAAAGGAGATCAAGATGCATACTAGAGGATTATCAAAAAAGTTGGCGAAGGAGAAATAAATGGAAGAAAATAGAGGGGAAGAAGAGGAAGGAACATCGATTGAAGAGGCAGGGACAACAATAACTACAACAGAATCAACCCAAGACAAAGAAATGGAAATACAAGCGGGTGACAAGGGAGAAGGTAGAGGAGAACCAAATTGGCAACAAATAATGGAAGCAATGGCTGAACAAAGCAGACGAAATAATGAAAGTTTGATAAAACAAATTAACAAAAAACTTGACAAGAACGAGGAGAGTCTGAAACAGATGAACGATAGATTCGACAAGAGTGAAGAGAGCCTAAAACAAATTAATGAAAAATTTGACAAGAGTGAGGAGAGCTTGAAACAAATCAATGAAAAAATAATTAGTACCAATGAAAGTACTAAGGAAGAATTGAGACAAACCACTAACCAGAATAACGAAACATTACAACACCAATTGATGGAATACTGGCTAGAAACTAAACAACAGATCACTGAAACAAATGAAAAATTAGAGGAGACGGAGAAGCTAGAGAAAACCAACGAAAATGTTTCTGAAGTCCGTGAGGAAGTACTCAATAAAATGAACAATATCGAAGGAGAAAATAAAAGGTGAATTGAGGAATATCACGAAGAAACAGCCAAAAGATGTGCACAGATGGACCAGGGCATACATCTAGTCCGGGAAGAAAACCAGAAGGAGATAGCAACTGTACGGACAGACCTGGGAGAAAGAATGGAAGGGGTGTACAGCAATTTAAATAAAATAGACAGCAAGGTAGACAAAAACAAACAAAGGATTGACGAGATGCACAGACTAGAAGAGTCATTACGGGAAGAAGTGGACGCCTGGCGTGACCGGCCATGTAACAATAACCATGTCATGAATGCGGACAACAGGGATACGATTAACTTCCGTAATTATAAGAGGAACCCTATTGAATTCCTGAAGAGGGTGCAAGAGTTAATAATCAAAAATCGAGAGACCCGATGGACAACAATAAGAGGAATGCTGGACGAAATGTTCAAAGAGACCTACGACAACTGGTGGACTGCCACCAGACCAGACATCCAAAGCATTCAAGAATTTAAGACCCAGTTCAAGGCTAAATACTGGTCTGAATCGACTCAGAACATGGTCCGCAATAACCTAAGCAACGGGAGGTATGAAATCAAAATGGACTACCTCTCACATCCTACTTCCTGGGAAAAATCTGCATGGCAAGGAATTTGGAACCACGCATACCAGAAGAGTGTCTTGTGATACAGCTGTCTTACCACTATGACGACGCCATACAAAAAGCACGGATGTACAGCCAGGTAAAGACCATTCAAGACATGGCTAGTTTGTTGGAGAGCCATGAGCACGAGTGGCAGTACAGAAAAAATAGAGTATCCAGTTTCAGGAATAATAGAATAAATGAAGGACAACTATCACCAAACCAACAGGGGGATAATAAGCCACCGTTAAAAAACCCTAACAATTATCAAGGGAACCCACGGGGCAATAATGTACCCAGAAACGTCAACAGAAATGGGAATAATAATAACAATTTCCGGAACAACTACAGGGGTAACTACCCACCGAATAGTTACAATAACTATTATCGCCCTGGAAACAGTAACATTAACAATAATCAAGGATACCGACCACAGGTAAATTACATGAGGGGACAAAGACAACGGAGTCCAGGAAGAAACTATCCCCCATCTAACTATCGACGAACGTACTTTCACCAGGTACCCGATACAAGAAGCCACCCATTCGAAGAAAATCCCAGGAACAGCATAGATGACAGGAATAATTGACAGGAGCCAAACACTAACCAACCATTAAACACTAATGTAGTTAGAGACAATGAGGCCAACCCTCATTTAAACGCCTATGGTCAGTGAAAACTGTGAACAGCCCATCACTGGACCAATCTCTTGGGGAATGCACGACGACAAAATATATAATCACTATAATACCAACGAATTATCTAAAAAATATAAGAGACGAGTTGATTGAAGAAAGTAATCAACCAAGGCCTAGCCGAAACAGTGAGATAGTGTACGTAAATGCCCAAATAAATGGAGTCATGTCAACATTAATGATCGATACTGGATCTAATATATCTTTAATTGACCAAGTAGAGTTAAACAGACTGCAACAGGAAAGTAGTATACCTATACCAACTCTACCAATAAACAATGTGACAATTATCAGTGCTACCGGCAGACAAAACAAAACTGTCAGGAAACAAGTGTCCCTGGAACTTAAAAGTAAAGGCCTAACATTCACTATGTCTTTTCTTGTTGCCAGTGGCCTACCATTCTCAATACTTGTTGGATGTGATATACTCTGACAATATTCTGCCATAATTGATCTAAGGCAAGGAGAAGTGTCACTAAACACTGAACATGGAATATGGACAACAAGTATAGTGAAGGGTGGTAACTTACCTTCAATAACCAACTGTTGTACCATGTTACAAAATAATTATTGTCAACAAGCACAGGTAAAAATAATAAATGAATGGAAGGATGAAGAAGTATGGTCAAACAAGCTGGAGGAGATCAGACAATTCCAAAGAGAAGTACGAGATCAACAGATTAGTGTTCACCAGGCAGAGGATCTCATAAACATTGTAACGATACAATTAAGCCAAATCCCGTACCAGTAATAAAAAAGATAATTCTTGATATAAAATTACTTCATATGAAATAAAATGTGTAAAAAATGATTAAAATGTAAATATTTTGACATGATTGAGCCAACAACCTAAACATAAAGAAGGGAACCACGTTACATACTTAAGAAAAATATGATAGACAAAACAATGCTGAACGCAGAACTAAAGAAGAACCAGAAGAAGAGAACAGATCCCTACAATTAAACAGAATTTAAACCAGTAGTGAAGAAGAGGAGAACCGAACCGGGATGAAGATGACTGAAGATGAAGAAAATGAAGAAGAGGAAGAATGAAGAGGAGACAGACAAAACCCAAGGGGAAACTAACACACATATATATTAGGGAAAGATTGTATGTTTAGAGATAGAATACGGTCAATAAACCTTGAATAATTATGTATTAATGAAACCAATATTATTATTGTCATGAAATTAACCTATGTACACATGTTAAAGGCAATACAATTGTAAAATATAATGATATAGAAAAGTACACTAACCCAGTCAGAAAGGTTAGATTTAACGAAACAAAAATAACCTAATGTTGTTAATAGTAAATCTCATACTAAAACAAAATAGTGAGAAATGGTAGGAAAGAGTATAGGGATTACCCATTAAATAACACTAATTACAAAACAGTGAACCAAAGTGAAGTGTTTTAGTGAAGTGTAAGTACCCTAAAAATAGTGAAGGCGTATGTGAAACATTCAAAATAGAATGATAAGTAAGCAGACACTCTGTGAAATCTTGATAAACGACCAATGATTGGAGTGAGATTATAATTAGTAATATATCTAGAAGTAATTAGAAATAGTAATCCAAATTAATATTAAGGAAGCTTGTAATAATATTCAGGGAGGAAGCCCAGACAAATAACTTGTGTTAACATGGCATGATAGAACAGAAGTAAAGTTTTGTTATTGAAATTAAGATTCCAAAGAATACAACACCCCATGTTGAAAGGGGAATCAACTTTCATAATCTCATGAAAAGTGACAATGTTTATCACTTTAATTTGTAACTCAAGAAAGAAATCAATGTTAGTACTATTAATAAATAATGACTTGTAAAGAATAGTTGATTCAATGTTAAGGGAGGAATATGGCTGAAAGGAACTTACAGTCCATAAACCTAATTATGATATTTTAAAGGAAGAGTAATGAAAATGTATGTTGAATAGTAGTTAAAACACAAACAAATAAATGAAGCCCATCAGGCTGAATTCAGAATGTAATTTAAAATGAAATAAACTAAAAAACAATCATGGCTGATTTTGACTATGAAGACATTTAACTGCCAAAGACATTCAAATGTAAATTGTATCAATTTCACAAGAAATCCTAATAATCTAAGACCAGTGAATGGACAGTAATTATATATCAGTTATTTTAACACAGAAATATTATTGTAATAATGTAATTTAAGAAAGATATGTTATTTATTAAATGTCAAATAATTAGACTATAGTTAATGTACAACAGAATATGACCTTATGAGATATCATTGTAAACTTTGAAAGGAAAGAGAAATAATAGTGATGTCATTTATTATCCCAAAGGAATTATAAGGGAATAAAATCATTAGGAAAATACTTAATAAATTTGAATAAAACTTCAAATATTTTAACAATGTATGTAAAGAGTAATTAACCAAGCATTGAATTATTGGTTACTATGACAACGAGACGTTTGAGGGCTTATTTTTCCGTTAAAAAATATAGACTCTGAAGAAACGAAGCGTCGGTAAGCGACGCGCAAAATTAGCAAATTAAAATTTTAATTTAAACAGTTATAAAAGTCGAATCAGTGAACCAAGATAACCCAATATGAAGAGACGTCGATCTATAAAGAATACATGATGTCCAGGAACCAGATTAACTAAATTAATTTTTAAAAAAACCCAAGACCAGATAAAGGAGGTGTTAGAAGTTTTAAACCAGCCCAAATTCGAAGAATATACGCCTATCCTGATGACGACATTTCAACGTGAGACGAATTGATAAGTACCGAATAACTTCCTTATTCCCAAAACCCTAAATTACTAAAATTATTTTCAAATGATAAAATTTCTCACTATTTAAAAAGTAGTATTTTCTTTCAAAGGTAAAGTCATAATTTACTTACATAAAAAACATTTTATTAAATTATATAGGTAACCTTATTTGTGAAAACAACAACTGTAACAGAAATACGACACTACTGAACAAATTGTACAAACACATTATAAATCCTAAGTACGTATAAGGTATAGTAGTGTACTTTTTTCAAGTAATCAACGTTTATGTCTATTTTCATGATCAAAAGAACTCCAGATTTTAAAAAACATAGTAATTTATTAAAAAGTGACTGAACGATAATGTTTTGAAATCAATTGTGTCAACTCTGAGATAGTTTGTGTTTCAAGCTCTAAGCCGGGGCATAGTATTATAAAATTATTTATGATTCATTTGTTATATTTATTGATAATTAAATTTGTATTAAAAAACGCAGTACAGAACATTACTATCTTGTTATTTCATAGGATTTTTGTAGAATATATGTGTGTTAGCGAAGTTTTAAGCCATAGCCAACTAGCGCTCATCACGAGTGGCCGAGTCGACAACCTGTGTAGCAGCGGGAATAATTCGAACGCCACAGCTGTCCATGCTAATACCACGTACTACTTTAGAAATTAAATATTTTAATTGTTTTAACAGAAACAATTTGGCGCCACCCGGGAATAACAATCCCTATGAATTAACAGGTAGGTTGTACTGGCAACATTGACAACGCTATGGACTCCAGTAGTGACGTCGATTTATGTAACAACCCGTGTGAGGCACACACACTACATTCACACTAATACACAAAATAAACAAGTGTGATACATTTTAACAGGGACGACCACATTCTTTCGTTACATATTGGCGACCAGCAACGTGCGGCTAGGAAGACTAACTAGCGGCGATCATGAATAGACACGGTATGGTTACGAGGCGCAAAGGGAAGGAAGCACCAAACCAAGAAGGAAACCCAGAAGAAATGGAGGAAGTTGAGGAAGTAGAAGTGGAGGAAACGACGGAAGAATTGTCAGAAGAAAACCCACAGGAGGACCAAATGGAAAATCCAAATCCACCTGAACCTGAACCTGAACCAGAAATAGAAGCGGAAGTCATGGTAAATAACCAACCAGTCAAACCAACAGAAGAAACGAAACTAGATAGTTTGATGAAAATGATGATGGAACAATTTGGACAAATGAATAAGGATAGAAGACAAGACAAGGAAAATTTGAATAGAATATTGGAAAAATTGGACCAAAACAGTGAAGAATTGAAAAAGCAAATGAAAGAGAGTGTAGAATTTCTGAATAACAAAATAGAGAACAACCATGAAGACATGAAGAGAAGTCAGGAGGCATTAGAAAAGAAGAGCGAGGAGCTGAAGAAACAGATCAAGAAGGATCTAGAAATAGTAAATCAAAAGATGGAAAATAATCATGATATTCTCCAACGGAAGATAGAGGAAGCAAGTGAGAAAACCAAGGAGGAATGGAAGCAACAATTGGTCGAATGTCGAGAGGAGACCAAACAATCGATAGCAGAGACCAATGAAGCCTTGTTACAAGTACAAGAAGAAATGAACTATAAAATCATCGATGTCGAGGAGGAAAGTAAGTTGAGAGCAACTGAATTCTACCAAGCCCTTACCGAAAGATGCCAGAAGAAGAAACAGGAGGTGGTCAAGGAACTGAAGGAGAGGCACCAAGAGCTACAACTGGATGTAAACAATCGGGTGGAGAAAGTGTACACCGTCATAGATAAAATCGACGGACTGACCCGAGAAAACCGAGAGAAAATCCAGGGGATCAGTACACGAGAGAAACAGATGCAGGAAGAATTAGATGCATTAAGAGAAAAACCATGTAATCACACACAGTTCATAACCAGTGAGAATCGAGAAATGATTAATTTTCGTAGCTACCAGAGAAACCCGATAGAATTCCTCAAACGAGTAGAAGAACTGATAGAGAAGAACAGAGAAACCAGATGGTCCAGTGTAAGAAGTATGATCGACGAGATGTTCCGCGACACCCATGACAATTGGTGGAAGGCCACAAGACCTGAGATTAATGATACCGAAGAATTCAAGAAACAGTTCAGAGAGAAGTATTGGTCTGAATCAACACAGAATGTGGTCCGCAATGACATCAGTAACGGAAGGTACGAAACACAAGGAGGACACACGTTAACATCGTACTTTCTGGGAAAGGTATGCTTAGCCAGAAATTTGGAACCCAGAATACCCGAGGAGTCGTTGGTAATACAACTGGGGTATCATTACGAAGAAGCCATCCAGAAGGCCAGGCGACAAGGCCAAATTAAAACAATTCAAGGAATGGTTAGTTTGTTGGAGGACATGGAGAACGATAACCAATATCGAAAGAACAGGATCACAAACCAAAGGTACAACAAGTGGAATGAACATAACAATACAACTAATTTCAATGTACCCTATAATCATCCACAAAACAATAACAGGAGTAACTGGGGCCGAAATAATAATGATAATAATGTAGAACCAACATTCAATAGAAATACCCAGCAACACCCTCAAAATAATCAGCCTGGTAACCGAGGGCAACAGAACCATCACTCAGGAAATCAAAACAATAATAGAAGCAGCCCAAATAATAATAACCGACCAGATGATAATTACCGAGGAAGTGGACCTGAACAACGTACCAACGGTCACCCCAATGACCATAATTACTACGGCAACCGGTATCATCCCAATTACCAGTACAACCGGGGACCCGGGGGTAATCAGTATAGAAACGACGACAGACGTCGAGTAAACTTCATCCGTGGACAAAAACAGAATAACCAAAGAAGATATGGCCAGAACTGGCGTCCTAACTGTTATTATCAAGTATCAAATAACAATAATAACCCACCAGCAGAGGGTAGGAATGATGAACCACCTCGCAATGAAGATAACCAGAACCCAAGAGAAGAAAATGCACAAAACATACGACAGGTGAACAGTATGGTGGGAGTGAGATCCGGAAACAATAACCAAAGAAGGGACACTCCATCCGGAAGTAATCAGGCCGAAGAAAACTATGACTGGATACCATTCAGCAATGACCCAGCAGAAAATTTCCGCATAGAATATAACAAACGAAACCCGCCGGAACTATGGATTCCATCAAGAAGTAATGGAAATCGATCAAACACACCTCAGACAGAAAGGCAAGTAATTGACGAAGAAGAAGGGACGGCCGATAGGTGGAATGCCTAATGAACCATGATCAATGAGACTTGAATAAAAAAATTATCCAGAATAAGTGTGTCTACCAAGCACTTGAAGGAGTAGAGGTGCATAACAACAAAGAGTCGAACAAGAGAAGGAAATAATAAAGGAAAGAAAAGGAGACGTCAACTTAACAAAATATAAATAACGGACCAGTATATAGCAATATGAATAGAACAATTATGTATATCATAATGGTCCGTATATCATCACAAGAGACAATGGTAATAATACTTACCAGATCAGTAATATCAATACGAGGAAAATCAAGGGAGTTTACAACCAAACTTCAATAAAAAAGTTTTACGAAGAAGAATAAAACCATTGTGAAATGAAACAGATTTCAAAATTCCAAAAGAAATTGTAAGAGCAGCTTACTCAAATATTTAGATGATATATGCGGAACAATAAAAAAGTTTTATAATAATGAAAAAAAAAAACAAAGGAAACAGTTACACAAATTCCTTTCAATTTAAATCAGCTTAAAATATAACAAAAAAAATTGATATATGAAGTATGAAGTAAAACGTGAGATAATAAGGAATAAGTTACACACATTCCCATGTAATAAAAATGTAAGAAGCACAAACTTACAATTATAACAAAAACAAAAAAAAAATAGCTAAAAAGGAATACGCTACTAACATTCCTTTAAGGTAAGACCATTAACTTACCAAAGAATTATCAAAAATGATGTTGAATACAGAGTAAAATAAACAAAGATAAAATCAAGCTCAAATTACTGAGATAAATACTTGAAATTATACTGAATCAACAGTATTATAAGAAAAAAAATATAAATAAAATTATACCTGGTACAAGGAGAGAGGGAGATTATGTATAAAACCAATATACAGATATGGCTAAAGCAGAATCCTGCTAAATGACTAAAAAAAATGTCTAAGACAATTAAAATGATCACAACGAGCATTGAAAACAAAATAATGAAAAGTGAGATATGATGAAATTAACATATGAATAAAGATAAATATAATCAAGTGTATAAGTAGATGATAGTGTATAGTTAAGGTATAGCGGAAGGAAGAATGAGTAGTAATGACAAAGTGATCTAAAAACAAACCACAAGGTGGACAATCCCAAAGTATATTATATTATATTATTATTATTAAGTCACAAGTTGACAAAGATTTAAGATTGACTGTTGAAAAGTCCAGCAATCCAATGAACTGAGTAGAGAAGATGTGCCTCTAGTCTCAGAAAAATGAGTAGTAATGGGAGAAACCAGCTACTATATAAAAGTTAGGGAAAATTTGTGTATGAGGGAAAATGCACCAATGGAAATAAATAAAAACAGATCCAAATAAAATGGAGTGAATTAAGTAAGAAGAGAAATGGAAAATAGAGAAACAAACAAGGAAGAGGAGGAAAAAAGTTATCTATAACTGATAATTTCATAAAAAACTATGCTAGTATTTTATTAAAATGATCAATTTTAGAGGAGAGGCATTATGTAACGATACAATTAAGCCAAATCCCGTACCAGTAATAAAAAAGATAATTCTTGATATAAAATTACTTCATATGAAATAAAATGTGTAAAAAATGATTAAAATGTAAATATTTTGACATGATTGAGCCAACAACCTAAACATAAAGAAGGGAACCACGTTACATACTTAAGAAAAATATGATAGACAAAACAATGCTGAACGCAGAACTAAAGAAGAACCAGAAGAAGAGAACAGATCCCTACAATTAAACAGAATTTAAACCAGTAGTGAAGAAGAGGAGAACCGAACCAGGATGAAGACGACTGAAGATGAAGAAAATGAAGAAGAGGAAGAATGAAGAGGAGACAGATAAAACCCAAGGGGAAACTAACACACATATATATTAGGGAAAGATTGTATGTTTAGAGATAGAATACGGTCAATAAACCTTGAATAATTATGTATTAATGAAACCAATATTATTATTGTCATGAAATTAACCTATGTACACATGTTAAAGGCAATACAATTGTAAAATATAATGATATAGAAAAGTACACTAACCCAGTCAGAAAGGTTAGATTTAACGAAACAAAAATAACCTAATGTTGTTAATAGTAAATCTCATACTAAAACAAAATAGTGAGAAATGGTAGGAAAGAGTATGGGGATTACCCATTAAATAACACTAATTACAAAACAGTGAACCAAAGTGAAGTGTTTTAGTGAAGTGTAAGTACCCTAAAAATAGTGAAGGCGTATGTGAAACATTCAAAATAGAATGATAAGTAAGCAGACACTCTGTGAAATCTTGATAAACAACCAATGATTGGAGTGAGATTATAATTAGTAACATATCTAGAAGTAATTAGAAATAGTAAACCAAATTAATATTAAGGAAGCTTGTAATAATATTCAGGGAGGAAGCCCAGACAAATAACTTGTGTTAACATGGCATGATAGAACAGAAGTAAAGTTTTGTTATTGAAATTAAGATTCCAAAGAATACAACACCCCATGTTGAAAGGGGAATCAACTTTCATAATCTCAAGAAAAGTGACAATGTTTATCACTTTAATTTGTAACTCAAGAAAGAAATCAATGTTAGTACTATTAATAAATAATGACTTGTAAAGAATAGTTGATTCAATGTTAAGGGAGGAATATGGCTGAAAGGAACTTACAGTCCATAAACCTAATTATGATATTTTAAAGGAAGAGTAATGAAAATGTATGTTGAATAGTAGTTAAAACACAAACAAATAAATGAAGCCCATCAGGCTGAATTCAGAATGAAATTTAAAAAGAAATAAACTAAAAAACAATCATGGCTGATTTTGATTATGAAGACATTTAACTGCCAAAGACATTCAAATGTAAATTGTATCAATTTCACAAGAAATCCTAATAATCTAAGACCAGTGAATGGACAGTAGTTATATATCAGTTATTTTAACACAGAAATATTATTGTAATAATGTAATTTAAGAAAGATATGTTATTTATTAAATGTCAAATAATTAGACTATAGTTAATGTACAACAGAATATGACCTTATGAGATATCATTGTAAACTTTGAAAGGAAAGAGAAATAATAGTGATGTCATTTATTATCCCAAAGGAATTATAAGGGAATAAAATCATTAGGAAAATACTTAATAAATTTGAATAAAAATTCAAATATTTTAACAATGTATGTAAGGAGTAATGAACCAAGCATTGAATTATTGGTTACTATGACAACGAGACGTTTGAGGCTTATTTTTCCGTTAAATTTATAGACTCTGAAGAAACGAAGCGTGGGTAAGCGACGCGCAAAATTAGCAAAATTAAAATTTTAATTTAAACAGTTATAAAAGTCGAATCAGTGAACCAAGATAACCCAATATGAAGAGACGTCGATCTATAAAGAATACATGATGTCCAGGAACCAGATTAATTAAATTAATTTTTAAAAAAACCCAAGACCAGATAAAGGAGGTGTTAGAAGTTTTAAACCAGCCCAAATTCGAAGAATATACGCCTATCCTGATGACGACATTTCAACGTGAGACGAATTGATAAGTACCGAATAACTTCCTTATTCCCAAAACCCTAAATTACTAAAATTATTTTCAAATGATAAAATTTCTCACTATTTAAAAAGTAGTATTTTCTTTCAAAGGTAAAGTCATAATTTACTTACATAAAAAACATTTTATTAAATTATATAGATAACCTTATTTGTGAAAACAACAACTGTAACAGAAATACGACACTACTGAACAAATTGTACAAACACATTATAAATCCTAAGTACGTATAAGGTATAGTAGTGTACTTTTTTCAAGTAATCAACGTTTATGTCTATTTTCATGATCAAAAGAACTCCAGATTTTAAAAAACATAGTAATTTATTAAAAAGTGACTGAACGATAATGTTTTGAAATCAATTGTGCCAACTCTGAGATAGTTTGTGTTTCAAGCTCTAAGCCGGGGCATAGTATTATAAAATTATTTATGATTCATTTGTTATATTTATTGATAATTAAATTTGTATTAAAAAAACGCAGTACAGAACATTACTATCTTGTTATTTCATAGGATTTTTGTAGAATATATGTGTGTTAGCGAAGTTTTAAGCCATAGCCAACTAGCGCTCATCACGAGTGGCCGAGTCGACAACCTGTGTAGCAGCGGGAATAATTCGAACGCCACAGCTGTCCATGCTAATACCACGTACTACTTTAGAAATTAAATATTTTAATTGTTTTAACAGAAACAATTTGGCGCCACCCGGGAATAACAATCCCTATGAATTAACAGGTAGGTTGTACTGGCAACATTGACAACGCTACGGACTCCAGTAGTGACGTCGATTTATGTAACAACCCGTGTGAGGCACACACACTACATTCACACTAATACACAAAATAAACAAGTGTGATACATTTTAACAGGGACGACCACATTCTTTCGTTACATATTGGCGCCCAACGTGGCACCAATTTATTTTGTCCAGAATAAATGTAGTAAATCAGACATTTGAAGGAGAAAAGGGGAAGATAGCAAAAGTGTAATATATATTAAAGGATAGAAAAGACCTGGAAGATATTATGAACCAAATAGTGTTGCAACAAGAGCAAGATACAAAAATATCCAACATCAGAAAAAGACTGATGGAGTCTGAAGCCATTATTAACCAATTTTACTGTATATACAATAGTATTTTATTTATAAAAACAAAAAAGAACCAAGACACTTGGAAACTAGTAATTCCTAAATCATTAGAAAATCAAATCATCAAAGATTATCATGTGAGATACGGCCACATGGGAACAATTAAAATGGTAAAAGCATTAGAAGAAGATTTGTTCATAAAAAATATTGCAAGAAAAGTAAGTAAAAACATAAAAACCTGCACATTGTGTCAGATGGTCAAAACCAATAACGAAAGGAAAGATGGAACGATGATACCCATCACATCAAGTGCCAAATTAGAGAAGGCGTTCCTCGACATATGTGGACCATTCCCACGTAGCGGAGGTCGACATGGCTACAAATTCATTGTTATCATACTTGACCATTACACCAAGTACACCAAATTATATGCTATAAACAGAGCCACAACAAAGAAAATATTAGATATTATCAAAAATAAATACATAGTAGAGATTGGAAGACCGTACATGTTAATAACAGATCATGGAACGCAATTTAAAGGAAGGAAGTGGAGAGAAGAGTTATTAAAACTAAATATTAAAACTTATAAAACATCAGTCTACCACCCTAGCAGCAATCCCGCAGAAAGAATGTTGAGGGAGGTGGACGCATTGTGAGAACTTATTGTCATAACAACCAGAGAGAATGGTACAAATATTTACCTTCAACCGAAGTGTTTTTAAACATCAGTTATCACCAATTCACTGAAAGTACACCTTACTTGATGATGTTCGAGAGGAAGCCAAACAGAGAGATACAAGAGATAATAAAATTCCCAAAAGACCCAGAAGACCCGTATGACAAAAACAAATGGTACAGCCTAATGGCGGAAAAAATTGAGAAACAAAAGGCCAAATATGCAACGAACCAACCCAAAATAATCAAATATAAAGAGGGAGAAAAGATATTGATTAAAAATCGTGAACTGCCAAGTACAATGGAAGGTATAGCAAAGAAATTATTATTGTTATACACTGGACCGTATATCATCACAAGAGACAATGGTAATAATACTTACCAGATCAGTAATATCAATACAAGGAAAATCAAGGGAGTCTATAACCAAACTTCAATAAAAAAGTTTTACGAAGAAGAATAAAACCATTGCGAAATGAAACATATTTCAAAATTCCAAAAGAGATTGTAAGAGCAGCTTACTAACTTATTTAGATGATATATGCGGAACAATAAAAAAGTTTTATAATAATGAAAAAAAAAACAAAGGAAACAGTTACATAAATTCCTTTCAATTTAAATCAGTTTACAATATAACAAAAAATTGATATATGAAGTATGAAGTAAAACATGAGATAATAAGGAATAAGTTACACACATTCCTATGTAATAAAAATGTAAGAAGCACAAACTTACAATTATAACAAAAAAAAAAAATATATAGCTAAAAAGGAATACGCTACAAACATTCCTTTAAGGTAAGACCATTAACTTACCAAAGAATTATCAAAAATGATGTTGAATACAGAGTAAAATAAGCAAAGATAAAATCAAGCTCAAATTACTGAGATAAATACTTGAAATTATACTGAATCAACAGTATTATAAGAAAAAAAAATATATAAATAAAATTATACCTGGTACAAGGAGAGAGGGAGATTATGTATAAAACCAATATACAGATATGGCTAAAGCAGAATCCTGCTAAATGACTAAAAAAAATGTCTAAGACAATTAAAATGATCACAACGAGCATTGAAAACAAAATAATGAAAAGTGAGATATGATGAAATCAACATATGAATAAAGATAAATATAATCAAGTGTATAAGTAGATGATAGTGTATAGTTAAGGTATAGCGGAAGGAAGAATGAGTAGTAATGACAAAGTGATCTAAAAACAAACCACAAGGTGGACAATCCCAAAGTATATTATATTATATTATTATTATTAAGTCACAAGTTGACAAAGATTTAAGATTGACTGTTGAAAAGTCCAGCAATCCAATGAACTGAGTAGAGAAGATGTGCCTCTAGTCTCAGAAAAATGAGTAGTAATGGGAGAAACCAGCTACTATATAAAAGTTAGGGAAAATTTGTGTATGAGGGAAAATGCACCAATGGAAATAAATAAAAACAGATCCAAATAAAATGGAGTGAATTAAGTAAGAAGAGAAATGGAAAATAGAGAAACAAACAAGGAAGAGGAGGAAAAAAGTTATCTATAACTGATAATTTCATAAAAAACTATGCTAGTATTTTATTAAAATGATCAATTTTAGAGGAGAGGCATTATGTAACGATACAATTAAGCCAAATCCCGTACCAGTAATAAAAAAGATAATTCTTGATATAAAATTACTTCATATGAAATAAAATGTGTAAAAAATGATTAAAATGTAAATATTTTGACATGATTGAGCCAACAACCTAAACATAAAGAAGGGAACCACGTTACATACTTAAGAAAAATATGATAGACAAAACAATGCTGAACGCAGAACTAAAGAAGAACCAGAAGAAGAGAACAGATCCCTACAATTAAACAGAATTTAAACCAGTAGTGAAGAAGAGGAGAACCGAACCGGGATGAAGACGACTGAAGATGAAGAAAATGAAGAAGAGGAAGAATGAAGAGGAGACAGATAAAACCCAAGGGGAAACTAACACACATATATATTAGGGAAAGATTGTATGTTTAGAGATAGAATACGGTCAATAAACCTTGAATAATTATGTATTAATGAAACCAATATTATTATTGTCATGAAATTAACCTATGTACACATGTTAAAGGCAATACAATTGTAAAATATAATGATATAGAAAAGTACACTAACCCAGTCAGAAAGGTTAGATTTAACGAAACAAAAATAACCTAATGTTGTTAATAGTAAATCTCATACTAAAACAAAATAGTGAGAAATGGTAGGAAAGAGTATAGGGATTACCCATTAAATAACACTAATTACAAAACAGTGAACCAAAGTGAAGTGCTTTAGTGAAGTGTAAATGCCCTAAAAAATAGTGAAAGTGTATGTGAAACATTCAAAATAGAATGATAAGTAAGCAGACACTCTGTGAAATCTTGATAAACAACCAATGATTGGAGTGAGATTATAATTAGTAATATATCTAGAAGTAATTAGAAATAGTAATCCAAATTAATATTAAGGAAGCTTGTAATAATATTCAGGGAGAAAGCCCAGACAAATAACTTGTGTTAACATGGCATGATAGAACAGAAGTAAAGTTTTGTTATTGAAATTAAGATTCCAAAGAATACAACACCCCATGTTGAAAGGGGAATCAACTTTCATAATCTCATGAAAAGTGACAATGTTTATCACTTTAATTTGTAACTCAAGAAAGAAATCAATGTTAGTACTATTAATAAATAATGACTTGTAAAGAATAGTTGATTCAATGTTAAGGGAGGAATATGGCTGAAAGGAACTTACAGTCCATAAACCTAATTATGATATTTTAAAGGAAGAGTAATGAAAATGTATGTTGAATAGTAGTTAAAACACAAACAAATAAGTGAAGCCCATCAGGCTGAATTCAGAATGTAATTTAAAAAGAAATAAACTAAAAAACAATCATGGCTGATTTTGACTATGAAGACATTTAACTGCCATTAACTGCCAAAGACATTCAAATGTAAATTGTATCAATTTCACAAGAAATCCTAATAATCTAAGACCAGTGAATGGACAGTAGTTATATATCAGTTATTTTAACACAGAAATATTATTGTAATAATGTAATTTAAGAAAGATATGTTATTTATTAAATGTCAAATAATTAGACTATAGTTAATGTACAACAGAATATGACCTTATGAGATATCATTGTAAACTTTGAAAGGAAAGAGAAATAATAGTGATGTCATTTATTATCCCAAGGGAATTATAAGGGAATAAAATCATTAGGAAAATACTTAATAAATTTGAATAAAAATTCAAATATTTTAACAATGTATGTAAGGAGTAATTAACCAAGCATTGAATTATTGGTTACTATGACAACGAGACGTTTGAGGGCTTATTTTTCCGTTAAAAAATATAGACTCTGAAGAAACGAAGCGTCGGTAAGCGACGCGCAAAATTAGCAAATTAAAATTTTAATTTAAACAGTTATAAAAGTCGAATCAGTGAACCAAGATAACCCAATATGAAGAGACGTCGATCTATAAAGAATACATGATGTCCAGGAACCAGATTAACTAAATTAATTTTTAAAAAAACCCAAGACCAGATAAAGGAGGTGTTAGAAGTTTTAAACCAGCCCAAATTCGAAGAATATACGCCTATCCTGATGACGACATTTCAACGTGAGACGAATTGATAAGTACCGAATAACTTCCTTATTCCCAGAACCCTAAATTACTAAAATTATTTTCAAATGATAAAATTTCTCACTATTTAAAAAGTAGTATTTTCTTTCAAAGGTAAAGTCATAATTTACTTACATAAAAAACATTTTATTAAATTATATAGATAACCTTATTTGTGAACACAACAACTGTAACAGAAATACGACACTACTGAACAAATTGTACAAACACATTATAAATCCTAAGTACGTATAAGGTATAGTAGTGTACTTTTTTCAAGTAATCAACGTTTATGTCTATTTTCATGATCAAAAGAACTCCAGATTTTAAAAAACATAGTAATTTATTAAAAAGTGACTGAACGATAATGTTTTGAAATCAATTGTGCCAACTCTGAGATAGTTTGTGTTTCAAGCTCTAAGCCGGGGCATAGTATTATAAAATTATTTATGATTCATTTGTTATATTTATTAATAATTAAATTTGTATTAAAAAACGCAGTACAGAACATTACTATCTTGTTATTTCATAGGATTTTTGTAGAATATATGTGTGTTAGCGAAGTTTTAAGCCATAGCCAACTAGCGCTCATCACGAGTGGCCGAGTCGACAACCTGTGTAGCAGCGGGAATAATTCGAATGCCACAGCTGTCCATGCTAATACCACGTACTACTTTAGAAATTAAATAGTTTAATTGTTTTAACAGAAACAATTTGGCGCCACCCGGGAATAACAATCCCTATGAATTAACAGGTAGGTTGTACTGGCAACATTGACAACGCTACGGACTCCAGTAGTGACGTCGATTTATGTAACAACCCGTGTGAGGCACACACACTACATTCACACTAATACACAAAATAAACAAGTGTGATACATTTTAACAGGGACGACCACATTCTTTCGTTACAACATTTACAATCAATATCGACACATTTTTTCTGATGCCCCGGGCAAGGTAAAGGATTACCAATGTCAAATCATATTCAAAGAGCCCGTTTATTTTAAGAAAAAAACATATCCTACCGCATACTCTCAAAGGAATGCAGTGAAGGCAGAGATCAACCAGATGATGGAAGATGATATAATAGAATTAAGCCAATCACCATAAACAAGTCCAATAGTGGCGATACCGAAGAAGGATGGAAAAGTAAGAATATGCCTCGATGCTAGAGAAATCAATAAGATGATAGTAAATGATAGAACATCCCCAGGCGAAATTGAAGAGATCCTAAAGAAGTTCCATGGTACGAAATACATCAGCGCATGGGATACAGTATGTGGATACTGGCAGGTAGAGCTACACCCGAACAGTAGAAAATACTTAGCTTTTCTGTTCGATGGGAGAAACTACCAATTCAAAAGACTGCCATTCGGACTGATCAATTCGGTTGCTGTATTCGTCAAGTGTATGGATCAGATATTGGGACAAGAGGTACTTAATTTTACTACTGTATATGTAGATGACTTGTTGATCACCTCATCAAATTGGCAAGAACACTGTGATAGAGTGGAGACAGTTTTGAAAAAATTATCAGATAACCATATTACCCTTAAGCTGGATAAATCAAAATTCATAGCCAGCAAGGTACAATTTTTGGGTTTTAATCTGACAGAAAAGGCATCACCCCTTCATCGGAGAAGGTTGAAGCAATACAACGATTTCCAACGCCTAAAAATAAAAAACAGCTACAGTCTTTCCTTGGAATATGCAATTATTATCGGAAATTCCAGGACAATTATTCCAAGCTAACAGCACAATTTCAAAAACAGTTCTCTGCTAAAAATAAATGGACATGGGGAGCCGACCAAGACAAAGTATTTGGACAAATAAAAGAAAAATTTTTAGACACCGTCATTTTACACCATCCAGATTTCAAAAAGCCCTTTTTCATGAATTGTGATGCAAGCGACGTGAGTGTCGATGCTGTTTTATATCAAGAAGATGGTAAGGGGCAACATATGGTCATAAGCTTTGCAAGTAGAACCTTAAATGCATGTGAAAGGAACTACCACGTCACGGAAAAGGAACTACTTAGTGTTGTATTCGCCTGCAACAAATTCAGGACGTACATTTTAGGATACAACGTAACCGTGAGAAGTGACCATAGATCCATATCTTTCCTTAAACAATGCAAGCTTAGTCATGGAAGACTACCCCGATGGATATTACTACTACAGGAATACCATATTAACTGGGAATACATACCAGGAAAGAAAAATACTGCTGCTGATATATTATCCCGTATCAACATACAGCAACAAACATTCGAGGGAGAGAAAGAACTGCTAGTCAAGGTATATAACATAATTAAGGATAGAACAGATCTGGAAAAAATAACGCTGGAAATAAGCAAACAGCAAAATGTGGACCCAAAAATAGTGAGTATCAGAGAAAGAATACTGAAAGAAGAAGAACCCATTGTACAGTATTATAAGGTACACGACAACTTATTATTCATTAAAAATAACCCTAACATTGGAGAATGGAAACTAGTAATCCCATCTATAATAGAAGAACAAATAATCATGGACTACCACATCCGGTACGGCCATATGGGTGCCATCAAAGTAGTAAAGGCACTAGAGGAGCAAGTGTATATCAAGAGTATTTATCGAAAGGTAAGCAAAACCATACAAAAATGTCACATCTGTCAAATGGTAAAGTGCAACAATGCTAGAAAAGAGGGTATGATGATACCCATAATAGCAAGCCAAAAATTAGAAAGAGTATTTCTTGATATTTGTGGTCCATTTCCTCGCAGTGGAGGAAGACACCGATTTAAATTCATAATAATCATATTCGATCACTTCACCAAATATACTAAATTATATTCCATTAACCGTGCTACTACCAAGAAAATTATTGAAATTATATTAAACAACTTTATACCAGAAGTGGGAAAACCTATTGGCCATCATAACCGATCATGGGACCCAGTTTAAAGGAAATCTATGGAAAAGCAAACTCTGGGAACATGGTATTAAAACATACAAAACATCCGTTTATCATCCCAGCAGTAACCCAGCTGAGAGAGTGCTTAGAGAAGTGGGTCGAATTCTGAGGACCTACTGCCATAACAAGCAAAAGGAGTGGCACAATTACCTAAAATCCACTGAAGAATTTATAAGTCTGGCTTACCGCAACTTCACTGAAACCACACCATACTCAATGATGTTTGAACGATCACCACCTAGAGAGATAAACGATATAATTAAATTTCCCACCAATACCGAATACCAATTTGAAAAAAGAAGAGTTTATAACAGAATCGCAGAGAAGGTAGAGCAGCAGAAAAATAAATACTCTAAGAACCATCCAAATACGATCAAGTACCAGATAGGAGAGAGTGTATTAATAAAGAACAGGGAATTACCCAGCTCAATAGAAGGCATTACAAAAAAGTTACTATTGCTATACGTAGGACCGTACACTATCACAAAAGACAAGGGCAATAACACATATGAAATCACCAACCCCATCACTAAGAAAATAAAAGGGGTATACAATCAAGCATCAATTAAAAAATATTATGACAGCCAAACTTGACTGAAAAAACTTAAAATTGAAAAAACTAACCAAGTTATTTGGAATATAAAGAAATAATAATACAAACAACTAAGTTTGCTAATAAGTAATAAAGAAAAAAAAATGAATTTCAAAATTCAAAAAAGTTATGTAAGGACAGCTTACACAAATATTTCGAGAATATTTTAGACCAATTATAAAATGGAGAAATAAAGTTACCAAGAATCCACATAGAGTAAGAAACACAAACTTACTATAATCTTTGAATAAAAAATAATAATAAGGGAGTGAAGTTACAGAACATTCCTAACAAAATAAGATTAAGTTACAATAATCTTTAGCCAAAATATGAGGCACAAAAAAGAAAAACATACTATAAAGGAATAAGCTACAAAAATTCCTAACTAGTAAGAAACACTAACTTACTATGATATTTAAAAAGTTATGAAAAAAAAAAAAGTATCAATCAAAATGATCAACTTCCACAACTATTTAGAAGATATGGGAAGTAAGATTAAACAAACCAATGATCAAAAAACGAAATAAATAAAATAAACATTCTAAGAGTTATAATATGAAATGAGATGAAACAAAGAGTAATTAAAAGTGAATAAAAATGTGAATTGTATCAATGAAAAACAATGCTTCAAGTATTATCAAGCAGTATCTATAAAGAAAGATGAAAACATATATGACTCGAACTGAGCAATAATGAAATACAAAAGTAAAAGATTCCCAACAAATGTTATGATTATTATTATTATTATGTTGAGTCACGAGATGACTGTATTTAAGATTCATTAATTGAGATTGACTGTTGAATAAGTCCAGCAATCATTTAAATGAGCAGGGATGATGTTCCCCTGATCTCAGATTAAGAGTAGTTTTGAACGACGGAGTTATGTAAGCCAATAGAGCCCATCCGAATCGATTGCAACTACAAAGTAGAGATAGTTAGGGAAAATAAGATTTATAGGGAATAATTTATAATAAAAAATCAATAAGCCAGTTCGTAATAAGAAAAAATAATGAAGGAAAGATTCAGAAGAAAGGAAATAAAAGATACAGAATTAAGCACAAAAAATGAATGAGAAGCAGGAGAATTTAAGACGAAAATGATACAATACAATTGATAATTTCATCAAACTTAGAATCACGTTTTATAAAATGATCAATTTTGGTGGAAGGGCATTATATAACATCGCCAAATTCAGATCAATTTTGATAACAATATGTATGTATAAAAAATGCTAAATAATATTATATTTTAATAAATAAATAATGTGGAGAGTAAAAAATAAATAAAAGATAATTAACATGGAAGGAGAAAGGGTAACAAACCAAAAGTGATTAATAAAGAAACTCAACTAATAGACTGACAGACAAACGACATTGACCCAACCCCAGAGATGGCCAGTTAAGAAACAAAATAAAGAAAACAAGACGAGTGAAGGAGAAGAAGAATGAGAACCAAAGGAGAACAAACCCACAATGAAGAAAACAAAATGAAACACGTCAAGAAAACCAGACAAGGAATAAAAAATAGAGAAGGGAGAAATAATGTAATCCAAAATAATAAAGAAAATGAAACCGGTTAAGAACCAAAATAATTAATGAATGTTAGTATTGATTGAATGACAATTGTAAATAGTCAGTAATAAAAAACTATAGATAAAAGTACACTAACCAAAGAGTTAGGAATGTATGTAATTTGTTAACAAAGAAAGACACAATATTAATAATTATATCATTTCAATCACTTTCTGCTACAGTCCGTTTCTTGATGTATATAATACTTTAATATTTATAACTTATATATATTAATAATTAAAGTAATAATTATATATATACGGTGTGTAGAGAAAGAGAATAAAACAGTGAGAAATAAACGGAAGTTGAACTAGTGAAAGTGAATTATCCTAAAGTGATATAATACAAAAAGAAACACTAAGTAAATTATAATGAACACAAAATAATTTTAAAAAGTGCAAGTGATAAATAAATAAAAATATTGTCTGTAATAAAAATAGTAAGAGTAGAAAAGGCTAAGATAAAGACTTAGTAAAATAACCAATGTTTAAGATCTAAGAGTGAACAATAATATTTAATAAAGTTATTATGAATAATATTTAGAATAGAACATTGATTCAGTAAATAATGAACACTAGGGAGTGATATTAACTGCGATGATTATGGAATAATATTGTTATAGAACTTAAGAATGTATTGTAAAGTTTAAAGGTGTGAATCACAAGAAAAAGTAATAAGATGATGTTAACATGGAAGGGAAAGCAAAGAGCCTTAGAAAATAAGTATGCATTAACCTTAAGTAAATACCCATGTTATAAGGGAAGAGTAATGAAACAAGTTCAACAGAGGTGAGATTGTTTAACACCCGAACAATAAATAAGAAATAATGAATTGCACACACATATTAAATAATAAGTGTTGATTGATTGTATAAACTATTGTTTATGAATAGGAGATGGATGGGGTAAATATCCCAAACATAAACCTAAATGTTATTTGTTATATTAGGAATAAATAGTAATTAATAGCCATGTTATTGACAGTGGCAGAGTACTTAAAATAAGGAAAGAAAACAAAGTTTGAGCTATAAAGGAGAAAACTGTTAGTAAATAATTAGCAAGAAATATTGAATAACACAGTTGTTACATACAAAGATCACAAAAAGACTAAATTAAAACACCTTCAGAGATATTAAACTTAATTATAAAAAACAAAATAACGATCTAGGACAAAATGAAATATAATGTGTATGAAACCATCAAAAACCAGTAACGGCTACTTAGATGTGAAACAGGCCTAACAGTCAAACATAAACAATTACTGATTGTATAAAAATAACCATGTATTTGACAAATCCAAGGTGACTAATTAACCAAGGATGAATGGTAAATATTATTAAAAACAAAATATTAAATTAAGGAATTATATAAACTGAGAAATGTAATTAGTAAGTATGAAATTAATTGTAAACTTAGAAAGCATGAATAAAACCCAATATTGTGGGATACAAAAATAATCTTTGCGAGAAAATACAAATGACAGTGCTAATAGATAATAACTAAAAAGGAAGATAAGAGAAGGAAGGAAGTCAGAAGATATAGGAAGATTTGAAAGGATTTCAAATATTGATAACAATGTGTTTATATCAAGCTCGCCCAATCAGAATAATGGTGTAACCATGGAAACGACGGTTTGAAGAGGTAATTACCGTTGAATACAATTACTCAGAAAGTGACGCTCACCGAAATCAGAAGCCAGAATTCAGAACAACACATTTTCATATTCAAAATGTTTTAAAAAGTAAATTAACTTATAGAAATTGAACGAAAAGGAGTCTGATGAATACTGAACACAATTACCTGATGGAGAAGACATTTATTTCAAGACGAAGTGAATAAATAAATCCAAAAAACTTTGAAAAAGATGCCCAAAGCCCGAATAAATGAAAAATGAATTATATTACAGCCACAGTCCTTCCTTCCCGACCAACAGAGTAATTACATGCTACAATGCTGTTAAGTATCCATTAAATTATCTCAACTTCCAAAATAACGCACTTTGAATATTTCTCACTATATTTTGAAATACCACTGAATCAATTTTATTCTCTTTCAAAGATTAAATCATAATATTAAGACACTGAAAATTTGTTAAGTTATAAAACTAACCTAGTATTAATGTACAACTTTTAAACCACCTGTACGACACTTCAACAAACCATTTATCATTACACATTACAATACTTAAGTAAAAACATTGTAAGGTTGTGTATTTTTATTATTGTAATTGCATCTGAGCCTTTTAACGTGACCAAAAGATCCCACAACAGTCGAATGTAAATATTGGTTGATCGGTGTAATAGAACGCCATGCTGTATGTTTATTTGCATTCAAAATCGATTGGTTAAACCCAGAGAAAAGTCTCATAAAGAATTAACCGGTGCAAAATTATATAAAAAATCAATTATAACTTGTGTCTATGAAACAATAATATCAAATCGATAATAAATCAATACTGTGTATGTTAAAATGTGTTTTATTTTCATTAGGAAAGTGTATTCGTAAAAATACAATTTACTGCGAATGTCTCTGATATGACACCTAGCGCGCAAGCAGCGAATATTGTAACTGCCAACTCGATTATACAAAACGAGAAAAGGTGGGACGAATTGAATCCTTCACACCATTTGAATAAATCACTGATAAGGAGACAATTTTAATTGTTTTAAATAAACAATTTGGTGCCACCCGGGAATTATACACTACTATTGAACCTCAGATCGGGAACTACGATACCTGGTTATCCGTACGTTCGCTACAGACTCAAGCATCATGAGTTACATTACCGTGCGAGGACGAAGTGGTAAGAAACATATACACGAGTTACACTCAGACACACTGTTGTTACATTTTACAGAGGTATATTAACGATGGAGGACGTCTTTGACTACATTATAATATTAACATGTGTATAGATATTCAATCAAAGTAATGATTGAAAGTTTAATCAAAGATACAATAAACTCAATATAAACAGTTGCGGGAGTGCATTCGAACAAAGAAAGCGGCCAACACGAGTCTGTGCAACAAACCAAATGAACACGCAGCTGATGGGTAACTAAAAACACTGAATATTTATACTAAAACCAATTTAAAATAAATGGTGATTGTTCATTATAAAAGGAAAATTTTACATATAACCCTAAACAATAGAGATCTCTAAGGGAAAGGGGCTTTTATAAAAGAAAGAGGGGGGAAAAGATATAAAAAGAGTACTGGTTCGTTAAGCAGAATTAATTAAGAAATAGTTAAGGAAAGTTTTTTTTTGTATACGTGTTTGCGTTTGATAATTATTATTAGAGAGTGATTAGCATGAAAACATCTAATTTTTCTCGGTTATCTGAGAACAAGTTGTAATAGCAAGAAAAGGTAGAGACAGAAAAAATACAATAATCTGTTGTGCTATTAGTTCATAAAGTAAATTAGAGAAGTTGTGCTTTATTGATAATAAAAGAGAAAGAATTTATTAGAATCTGAAAGACTGTGTTTAGCATAATTATTTCGCACGCAAACCCAGATAACCTTTCTGCAACTGATTTCGTCTATACGACTCTGGATCCCAAAGGTAAGAAAAACGCAGTGTTATAAATTCAATAAATTTTATTAAATGATTGAAACTTTCAATTGTTTCATATAGATTATAAAGATTTATTAGACATGATAGCTTGTGATCTTCAAAAGTATGATTGTATGATGGGGATTTGTCTAGATTGCTCTAATACTGATATGTCAAAAGAATTTCTAGGCCTACATGATGAATTAGAAGACATGGAAGAAGATCTTTTATACAAACAATGGACCAGCACAGACAGGTCAAACTTGATTGATGTGGTGCAAAATATTGAAGACTTTATTGAAACCCTTTTGGATAAACTTGTTGGACTCAAAAAGCACCATTACATTGCCAAAGTTCAGGCTTTGTTTTTAAAAAACCGAAAGGAAAATTTAAAAGATACTGAATGTATAGTGTTGGCAGACTTTGCGGAGAATTATTCTTTTGTTGTCCAAGATGAGTCTCTGGGATTTCATTGGACCAAATCTCAAGCCACTTTACATCCATTTGTGGTTTATTTCAAGGAAAATGGTAAAGTAATACCCAAAAGCTTTTGTGTAATCAGTAACTATCTTGAACACAATACAGTTGTTGTCCATACATTTCAAAAACATTTAATAAATCAGATTAAAGAAAAGATACCTAATATTGAAAAGATTATTTACTTCAGCGATGGTGCCTCAAGCCAGTATAAAAGTAGGAAAAACTTTTCAAATCTGTGCAACCATAAAAGTGACTTCAATGTGGATGCAGAATGGAATTTTTTTGCCACTGCACATGGAAAGAATGCTTGTGATGCAGTTGGAGGGACCACAAAAAGGGAGACAGCAAGGGCTAGTTTATAACGGCCATATAAAGAACAAATCCTCACTCCTCAGCAATTTTTTGAGTTTTGTGGCAAAAATCTCTCAGGTATTAAGTACATGTTTGTAGGAGCAGAAGAAGTATAACACAATGAAATAGATTTGAAAAAGAGGTTTGATGAATGCTGTGCCATCCCTGATACTAGAGAAAGACACCGCCTTGTACCCATCGACAGGAATACAATGAGATGCTACCGTACATATGCCTCCAAAACCTACGAAGACATTGTAATCACAAATAGACCACTCTGCACCATTTCTGAACTCAAGAAAAATGATTTCATTATTTGTGAGTATGATAATGAATGATACCCAGCTGAGATTCAAGACATAAATAAAGAACATAATGATGTCTATGTCACATTTTTTTCACCTCCTGGACCAAGAACCTCGTTCAAGAAGTCTTCGGAGCAATGCTTGCTGGGTCCCCCTTGCCAATGTACTGCAAAAGATTACACCACTTCAGTTAAGCAAATCAAGTGCGAGGAATACCTATCAAATTTCATCCAAACTGTGTGATATCTCAAAATTATTCAATAGATACAAGCAGTGAAAACAACCTATGTAAGTAAAAATAATTCAATAATTTTTTTCGTATTACTATAGTGACATTAGTGTTTAGAAAAATTAAGTTGCATGTTTGAGACGTCCTAAAACTTAGATTATTATGTAAACTAAATACAATCATAGTTGTTTCTGTCATGATAAATTACCAAGTTACAGCAAAATTGTTATTTCTTTCTTTTTAAATGCAAATATTAATGCATTGCGCTAGCACATTTTTTGAGTATTTAAACAAATTCATAGCACATAAACAATAAACGTCTAGTGATTCAAATTGATAAAATTAATAGCTTACCAAATGAACTTTGTTTTCTGAAAGTTTCATATTTTTTTGAGGTCCCCCACCAGAGATACAGAGCTTCGAACTTCGGTTATTTTCACAAATTTACGATATTCATGCTTAGGTCAGAAGAGAAGGGTAAACCTCTGGGGGATGAATTTTACTGTGTAAACTCCCTTGGGGTAGGGTAACATCTGGTGTAAATTTGAGCTCTTAGAAATCACTCCTTCATTGCAAAATAAAAAAGTCAAAATGGCGTTTTTGAATAATTTGTGTCTAAACATTATGATTTAAAAAAGCATCTTTTATTAAAAATAGCTGAATGTGAGTTACATATGAAAAAAGCCCCAGTCAATATCTACAATGCGGTTTTTGATTTACATCTCCAACTTTTTTTGTTCTTAAGTTATAAGTTTTTTTGTAAACGCTTATTTTTCAGGATTCGAGTGTCGACCAAGACAGAAAAATGGCCGCCAAGGACAAACGGGATGTCCAAAAAATATTTTTCATCTGATTTCATCAAACATTTATGTATGGGAATAATATATAAAAAAATTAATTTTTTTTAAATTGTCAAGCTACCACTTTATTTCTTTCTGGATGATTTCCGATGGAATGACCCCTGAGCGACCATTCAATCAATATAATGTACATTTAAAAAATGCATAGCATTTTAGTGATGTTACCATATTTACAACAAAAAAAGAGGACGGTTACGATTTGTAGTCTGCATTTTTTGACTGATGAAAATGTTTCTTCCATTTTTCATGTATAGACAGTTTGAAGATTCGTTGTTCCCTACAACAATGACCAGCCACAAGTCGATATGCTAAAGAAATAAGATGTACGTATGTAGTAGGCCTAATGTGCAGTAAAATACTAAGTACAGAACTAGTAAAAAATTTAAAAAATTATTTTACTTTAAAAATGGGAAAAATCGCAAAATATTAAAACTACATTAAAAGTTAAATTTCCGAATGTTTTTATCCTTTTCCGGGCAGACATTTCTTGGAAATTACGTGTTATTGCCATATCTTGTTTCTACTTCTATCGCTATCACTTTACAATAACTTGCCAGTAAAAAGTATTCTAACTTACACAAAGACACGGGCGCGTTACATGACATTCGTGATTAAAAAAGTGCACTCTCAGGGAAAAATATCAGTATGGAGAACCATACATGACTTCCATGTTCTAAGATTTATATTTAAAATCATATTCGAAATGAAATGAAATATTTCCATAGAAACTACTTCTTTCTAATTATTGCTTCAGCCTTAACCACAGTACTGTGGTCACTAACGTATACCACCTCACGTTTTCGCACTCGATTTTCACTGATGATGGCAGTCGATGGAATGCCGAAAAGTCTGGTTTTGCAGAAAACATTGGACTACGGCTAAACAGCCCGGGAAGGAATTTTAACAAAGAACTACTTCTTTGTTGCCGATAACGCTGTACACATATAAAAAATTCTCCCCTCCCCCTTCAACTATAATTTTCATTAATAGCAAATTACCCCCACCCCGTTCACCTAACCTCTTCATTTATAGATATTTCATCTACGTTTCTACAGTGGATTATTATGAGCTTCTTATCAGGATACTTTATTTATCAAAATTAAGTACTTTAATCTTTTTAAAACATAAAACGTTGCAGGTAAAATACCCCTTTCTCTTAACCGATCTTCACCAAAATCAATAGACCTTCAGTCCTCTACAATTCAGGGATGCATGCAAAAAAATATTTGATTCTGTTTGAATGTGCGGCAGTTATCGTTCGTCATGAAAACATTTCTCTTCTTACAACATAAAATGCTGCAGGTAAACTACCGTATTCCCTTAACCGATCTTCACCAAAACCAATAGGTCTTGAGTATTCTACAAATCAGGGCTGTATGCAAAAAATTATTTGATTCTGCTTGAATTTGCGGCTGTTATCGTGTGCCATAGAAAATACCCTTTTAAAACATAAAACGTTGCAGGTAAACTACCCCTTTCCCTTAACCGATCTTCACCAAAAACAATAGGTCTTGAGAACTCTACAATACAGGGCTGTATGCAAAAAATTATTTGATTCTGTTTGAATTTGCGGCTCTTATCGTTTTCCATAGAAAATACCCTGTTAAAATATAAAACGTTGCAGGTAAACTACCCCTTTCCCTTAACCAATCTTCAACAAAATTAACAGACCATGAGTTCTGTATAATTCAAAAAGGTATGCAAAAGACTAGTTGATTCTGTTTGAATTTACGGCAGTTATCGTTCGTCATTGGAAAAATTACCCTTGTGAAAACATAAAATGTTGCAAGTAAACTACCCTATTCCCTTAACCGATCTTCACCAAAACCAACACGTCTTGAGAATTCTACAATTCAGGTCTGTATGCAAATCATTATTTGATTCTGTTTGAATTTGCGGCTGTTATCGTTTGCCATAAAAAATTACCCTCCTTGATAAAAAAGCGTTACAGGTAAACTACCCCTTTCCCTTAACCGATCTTCACCAAAAACAATAGGTCTTGAGTACTCCACAAATCAGGGCTGTATGCAAAAAATTATTTGATTCTGCTTGAATTTGCGGCTGTTATCGTTTGCCATAGAAAATACCCTTTTAAAACATAAAACGTTGCAGGTAAACTACCCCTTTCCCTTAACCGATCTTCACCAAAAACAATAGGTCTTGAGAATTCTACAATTCAGGTCTGTATGCAAATCATTATTTGATTCTGTTTGAATTTGCGGCTGTTATCGTTTGCCATAAAAAATTACCCTCCTTGATAAAAAAGCGTTACAGGTAAACTACCCCTTTCCCTTAACCGATCTTCACCAAAAACAATAGGTCTTGAGTACTCTACAAATCAGGGCTGTATGCAAAAAATTATTTGATTCTGCTTGAATTTGCGGCTGTTATCGTTTGCCATAGAAAAAAAATTTAAGACGGACACTTTTCGAAAAATGACTTTTACTTTTTTTCATGTTTTGAGTGTAGTACAATCAGAATCTGCAATAATCTCGAACACGATTTTTTTGCCATCACCATACTTCCATTTCCTTAAGGAACATCGAAGTAAATATCGGTATGGAGAACCATACATGACTTCCATATTCTAAGATTTATAATTAAAATAATTTTCGAAATCAAATATTACCATAGAAACTACTTCTTTCTACTTACTGCTTCAGCCTTAACCACAGTACTGTGGTCACTAACATATACCACCTCACGTTATCGCACTCGATTTTCACTGATGATGGAAGTCGATGGCATTGCCGAAACGTCTGGTTTTGTAGAAAACATTGGACTACGGCCAAATATACCGGGAAGGAATTTTAACAAAAACTACTTCTTTGTTGCCGATAACGTTGTACACATATATATAAAAAATATGCATAAAATTAATGGCTTGTATAAGTTAATGATTGATCTCCATTAAGTAGTGCTCAAGTTTCCAAAGTTTTAATATTATGATGTCCGTAATTAAAACATCAGAGCAGGTTTAGTGTGTATGAGGGTACACCGTGGACAAAAATTTGCAACATTTCCTATTGAGCGTTGCTTAGAATAAAGCTGCGAATCTACAGTGTGCGTTTCACAGAACAAACACGCGGAAAAGAAGGAGCGCTCCGAAGTCACTCATGGACCCTCAGCATCTTGCAGAGGGTTCATTCCCTAAAGAAGAAAAGTCTGTCTATGAATCGTTCCTCTGTAAACACGTGCAGTTACACTGCCCAGCGATCCACAGGAAGCAAATCGCTATCCACTCTGGACACTTTTTCGGCTTGCATGCGTTATGTTGGTATGGGTTCAGCACTTTCCATTTAAAAAGCGTGCAAATGTAAGAAAATAAACATGAATGAGGCCAGAAATAACGCGAATTTTGTGTGTGTGTGTGTGTGTCTTCTTCCCTGCCTTTTTACTGCGGTAGTCATAATAATAAAATGGAAACGTAAACAGTACATAACTGAGATATGCTTGCCTGCCAAGCACGATATATTTTCTCTTATACATGATTTACATTAAAATGAAAAAATTATAATTTTATTGCCTGGCAACAAAATTATTTTATTTTCAACAATTACCATTGTTTGAAAAAGTTTAAATGAATTTTCAAATACTTTACTCTTGTTAAAACGTAAAAGGTTGCAGGTAAACTATCCCTTCTCCTTAACCGATCTTCACCAAAATCAAAAGGCCTTGAGTCCTCTACAATTCACTGACGTATGCAAAAAATTATTTGATTCTGTTTGAATTTGCGGCAGTTATCGTTTGCCATAGAAAATACGCTTGATAAAAAACGTTGCAGGTAAACTACCCCTTCCCCTTAACCGATCTTCACCAAAAACAATAGGTCTTTAGTACTCTACAAATCGGGGCTGTATGCAAAACATTATTTGATTCTGTTTGAATTTGCGGCTGTTATCGTTTTCCATAGGAAATACCCTTGTTAAAACATAAAACGTTGCAGGTAAACTACCCCTTTCCCTTAACCGATCTTCACCAAAAACAATAGGTCTTGAGAACTCTACAATTCAGGGCTGTATGCGAAACATTATTTGATTCTGTTTGAATTTGCGGCTGTTATCGTTTGCAAAAAAAAAAATTTCCCTTGATAAAAAAAAACCGTTGCAGGTAAACTACCCCTTTCCCTCAACCGATCTTCACCAAAAACAATAGGTCGTGAGTACTAACAAATCAGGGCTGTATGCAAAAAATTATTTGATTCTGTTTGAATTTGCGGCAGTTATCGTTTGCCATAAAAAAAATCTACACACAGACACTTTTCGGAAAACGACTTTTTTTCATGTTTTGAGTGTAGTACAATCAGAATCTGCAATAATCTCGAACACGATTTTTTTTGCCATCACCATACTTCCATTTCCTTAAGGAATATGGAAGTAAAAAGACGAATGGTAACCATAGTTTTAGAAACAGTTTCACTGAAAAAAAATGTCCGTTACTTTTGATAGTTATCCCATTTTCTTGTAATTTAAATGTGTAATTTTTAGTTTCAATCTCCAACGTTCGTAATTGTATAACTGTTACACACAGTAGGACTACATACAACACATTACATTGGACAGGAAAAGTGTAACATAAAAGTGACGTAGTCTAAAACTAATACCAAAAACTGACAATTACAAAATCTAAGTAATTTTTGTAAAAATTGTATATTGTATACTAGAATCTTATCTCACCTCCAAATATGGCATAAATTTAGATACTACGTTCAGCTGCCTTCCTTAATGTGAAGTTTCTTTGTTTCTAACCTGCAAGAGTAAAAACAAATAGAATTCTGGTGATACGAAACCCGGAAGGTCTAACATATGATTATAGTCAAGGATTATAGTAATAAAGTCTATGAAGAAATCAACGAGTAACGACTAGGTCTGGACATTCGTCATCAACAATTGTTTAACATTAACCTCTTAAGCACACAAAAAATTTTAATTTTTTATTTTGTCACGTTGAGTTTGAGCGCGTTTACGACGGGTCAGCGCCTTCTGTACTTCATATTATACTAGACACTGTTATACGAAATTTATACGATTTGTTTAGTTATACTGTTAAATACGTACTATCAACTGTATATACGAGCATGTTACTTTTAATTAACTTCGTGAGAATGTGCGAATGCAATGTAATGCGAATAGCACCAGAGTATAGTGGTAAATATGTATATAATGATGCGCATGCCCAAATATTTTTGAAGATTAACTAATATGAGAAACACATAGACCTATGTGGCTTTTGTGTATTTCAACATACTTATGAATTTTGAGTATTCCATAAGGATGTTGTATGATCTTATCCGTTTTATGGCCCCCACTACGTTTTTGAGCATCTCCTTACGTATTCAATTTAATTGTAGAGAGGCCGTTAGTGAGAAACGATGCGAATGCGGTAGTTCAGTACATTAAACCAAGTATATTATGAGATATATAAAATCATAATGGGGGCCGCAAAACGGGAAAGATCTCTATTATATCATTTCGTTGTATTATAAAATTTATTAATATTAATGTTACATAATCGGTTTTAATATTTTTTTAATATTATGGACATAAACGAAGGGGACAGTGTCAGGGGCTAAGGTCAATTAGACTAAACGAGTATGATAAACATATTGATAGTTATTTCCATAAGCTGAAGTTTGATGCCCGCATGCGCTTATATTTGGAATATATAAAATGCCATGAATGTTAATAAATTTTATTTACGTTCTAAGCCAAAACCAATTCAAATAAATATCTGATTACTTAAATCTTTGGAAAATGGGACCAAAATAAACCTTGACAGTCAAAATAAGAATAAGAAATTTAAATACACTCCTAACAAAATACTAAGTTGCAATTCCAACATGTAAATAAAACAGGTTACTGGTAATAAATTAGTAAATAAAATTTTCTGTAAGATAGTATGAAAATTATGTGTGTTATTCTTCAAAAAGTGCAAAATTTTCGACATTAAAAATTTATGGTTAAAAAAGCATCTACTGATACATTTTGTGAAATTTTTTTAAGGTATAGAAGTATTTTATTAGTGATTTTTGTTTTATAAGTGGCGTGTATTAGTGATGAAAAATCAAATTGTTACAAATAGTGAGTGGCTGAAATTCTGAATTTGGATCACACTTCCATAGAGGTAATTCAGTGCTAATTGATTAAGTGCCAGAGTTATCTGTTTATGAAAAGTTGAATCATAAAAGTTTCTGTTTTCTATTTTAACATTTTGATCAATCAACAACCCCCTTTCTTCTGTGTATTCAACATATATAACTTACCATACTTATATAATTTAAATCTTTAAATACTTTTACATTAAACTGTATGTAGGCATACATATGGTAGTTATTATTTTAGATACAGTCATTGCAGTTGTACCTAGCTTTTCAATAAATTGTGGGGATTTGTTTTATTTATGATCAGTGGCATTTCTAGCTTGGGGGGGGGGTCGCCCAAGTCCCACACAAGCCTATACCAGAATCCTAAGTTCTTGTTAAATTTTAAAGTAGGTCTACATACTGTTTTTGTTTTACGTGTAATTAAACATTTCTTTTTGTGCTTAATTATTATCGATATACATACCTATTATGATGGCTCCCCATATTACTGTGTAAATATTATTTTTATTCCAGATCAGCTAAAACGCCCCCTCACATTACAAGCTCTAGAACTAGCAGGACATTATATCAGATTTCACAAAAATAAATTTAAATACTGTAACTATATGTTAAAAATAAATTATAAGTATAATACTACTGACTCAGAACACAAAGTTTTTATTGGTAAAATGTAATACCTTGTGCCTGAACCAGTTTTCGCTTATTATAAGCTTCGTCAGAGGCTGCACTATTAGCGCTGTCCATCTCGTTCTTAGTGACAGCGCTGTTGTTTGAAAGATTTGTAACCCCTCTTTCAACTTTTAGACTTTATTAAAAAAAAACTTTTTTTTTTATTTTATTTTATTTTTTATTTTTTTTTTTGAAAGAGGGGCCACTAGTTATTTAAAACTAGGCCAGAGCCTAGGGAAGCCAAAACTGCGCTGGGTCCAGTATGACGGGACTTGCAATTAAACTCATTGTTTAGCAACAATAACAATTTTATTTAGCTATTTCAAATAACATGCAAGTATCACCCCCAGTGTACAATCCTCTGAAAATATGCAAGTATCCTTTCATCAAATTAAATTACATGTAGACATCAGCATAATAATATCTCCCAAATATAAATAAATATAACATCAATCAATATGGACGCATAATTACACACAAATAAATAGTTACATAAATACACATGGCGCACACATATCGATATACACACATATATATACTACACACATGTTCACCTGGCAGGCAGCTCAGAGACATTTAACCATGCCACCGAAGAATAGCATCTTCAGTATCAGTGACCTAGATCCCCATCCCAAAATACTGTAAAAGGGTAAAGTGCCCAGCCTCCATAAACTTTCATAAACCAAACCATTAACCAGTCCAGTTATGACTGCTTGCAACCAAAGAAATTATCACAAGAATTCAAAATTCTAGAAAGGTTCCCCCAGATAGGACTGCGCCATGGCCAGGTCAACATGGCTGCACGGCCGTACGAAGGTATAACAGAATTTAGGAATAGCAGTAAGAATCAATAGTGTACTCATATTAACAACTGCACTAGTAGTACACTGGCTATGGCAGTAAAAGAACTGAATGAAATTTTACTCATTTGAATTATTACTGAGCTAAGATAATTTTTATAAAGTATATATAATACGGTTTATGATTGAACCAATAATGTGCTCATATTAACAATTGAACTAGTAGTACACTGGCTATGGCAGTAAAAGAACGGAATGAAATTTCACTTATATTGAATCATTACTGAGTTAAGATAATTTTTATAAAATATATATAAAGACAATTTTAATTAAAAAAAAACTGTATAACATCAGCCCCTAATAAAACACATTTGAGTTGTTTCTACAGAATTGGCTTGGCCACAGGCGAGGCCATGCGCACCACCAGATCCAGCAACCTAAAACATGCTATAGACCTGTACTAACGGCACCTACGGGTGACGTCCACAGGTTACCGCACCACCCCAAACCTTTAAATCTACAAAAAAAAAACCCCCATATAGCTATGAATACCCCTAATCAATGCAAGCATAATTCACCCCTTACAAATCAGTAAACTTAAGTCACACACACTTTTACCCTTAAAGAAAATTTCTCAGCAAAATTCGGTAGCGCATGACCCTGTCCGGGCTCACACTTACTCAGGGGGCATAAGCCTTAATAAAATATACTGACAAAATTTAAAAGCACTAATTGTCTTGCTGGACTTGTGTCCCAACAACTTTAATTGGAGAAGTTCCAGGAAGAGAATACGGTGTTCTACATTGTAGAGGCCAAAATATAGATAAATGGGTTAAATGTCACCTGTGAAATCCGGCACAAAACCTGATGTATTGTCCATTTCTTCCTCCCGACGGCACAGACGGAGAATCACTCGTGTAATACCATTGGTGGCAGATGATCGGCCACCCGCTGAAGTGGATCGAGATCGTCTTAGGTCGGGAACCCGAAGAGTCGCTTAGTCGATTATCTAGTCATGATAGATATTAGCAGACAACAAAATCAAACTGATGGCCGCCGGGAGAAATTGGTAACTGTTTCGTGTTCGGCTGCCTGACGAATACTGCACACCGTAGTCACAAGAAAAATATTACGTATCACTCCCGCCTAGAGCGTGCACGGATCGGCAACAAAGCATGCAGATATCGGCTTATACTTCGCTCAATAATTAATTCACAAACCCCCGCAATGACCGTCACATAATTAACTGGGAAAAGGGCCGAGTATACCAAAACTCGGCACACCCCCACTCCAAAAGGGCAACATGGTTGCCCCAATTGGAACTCAGTGGTACCCTGCAGTGTACCATCCTTATATACCATACTCAAGTTGTTATCGGTTTTCCCATCAGTCATGGCTCCCAGGAGAACAGGTGCACAGAAGGAAAACGAAAGAGCAGAAGAAGACATGTAACGTGTAAGTGTGTAGCCACCGCAGGCTGACCTGATCAGGGCCAGCCTACGGCAAGAAGAGACAGCGAAGAAAAGACGAAAGAAGGTACGGGAGCTCCCTGAGCACTGGCCCCCCGAGACATGCCCAACTATGTTTGAGAAACCGACACAACCACAACAGGGCGGCAAGCCCTATAGTTACCAAAGGGACTAGCCCCAAAACGCCAAACAATAACCGTTTTTCAGAATCACCGAAGAAAAGGGGATCTGGTCTCCCTGACCCAATAATCTCACTTGCATGTATATGTATACATATCCATAATCCCATACGTGTGTGTGTGTGCTCCAAGGGCTCTCCACTCTCCTTTTTTTTTTTTTTTTTTTTTTTTTTTTTTTTGGGGGGGGCAGGTTAGGAAAATCAGGAAGAAGGAAAGGGCAAGGATCATTGACGATCAAGGCCTGGAACAGAAGGTAAGGACATGGCTCTCTCCAGAAAAAAGGAAAATTGGAGAGAACCAAGGCTCGTGCAGGCAGGGGCACATCCCTGAAGTAGACGAACACCACTGGGACTGTGGGGAACACCTACCCGCTACCATATATCGACTCCCCCCCCAGAGCACACACCTCCCCGAATAACCTCCATCCCCACCTAAATGGGGACCGGCAAGTTCCCCCCTTTCTATCAGCCCGTCCGCCCGATGTGGCAGGGCTTCAACTTCGAAACGTGAGAGACTATCTCTTTAGAAGTATCTCCCGGTTCGCCCAACCTAGCCGTCACAGGCGACGCGAACCCCTGGATACGGTACGGCCCCGACCAGCGGTAGCACAGCTTGGCGGCTCTTTTATCGGCAGCTGAGCTGATCGGGTGGCTCTGGCAGTAGACCAAATCTCCTACTTTAAAGGGATTCGGAATACGCCCCTGATTATACCGACTACGGACGCGCTCGTGCGCACGAAGCAAATTCTTCCGGGCCTCTTTCCACCTATCTGCCGTCTTAATGTCCGGATTACTTGGCAGAAGATCTTCTATGTTCCATAAGTTAGCCAAGGGAAGCGTAGGCGAGAAACCAAACATCACTTCGAAGGGAACGGCCTTATGACTGTCATGCAGGGCCGTATTGAAAGCTAGCTGTAACCACTTAAGATTCTGGTCCCAGGTGGTCTGTTGCTCTGCATGATAAGCAATAAGCGCGGACCTGAGATTCCTGTTGAATCTCTCCGCGTGGGACGGCTGTGGGTAATAGGGGGAAGTGGTTACATGTTTGATGCCATTGGCGAAGCACATTCGCCGAAAATCGCCTGAAATAAATTGTGGACCATTGTCCGAGACAATGATGGCCGGAAGACCGAAGTGCTGAAATACATGACTCTGGAGCGCGTTTATGGTCAATCGAGCAGTTGCCTGCCGTAAGGGCAGTAGCCAGGCAAACTTCGAAAAAGCATCCACACAGACAAGTAGGTAAGCATTACCTGACTTGCTACGCGGGAAGGGTCCCACGTAGTCGATGAATAGCTTCTCCATCGGTCTGCTCGCCACATCAGATGACAACAGCCCTAACTTTGTGTTTTGGGCAGGCTTGCTTAAGCCACAGAGATGACATGCCTTCACCCGAGTTGCTATGTCCCTATCCATGCCCTTCCAGATGAAGTTTTTCCTAATACTGGAAATGGTCTTCGAAATTCCCTTATGTCCACCTACCGGGGAATTGTGATAGTAGCTGAAGACCATGGGCACGAGTTTGCTAGGCAGCACTATCTTCGGGGCCCGTCCTTTCTTCTCTCTGCAACATAGGACGCCCCTGGACAAGAAGTAGGGGACCTGCACGTTACCCTCTTTTAGATTTTGGATGATCGGACCCAACTCTTCATCATTTAACTGATGGGGCAACAGCAACCACGCTCTGCTACCATTTGTAACCCCTCTTTCAACTTTTAGACTTTATTAAAAAAAAACTTTTTTTTTTATTTTATTTTATTTTATTTTTTATTTTTTTTTTTGAAAGAGGGGCCACTAGTTATTTAAAACTAAGCCAGAGCCTAGGGAAGCCAAAACTGCGCTGGGTCCAGTATGACGGGACTTGCAATTAAACTCATTGTTTAGCAACAATAACAATTTTATTTAGCTATTTCAAATAACATGCAAGTATCACCCCCAGTGTACAATCCTCTGAAAATATGCAAGTATCCTTTCATCAAATTAAATTACATGTAGACATCAGCATAATAATATCTCCCAAATATAAATAAATATAACATCAATCAATATGGACGCATAATTACACACAAATAAATAGTTACATAAATACACATGGCGCACACATATCGATATACACACATATATATACTACACACATGTTCACCTGGCAGGCAGCTCAGAGACATTTAACCATGCCACCGAAGAATAGCATCTTCAGTATCAGTGACCTAGATCCCCATCCCAAAATACTGTAAAAGGGTAAAGTGCCCAGCCTCCATAAACTTTCATAAACCAAACCATTAACCAGTCCAGTTATGACTGCTTGCAACCAAAGAAATTATCACAAGAATTCAAAATTCTAGAAAGGTTCCCCCAGATAGGACTGCGCCATGGCCAGGTCAACATGGCTGCACGGCCGTACGAAGGTATAACAGAATTTAGGAATAGCAGTAAGAATCAATAGTGTACTCATATTAACAACTGCACTAGTAGTACACTGGCTATGGCAGTAAAAGAACTGAATGAAATTTTACTCATTTGAATTATTACTGAGCTAAGATAATTTTTATAAAGTATATATAATACGGTTTATGATTGAACCAATAATGTGCTCATATTAACAATTGAACTAGTAGTACACTGGCTATGGCAGTAAAAGAACGGAATGAAATTTCACTTATATTGAATCATTACTGAGTTAAGATAATTTTTATAAAATATATATAAAGACAATTTTAATTAAAAAAAACTGTATAACATCAGCCCCTAATAAAACACATTTGAGTTGTTTCTACAGAATTGGCTTGGCCACAGGCGAGGCCATGCGCACCACCAGATCCAGCAACCTAAAACATGCTATAGACCTGTACTAACGGCACCTACGGGTGACGTCCACAGGTTACCGCACCACCCCAAACCTTTAAATCTACAAAAAAAAAAAACCCATATAGCTATGAATACCCCTAATCAATGCAAGCATAATTCACCCCCTACAAATCAGTAAACTTAAGTCACACACACTTTTACCCTTAAAGAAAATTTCTCAGCAAAATTCGGTAGCGCATGACCCCGTCCGGGCTCACACTTACTCAGGGGACATAAGCCTTAATAAAATATACTGACAAAATTTAAAAGCACTAATTGTCTTGCTGGACTTGTGTCCCAACAACTTTAATTGGAGAAGTTCCAGGAAGAGAATACGGTGTTCTACATTGTAGAGGCCAAAATATAGATAAATGGGTTAAATGTCACCTGTGAAATCCGGCACAAAACCTGATGTATTGTCCATTTCTTCCTCCCGACGGCACAGACGGAGAATCACTCGTGTAATACCATTGGTGGCAGATGATCGGCCACCCGCTGAAGTGGATCGAGATCGTCTTAGGTCGGGAACCCGAAGAGTCGCTTAGTCGATTATCTAGTCATGATAGATATTAGCAGACAACAAAATCAAACTGATGGCCGCCGGGAGAAATTGGTAACTGTTTCGTGTTCGGCTGCCTGACGAATACTGCACACCGTAGTCACAAGAAAAATATTACGTATCACTCCCGCCTAGAGCGCGCACGGATCGGCAACAAAGCATGCAGATATCGGCTTATACTTCGCTCAATAATTAATTCACAAACCCCCGCAATGACCGTCACATAATTAACTGGGAAAAGGGCCGAGTATACCAAAACTCGGCACACCCCCACTCCAAAAGGGCAACATGGTTGCCCCAATTGGAACTCAGTGGTACCCTGCAGTGTACCATCCTTATATACCATACTCAAGTTGTTATCGGTTTTCCCATCAGTCATGGCTCCCAGGAGAACAGGTGCACAGAAGGAAAACGAAAGAGCAGAAGAAGACATGTAACGTGTAAGTGTGTAGCCACCGCAGGCTGACCTGATCAGGGCCAGCCTACGGCAAGAAGAGACAGCGAAGAAAAGACGAAAGAAGGTACGGGAGCTCCCTGAGCACTGGCCCCCCGAGACATGCCCAACTATGTTTGAGAAACCGACACAACCACAACAGGGCGGCAAGCCCTATAGTTACCAAAGGGACTAGCCCCAAAACGCCAAACAATAACCGTTTTTCAGAATCACCGAAGAAAAGGGGATCTGGTCTCCCTGACCCAATAATCTCACTTGCATGTATATGTATACATATCCATAATCCCATACGTGTGTGTGTGTGCTCCAAGGGCTCTCCACTCTCCTTTTTTTTTTTTTTTTTTTTTTTTTTTTTTTTTTTTTTTTTTTTTGGGGGGGGGGCAGGTTAGGAAAATCAGGAAGAAGGAAAGGGCAAGGATCATTGACGATCAAGGCCTGGAACAGAAGGTAAGGACATGGCTCTCTCCAGAAAAAAGGAAAATTGGAGAGAACCAAGGCTCGTGCAGGCAGGGGCGCATCCCTGAAGTAGACGAACACCACTGGGACTGTGGGGAACACCTACCCGCTACCATATATCGACTCCCCCCCCAGAGCACACACCTCCCCGAATAACCTCCATCCCCACCTAAATGGGGACCGGCAAGTTCCCCCCTTTCTATCAGCCCGTCCGCCCGATGTGGCAGGGCTTCAACTTCGAAACGTGAGAGACTATCTCTTTAGAAGTATCTCCCGGTTCGCCCAACCTAGCCGTCACAGGCGACGCGAACCCCAGGATACGGTACGGCCCCGACCAGCGGTAGCACAGCTTGGCGGCTCTTTTATCGGCAGCTGAGCTGATCGGGTGGCTCTGGCAGTAGACCAAATCTCCTACTTTAAAGGGATTCGGAATACGCCCCTGATTATACCGACTACGGACGCGCTCGTGCGCACGAAGCAAATTCTTCCGGGCCTCTTTCCACCTATCTGCCGTCTTAATGTCCGGATTACTTGGCAGAAGATCTTCTATGTTCCATAAGTTAGCCAAGGGAAGCGTAGGCGAGAAACCAAACATCACTTCGAAGGGAACGGCCTTATGACTGTCATGCAGGGCCGTATTGAAAGCTAGCTGTAACCACTTAAGATTCTGGTCCCAGGTGGTCTGTTGCTCTGCATGATAAGCAATAAGCGCGGACCTGAGATTCCTGTTGAATCTCTCCGCGTGGGATGGCTGTGGGTAATAGGGGGAAGTGGTTACATGTTTGATGCCATTGGCGAAGCACATTCGCCGAAAATCGCCTGAAATAAATTGTGGACCATTGTCCGAGACAATGATGGCCGGAAGACCGAAGTGCTGAAATACATGACTCTGGAGCGCGTTTATGGTCAATCGAGCAGTTGCCTGCCGTAAGGGCAGTAGCCAGGCAAACTTCGAAAAAGCATCCACACAGACAAGTAGGTAAGCATTACCTGACTTGCTACGCGGGAAGGGTCCCACGTAGTCGATGAATAGCTTCTCCATCGGTCTGCTCGCCACATCAGATGACAACAGCCCTAACTTTGTGTTTTGGGCAGGCTTGCTTAAGCCACAGAGGTGACATGCCTTCACCCGAGTTGCTATGTCCCTATCCATGCCCTTCCAGATGAAGTTTTTCCTAATACTGGAAATGGTCTTCGAAATTCCCTTATGTCCACCTACCGGGGAATTGTGATAGTAGCTGAAGACCATGGGCACGAGTTTGCTAGGCAGCACTATCTTCGGGGCCCGTCCTTTCTTCTCTCTGCAACATAGGACGCCCCTGGACAAGAAGTAGGGGACCTGCACGTTACCCTCTTTTAGATTTTGGATGATCGGACCCAACTCTTCATCATTTAACTGATGGGGCAACAGCAACCACGCTCTGCTACCATTTGTAACCCCTCTTTCAACTTTTAGACTTTATTAAAAAAAAACTTTTTTTTTTATTTTATTTTATTTTATTTTTTATTTTTTTTTTTTGAAAGAGGGGCCACTAGTTATTTAAAACTAGGCCAGAGCCTAGGGAAGCCAAAACTGCGCTGGGTCCAGTATGACGGGACTTGCAATTAAACTCATTGTTTAGCAACAATAACAATTTTATTTAGCTATTTCAAAAAACATGCAAGTATCACCCCCAGTGTACAATCCTCTGAAAATATGCAAGTATCCTTTCATCTAATTAAATTACATGTAGACATCAGCATAATAATATCTCCCAAATATAAATAAATATAACATCAATCAATATGGACGCATAATTACACACAAATAAATAGTTACATAAATACACATGGCGCACACATATCGATATACACACATATATATACTACACACATGTTCACCTGGCAGGCAGCTCAGAGACATTTAACCATGCCACCGAAGAATAGCATCTTCAGTATCAGTGACCTAGATCCCCATCCCAAAATACTGTAAAAGGGTAAAGTGCCCAGCCTCCATAAACTTTCATAAACCAAACCATTAACCAGTCCAGTTATGACTGCTTGCAACCAAAGAAATTATCACAAGAATTCAAAATTCTAGAAAGGTTCCCCCAGATAGGACTGCGCCATGGCCAGGTCAACATGGCTGCACGGCCGTACGAAGGTATAACAGAATTTAGGAATAGCAGTAAGAATCAATAGTGTACTCATATTAACAACTGCACTAGTAGTACACTGGCTATGGCAGTAAAAGAGCTGAATGAAATTTTACTCATTTGAATTATTACTGAGCTAAGATAATTTTTATAAAGTATATATAATACGGTTTATGATTGAACCAATAATGTGCTCATATTAACAATTGAACTAGTAGTACACTGGCTATGGCAGTAAAAGAACGGAATGAAATTTCACTTATATTGAATCATTACTGAGTTAAGATAATTTTTATAAAATATATATAAAGACAATTTTAATTTAAAAAAAACTGTATAACATCAGCCCCTAATAAAACACATTTGAGTTGTTTCTACAGAATTGGCTTGGCCACAGGCGAGGCCATGCGCACCACCAGATCCAGCAACCTAAAACATGCTATAGACCTGTACTAACGGCACCTACGGGTGACATCCACAGGTTACCGCACCACCCCAAACCTTTAAATCTACAAAAAAAAAAAAAAAACCCATATAGCTATGAATACCCCTAATCAATGCAAGCATAATTCACCCCCTACAAATCAGTAAACTTAAGTCACACACACTTTTACCCTTAAAGAAAATTTCTCAGCAAAATTCGGTAGCGCATGACCCTGTCCGGGCTCACACTTACTCAGGGGGCATAAGCCTTAATAAAATATACTGACAAAATTTAAAAGCACTAATTGTCTCGCTGGACTTGTGTCCCAACAACTTTAATTGGAGAAGTTCCAGGAAGAGAATACGGTGTTCTACATTGTAGAGGCCAAAATATAGATAAATGGGTTAAATGTCACCTGTGAAATCCGGCACAAAACCTGATGTATTGTCCATTTCTTCCTCCCGACGGCACAGACGGAGAATCACTCGTGTAATACCATTGGTGGCAGATGATCGGCCACCCGCTGAAGTGGATCGAGATCGTCTTAGGTCGGGAACCCGAAGAGTCGCTTAGTCGATTATCTAGTCATGATAGATATTAGCAGACAACAAAATCAAACTGATGGCCGCCGGGAGAAATTGGTAACTGTTTCGTGTTCGGCTGCCTGACGAATACTGCACACCGTAGTCACAAGAAAAATATTACGTATCACTCCCGCCTAAAGCGCGCACGGATCGGCAACAAAGCATGCAGATATCGGCTTATACTTCGCTCAATAATTAATTCACAAACCCCCGCAATGACCGTCACATAATTAACTGGGAAAAGGGCCGAGTATACCAAAACTCGGCACAGATTGATGTTGTGTGTGTGCGGTGTGATTGTTCGAATAGTTTGTATGATTTGAATTGTGTCTGTTCGTTTATGTAAATAAACGTTACATGAAGACGTTACTTGGATGGATGTAATGGATGTAAACATTACTCGAAGAATTATTTATCATTGAATATTTCATAAATTTCCAATTTCACAATTATTAAGATAACTTGTTCGTCAGCTTTATTATTAGTTTGTTTATAAATTCATTCTAAGTTGTTTTACATCTAATGTTCATAGTATTTCAAAAATATACCTTGTATAAACACGTTGCGCTTAGTTTTTACAAGACACTTTGATATGTGAGTCCGAAATAACAACCTACTTAAAGGGATGATAAGTGGATTTGAAAAGGTTCACAAAGTTTCAAAACAAGATGGCCTGAAACTGTCACCTGTAGACCTGCACATACGCAATGCTGTGTCGATTAACCTGCCACCACTTAAATGGGTAAATTATAATGTGCCAGCCAAGAAGATGAAGGTTACCAACTCTGGTTTTACAGGTAAGTTTAATTTTACAGCCTATGTAAATATCGTGTATCTACACTAGTGGATACAAAGTAATAAACTATTAGTTACAGTTGAACAGATATAAGAGTTTAAAGATTCTTTTTAATGGATTACATATAATAAATATTACAATTAAAGTTAATATATCCATAGTCTTTGATAAATTTTAAGCTAACAGATCATAGAACACATTTTGATCCCTGATATTTATAAAATATGTTAAACTGTGTGTGTATGTGTTATAGGCATGGACAATAAAACAGTAAAACAATTTACTGTTTTCTATAAGTTAATACTACTGACTCATAACACACAATTTTTATTGGTAAAAATGTAAATTTTTACCTTGTAGCCTGAACCAGTTTTCGCTTATTATAATAAGCTTCATCAGAGGCAGCCAATAATTGGTTTATTATTACTGGTTAAATCACTGGAAGGTGAATCGTATTTGAGACAGTAATTATAGATGACTGGATTTTGTATTTAGAGTAGGTTGTAAAACTTTTGTAATTATTTGTTAATCCAAATTATAGTGAGAAAATATTTTTATGTTCAAAAGCAATCTTAAGTGGCAAGTGGAATCAGGAACGTCCTTTTGTCTGTAACGGACCTCTGAGTGGTAACTATGTATTCTCACAAGTGCACTTCCACTGGGGAGAAGATAATCATACTGGCAGTGAACATGCTGTTGAAGGAATGAGGTGAGTGCTATATTTTGTAAGCATCAAATACCCCAATATATTCAGTTGTTTGTTTCATTATATATTAAAACGAAGTTTGTTGCAGGTACCCTCTGGAAATGCACGTAGTTCACTTTAAAAGTGATTACATGTCACAAGAAGTTGCTCTGAAAAAGAAAGATGGTGTGACTATTATGGTGCACTTATTTGCAGTAAGTTTGGAAAGTAAATAAACTGAGTAAGATAGTGTGTGCCCTCATAGGAATCAGTGGCATAGCCAGGGTGGTACTGGGGATCACTATCCCAGCTGGGTAATTTGTTTAGACACTTTTGTCTTGGAACTTGTTGCCCACAATGTAACTGTGTATTAATAATACATACTGCATGTTTATGACGATGGAACGCTAATTTTTAGGTAATATTTTAACTTCACGTGAACCAGCTTTCACACTGTGCAAGCCTTATCTGAGGCAGCCACTAGTAGCGCTGTCAGGTTCTAGCAGTGGCGGCTGGTGCTTCCAAATTTTGGTGGTTGCAGTAGTTGGTTGAGTGGATGAGAGAGGGGTTAAAAGAATGCCCATCTCTGAAACAATCACCATCCTACAAAACAAACTCAAACAGAACAACACACCAGACAAACTTATCAACGAAATAACAGAAACTCTGAACATTATCACAAAAGAAAACAACTTCACATATAACAATAAATTTTACACACAGAATGATGGTCTACCCATGGGCTCGCCCATATCCACCATTCTAGCAGAAGTCTTCCTCCAACACCTAGAAAAACAAAAATCCTCACAAACAATGACAGACACTCACACAACATACTATATTGTGGTCTGAAACAACCAGTAAGTGCCTCATGTCCTTGAAATAAAAGCCCTGCATATGGCCAGACGTTGTCAGCTTACTACGGAAACATGTGGTAACACATGCGGAATATATTTACAAATGGCAAATCCCCACTGCCATTGATACCTCTACCACTGTTTTCATTGACGGGCACTCCTATATTTAAAAAAATCCCCTACCTACACAACTGATAAAAATAATTTTTTTTTCTGTATTGGCCATCTAAGGACCACATGGCAATTTCAGTTCTTTATGCTTTGTTCTTTTCTTTTTCTACAATATTCTTTCATCTTTTCACTGTGTCTCTTCTTCCTGTCTTCAGTCCACTTTGAACCTGTGTTTTTCTCTCTCCTACTCTGGACTCCTTCCATTTTTAACACTTTTGGCCGAAAAATTTCTCTTTCAATTGCTTCTTCTGTGTTTATATAATTTTTTTCTAAATCCTTTTGGACTTCTTTAATCCAACTTGATGTTGACTTCTTCCCCCACAGATATTTGAAGATCTGCTTTGTTAACCTACTGTTGTCCATTCTATGTAAATGTCCAAAAAATAATAAAGATCCCACCCCAAATTATCACAAACAAATAAACAAAACCTTAAATAACACAAAACACATAGTATCACCTGACAACATCAAATATTTTAAACAAATTAAACCAAAAGCCCCTACACTAAATGCACTACCGAAAAATTACATAAACCAAATATTCCCATCAGGCCACTTATAAACAACACACAAGCACCTGCACACAAAATAGCTAGACACTTTGATAAATTAATCAGAAATAGCATAAATTTAACTAACAACACCACTGTCATAAATAATTTAGATCTAGTGAATAAAACTCAACATATCCACATTCCACACAATTCTACACTAGCTTCATTTGACATAAAAAACCTATACACCAATGTTCCCATAAAAGAAACTATAACTACATTAGAACAATTACTAAAATTAAACAACATACCTGAAACACACATAAAAGAGATCATACATCTAACTAAAATTATAACTGATCAAAATTATTTCACACACAATAACATGTTTTACACACAAACAGATGGACAACCTGATGGGCTCCCCTATATCAGGTATACTAGCCGAAATATTTGTACACACCATAGAACAAGAACACATATTGCACAATAACAAATACACTGATAAAATAATATATTGGCACAGGTATGTTGATGACATTATACTCCTATACAACGGCAACAAAAGACAAATAGAAAATTTCCACAAATATATTAACACTATACACCATAAATTAAAATTCACACTTGAAATAGAACTAAATAATAGCATAAACTTCTTAGACCTCACAATCACCAAAACAAACAACACACACACATACAAAATATACAGGAAGCCCACCACATCAGACATGGTCATACATAACTCATCCAACCACCCAACTCAACACAAACATGCAGCATTCAACTACATGCTCCATAGACTCACTTCAATACCCCTAAACACACATGACTACCAAGAAGAATTTAACACAATCAAATATATAGCAGTTAAAAATGGATACAACCCCGATTTGGTAAATAAAATACACAAACGCATCCTAAGCACAATAAATAAAACACATCAGACCAACAACACACAACTCAGTAAGTACATAACACTTACATACTACAACTCCAATACACACAAAATTGCTAACACATTTAGAAAACACAATTATAAAGTAGCCTACAGAACCAACAACACCATTAGGAAACATATAAATATTAACAAAGACACAGACACATACAGTAAAACAAGAGTTTATAAATTAAATTATAATGATTGTAACCAATTCTACATCGGCCAGACGGGAAGATCTTTTTATTCCAGATTTTCAGAACATGTAAAAGCCCTCACCACAAATTACATACATTCCACATTTGCCACACATTTACAAAATGAAAACCATAGTTACACAAACATAGAACACAACATGGAAATATTACACTACTTACCAAAAAGTAGAAAATTAAACACAGCTGAACAATTTGAAATATACAGATATCACGCACTACAACCAAACAACATATTAAATGAACAATTACATTACAGATCACATACACTATTTGATACATTGATCCAAACACAAAATTTGAACCTCAGCGCCAATTCCCTCCCACCATCAATTCCCACCACACACACCTATAGTCCATAATTGTTATTCTGTAACAATGACATTCAGTATTTACTCACACTGAGGAAGAGGCACATCACCTTGAAACGTTTGTGAAAGTGATAACAAAAGTAAGTTCATTTGTGAAAGTTTTTTATATATAAAAATAATAGTTTTCTTTTTCTCATTGTTTCTGTATATTTTCTATACTTTGATATATCTCATCATTACTTCTTAATTTCCAACCTTCTGAAGTTTCTCATGGGCTTAATATTTTTCTAATAATTCGTTTTTCCAACATTTAGTTTGTCTAAATTACGGATCCCATATTTTTATAATGAAAAACCGGGACACTTACACACACAAAATTATGATTGTGCAGGGGGGGTCTCTCATACAAAACAAAATACCATTATTCAGAATACTTTATTTCAATATAAAAATCAGAAAAATTAAAAAAAAAGTTTAAATAATAATGTGATGTCAAATAATGTTTTTTTTCTCACTAAACCATGTTCTGTTACTTCTATATTAATTACTTGAGCTTGTTGATGTTGATGCTGATGGCTCTTCTGCTTGAATTTGTTTTTTTTCTTTGATGTCCTGCACACTGATAGCACAGTACTTGGCAGATGAATGAATTTTTTCTAGGAGCTTTTGGTCTCCAGAGATCATTTCATAGAACTCTGAGCAAGACACATGTTTATAATGTGTCTTAATGGTTAAAATTGACTGGACTGTGTCTAGCTGGAGCCGGTTTCTCTCGTGTGTCCACAGCGAATTCATTAAAGAAAAAAATTTTCTCTCAACTGACGCATTAGAGCCTGGCAAAGTTAGACTAAAACTTACAAGTAGCACTAACTCTCTGCATGCAATGTTTTCCTTCTTAAAATGTGCAGAGAGTTCTCTCCACCTTTCTTCAATCTTGCAGCAAGAATTATTCCACTCATTAATCTTATGTTCATCAGCATACATCTTGACATGGGTGTAATCATCAAAGAGAATTTCTTCGTTGATTTGAAGGTTTGGCAGAATTTTTTAAATTTCTTCTGCACATCCGGATATTTTTTCCCATGTGAAGGAGGAAATATTCAAGGAAACCCATTCCATTTTAGTGAACACACTGAATTGATCACTGGACCACTCCTTAATATATTCTTTTGCAGTAGTATAAAAATCACCGATGTATTTCTTGGATAAATCTTCAGTGATCAGATCCTCTTCAAGAAGAGTTTTCAGTTCTTCTTTCACATCTCCAGTGAGAAAAAATTCTTTTTGTCGCATATTGAGTTTCATGATGAGTATATCAATTTCTTTTTTAACTTCAAAACCAGTGGCTTCTTCTCGCTCAATTCTTAAAATTGCATCCGAAAACATTTTCAACTGAGCTTTTAGAAACAGGAAGAAGACAAAATGTTTTCTGTTATTAAAAAATTCATACAAAACATGTGGACATTTGTCCTGGCTCAAAAAATATGACTTAAGTCCTTCATACATATCAACTAAACGATTAAGAGCAGGTTGAAGTGATAGCCATCTGGTATTGCTGGCTCCTAGAACAGTTTTGTATTCAATGTCCACAAAATCACAAAACAATTTAAGATGTTCCACACGTACTGTGAACTGGTGGAAGTACTGAAACACCTTTCTAATAATTCCCTGAATATCTACTGGTAAGACATCTGCAGCAGTTTGAACTGCGTTATGGACTATATGAGCTGCACAGCCTACACCAATTACTTTTCGATTCAATTTTTTTTTCAAGCTTGTAAAGAACATTATTTTTTCCTTTCCTTTTCATCCCTCCAAAATTTGTATTTGTATTGTCTGCTGACATACCAATTATTTTATCAACAATACCACACTTTTCTGCAGCCTGAAAAATATGATCAACCAGAAGATCTGAAGTTTCTCCAGAAAGATTGGGAAATTCCAAAATTTCTGTACATATTCCTCTCTCAGGAATGAAATATCTCACTATTATAGGCACTATCTTCAGATCAATATGATTTGAAGTGTCTATAGATATGCAAGCAAAGTTAGTTTTTTTTTTCAGGTCTTCCAATATTTTATTTCTTGCATGGGGATATAAAACATTCACAGTTATGGCCTTGCACTTACTTTGAGCACAGCTAAACTTTTTATTCATAAATTGTTTTAAAATTCTTGAAGTACAGTCCATAGATTGAAAGCTGTGATTATGTTTAACAGAATGGTAAACAAATGTTGCCTCTTTTGCAGCCAGATATCTCATTATCTCTTTTATAACAAGAATATCTCACCATGAAAAAGATATAAATCCTCATTTAATTTACGTTTATGTTTGTTTACATTTTCTTTTATTTGAAATTTGTAAAAGAAATGAACAAAGATAAAAAAGGTTTTTTTTTGCTTGTGTCAATAAAATGAGAGTTCAATCAATGTGAATACGAGTTAGACTAAGTCATTTTACTTCAGATAATCCCATTCTGCTCTCAGGTTCATCCAAAGGACCTTGGCCTCACCTTCCGGTAAGTAATGACGTCGTATTTGTAAAATCATAAGTTGGCAACAGTTACAAAATGGCGTCCGGTATAGCGGACGTAATCACAGCTGTTTTTGTCGTGTAATTGTTTAAGAAGTTAATCATGAAATTTAAAGAATTACATTACATATCTTCTTCTGATAGTTCATATCCATTTCGGACGTTGGATATCATACGGACTATTTTAACTTTCTGTACTGCTGCATGGAATAAGTCAGTTGTATTCATGCCAAACCAGGTCATTAAATTTCTCAACCATGAGATTCTCGGTTGCCCAACTCATCTCTTTCAAGTACTTTTCCCTGTAGTATGGACTGCAATAAGTAAAATCTCTATTCATTTCTCATGAGATGTCCCAAATACCGAAGCTTTCTTATATTCACCGTATTAATAACTTCCCTTTCTTTCTTCATCTAATACAGTTCTTTCTTCATGAACTGGCAAGTGGTAAGGTACCTCATTGTCCTGGAGTTGAGAAATTGGCCCCAAAGGCGAACTAGGATGAACTTACTAGTCAACGACATTGGGATGTAGAAGGCAATGAGAAACTACTACATTAAAGATAGTTTAGATATCTCTAGTAATATCATCATGGCTATGTTCAAGGCAAAATCATCCGGAGCTTCAAGTTGCCCAATCGGATCTCAGGGGGGTTGAACAGTTATGAAATAAAAAGAAAATTAAATATAAATGCAGATGTGAAAGTACACATATAACAATTTTTAAATACTTATGGAATATTATAAGCTTGTATTATATCTATGTTATTATAAGAAAAATAACATATGTGTAATAGTTATTGAACAGGTGAAGCGAGTTCTCTGTTTTTACTTGACTGTTTAGCATTTGTCTGTCTGTCCATGTGTGGTATGTCGCACAATAATGTTTGAACGCATCAACCAATTTTCTTAAACTTGGCGTACATGACCATACATTTATCTTACAGAAACCTATTGTTTTGACTTCCATGTTCCATAAGGAAATGGAAGTATGATGCTGGCAAAAAAAAATCATGTTCGAGATAAGGGCTGATTCTGATTGTACTACCCTCAAAACATGAAGAAAAGTCATTTTCTGAAAAGTGTCTGTGTGTAGAATTTTTTCTATGGTGAACGATAACTGCCGGAAATTCAAACAGAATCAAATATTTTTTTGCATATGTGCCCAAGTTGTAGAGGACTCAAGGCCTATTGATTTTAGTGAAGATCGGTTAAGGGGAAGTGGTAGTTTACCTGCACCATTTTATGTTTTAACAAGAGTAATTTTTTCTATGGGAACGATAACTGCTGCAAATTCAAACAAAATCAAGTAATTTTTTGTATATGTGCCTGAATTGTAGAGGGCTCAAGGTCTATTGATTTTGGTGAAGATCAGTTAAGGTAGGATAGTTTACCTGCAATGTTTTATGTTTTAACAAGAGTAGAGTACTTAAATTTGATAAATAAAGTATCCTGAAAAGAAGGTCATAATAATCCACTGTAGAAAGGTAGATGAAATATCTATAAATGAAAAGGGTAGTTGAAGGGTAAGGGGGTAATATTCTATAAACGAATATAGTTGAAGGGGAGATGATAATTTTTTATATGTGTACTATGTTATCGGCAACAAAGAAGTAGTTTGTTGTTAAAATTCCTTCCCAGGCTGTTTGGCCATGGTCGAATGTTTTCTGCAAAACCAGACATTTCAACAGTGCCATCGACTGCCATCATCAGTGAAAATCGAGTGCACTAACGTGAGCTGGTATACGTTAGTGACCACAGTACAGTTAAGGCTGAAGAAAGAAGTCGTTTCTATGGAAATATTTCATTTCGAAAATGATTTTAAATATAAATCTTAGAACATGGAAGTCACGTATGCTTCTCCGTACCGATATTTGATATTGGTCTTCCAAAAAATAGTAGGAGCTGGAGGCAAAAATGTGGGAGAGTCAAAACTTTGAGAAAATCACAAAAGTCCATGTAGGGTATTCAAAACAAAAAGGCATTTTAACCAAAAAATGAATTTACCTTCACTTTTGAAAATTAAAAAATTTTGGGATGCCGGGGCCCAAAAAGTGGAGGCATAAGTTTGAAAAATTGCAAATTCAATGTGGAATATCAAATGAAAGAGAATTTTAACCAAAATGTGAATAATGTATAGTTTTCAAAATATTTTGACCAAATGGCTCAAAAATTGGATTAAAAATATTACAAAATTGTAAAAATCCAGCCTTGTGTCAAACTAAATACATAAATCTAATTCAAATCAAACTAACATAAATCCGATTGTATGGAATTTTTAGTGTTTATTATTTAACCATACTCTACAACTGTTGCTTCTAAACAAACAAATAATGGGGATTTTCATAATTTCTCTGATAATTGAACAATTATCTACTATCAAAATTTATCCAATTAGTAAATGTACTTCATTCAAAACAGTAAGTTTTGCAGCTCAGGGAGCATACCAGTTATTTATCTGTGTATGTAATGTGCAGCAATGGCGGTCCGTGCTTAGGTTGCACAACCCCCATTAAATCCCGAATTGTATTTTAAATTATAGAATTAGGAATAAAACAATAACTAATAATAGTGTTTTCAAGTTAAATCATCGTAATTAATCATTTACCATTTGAAAAGTGCAGAGCTACTAAGAATTACTAAAAACCCTACACGGTCTTGCCGCTGCGTATGCACCAATTGTGACGTGCTTTGTATATGGGGAAATACAATGAAGTAGTGCTCTGGCTGGCTAGGCTCGGTTGTTCCTACTACAGCGGTATAGGCTTGCTTGGTGTGATTAGGGACTGCAAACCCCGCTTGTACGTCACGGCGCCACCAGTCTGTTTGTTGGTAAAATAACATGTGGTGTGCCAGGTTGGACTTTATAAGGATATGTTAGTTGAGTTAGTGTCGGTCAAATTTTTTGTTAAGTTCATTGTTAGTGTCAATCCAATTCACCGTTAAATGTAAATAATAGTACATATAAAGTATTAAGATATCATAGTGTAAGATATTTGTTATATTTAACTGGTAGGACGCAATGAATTCTGTCGTAAACTTAACAAAACATTGTTCAGTTTACGTCCTATTTAGGAAAAAATTGAAATTAAGAGAGTAGGTAGGCCTACCTTTCAAATTGTAATCAAAGTGTACAATTAGGTAACAGAATATTTAATCATAATTTTAAAAAAGATTTATACAATAAATATTTGTGGTCATGTGGGTGTGACACTAAAATTGTATTAGTTTGCTTCCCTTGTGTATTGTTTGGAGCGGAGGAGACTTGGACATTTTCTGTTCAGAGAATAAAACAATTTTATTCCATCCAACCCAACTGCAACCCCCAAATTCTTCAAACACCAGCCGCCACTGATGTACAAAGCCTTGTCACTCAGTATGCGTGTAACAATTACTGTGTTGGCCCTATACAGGTCCTGATAACAATAAATTTTGTTGATATGTTGACACAAATGTTGACTGAACATCAGGAAAACTTTCATCATGAGAAGTTATCAAAAAGTGGATTTTCATCAAACAACTTTTAGTCCACTCTGTATTTTAACATAAAAAAAAATCAATATGCTTTGAAATCTGTGCTTTGAAAAAATCATGTTTATAAATAAGCACATGTATATTAATCCAACTGATATGTTATCAGGTACAAGAAGAAAGAAATGTAAAACTGGGCCAATTAACGAGTGCATTGCAGTTTGTACGGAAAGCAAATTCATCAGCAAAACTTGGCTGCACACCATTGTCTGCAATTGTTTGTCCGTTTGAAAGTGATTACTTTCTGTACTGGGGTTCGGTGACTTCGGCTGTAGGTTTACATCAGATCTTATGGTTTGTCAGTCGCAGAGTCCTTCCGATATCACAATTCCAGGTTATTATTCACTATGTTTTCTTAATTTTATCATACCCATAGGCATGTGCTACACTTTGGGGCCAGTCAGGGAGGGCGGCTGAAGAATTAACAGACTCTTTGTTAATGCATGCACAGGCGAAGGCCGCCAGACTCTTGGACCTGGCCTGCAGACCCACCAAGTGGCACCCAGTGCACATTAACAATTTTTGTTATATAAAAATAATTTCGGACTGCTGCATTGAATTCTACATTTAACGTTATTTAAAAAGAGTCCAAACATGATCAAATTATGACAGAAATTTTCTAAAACCATTTACAGGAGTAGTCAGTTGTGCCGTAATGGCTAGCGTGTGGCGCTGCTACGCTGTCAGCATGGGTTTGATTCCCACTGGGGCCATCTAATTTTGATACGACCGTTCCCTCTCGCAAGACGATGGCAAACCAGCGAGAGGTATCCTGCCTAGTATAAACCCTACCCAACTATGCTGTTCAGATCCGGCATTAAACTGTAGGTCCCATATACCTGTGAGAGACACCATAACACACACACCACGGATGTATGCGGGGAGGGTACAAACGAGTCGAAAGACTGAAGGACCCAATAATAATAATTTACAGGAGTTGTTACAGTACAGTACATAGTATTTCTCATTGTATTTACACAATGATTTGTATTGTTTTTCTTAAAATTTAGTGCAAAATCCAATGTTACAGATTTATTGAGGTAAAATATAATGGTAATAAAGTACGATTAAATACTGGAATGCTTACTGAGACAGTAAGCATTGTGCACCGGGTGAGGGTGAGGTTTGGCCAGCTGCGTGTGTATGTTTGTGTTAGTAACTGACACTGGCAGTGCAGCCAAACTGTACATAATATAATTTTCTAACTCAATTATATAAAATTGTTATAAAAATTTACCCTGTTCCTGAGCTACCGTGTGCGTATGTAGAAGCCTTTACAATGACCATGAGTTGAACCAGGTCACAAGGAATGAAGAAGCATGGATCATTAATGGACAAAGACTCACATGCTTGGGTCTCATTCAAAGAGTGGATCACTATATGTTGAAGGTCTTCAATTGGAAACCATTTATAACGAGAAGATTCCAAAATTTGTATTTTGTTTCTAATATTTCTCTTTTGAAATATTTGCTTCCACCAGTGGTAACATATGTGTCAGAAGCATGGACTTTTAGAACAGCAGATACCTTCACTTTTAAAGTGTTTGACCAGAAAATAATAAGGAAAATTTACAGCCCTGAGTGATATGGAGGACAAGGAACAACAACGAGATAGACACTGTACCTGAACAAGATAAAGTATGATTTGTTGATTCCAGAAGAACTGGTTGGTTAGGACGTATGGAGAGAATGGCTCAAGATGTCGTCTTCTAGGCAGTGATCGAAACAAAAACACTCGTATCACTGTCGACATCTTGGTTATTTATTGCTATGAAAAATAATTTTTCACAAGGAAATATGTAACACGGAAAATACAAATTTCAATTCACAATTGTGATATCGATTATTGACACAATCGTAATTTATAGAAACAACAACATGAATATAATACTGATCCACAAATGTGATATCACTCTCTCTCTCTCTCTCTCTCTCTCTCTCTCTCTCTCTCTCTCTCTCTAACCCATTTAACTGAACTCACAATAAATACTGACTGGTTTCTCCATTTACTACCGTCTTATATAGGTTGGTAATGACATCATTCACCAGACTTTGTCACTTACTAGATAAGCCAAGAAAATTTTTGGCACTTAATTGTGGAATGTCGTAGAACAAACTATGTTTACCAATCAATGTAAAGTACATTTATATAGAAAATTGTAGTGTATTCTATAAATAGGTTATATCAATTTACATAAGTTATACATAATTTATAGGCCTATAGATATGAGTAACATAACCTATCTACTCAACGTAGCAGTGGCAGGTGGTGGTTCCAGGTTTTGGTGGTTGCAGTAGTTGGTTGATTGGGTGTGGGAGGAGTTAAACTATCATAGTCATAGTTATATAAAATTGATTAATTATATTACCAATATTTTTTTATTTGTAAAAATGTAAAATTTTTACCTCGTAGCCTGAACCAGTTTTCACTTATTGCAAGCTTCATCAGGGGCTGCCACTAAGATTCCTGTCCATCTTGTTCTTGGTGACGGCACTGTCATTTTAAAGATCGATGTTGTGTATATGCGAAGTGATATGTTTGAATAATATGTGTGATTTGAAGTGTGTCTGTTCGTTTAGGATGTCATTTTTATGTGTTTGTATATTTCTAGTTGTTCAAGAGTGTCTAGTTTTTGGCCTTTTGTGTGTAAGTGTATAATATCCATGTTTATGTTTGTGTATGTGTGGTGTGCTTCAATGAGGTGGTTTGCAAAGATGGATTCGGTGGTGGAGTGTAGTCCCTTTGTGTGTTCAATGTATCTGTTTGAGGCAATGTCCTGTTTGGCCTATGTAGAATTTGTTACAGTCTGAGCAGTTTAGTTTGTAAACACCAGGTAAATTAAATTTTCTTTGTTCTTTGTGTATGTTTTTTGATACTGTGTGTTCTGTGTTGTTTGTAGTTTTGTATGCGATTCTGTATCCTGCATTTTTAAATTTGTGGGATATTTTTTCAGTGTGGTTATTGATGTATGTTAGTGTTGTGAACTTGTTGTTTTCTGTCTTTGTCTGTTGTTTGTTTTATGTAGGAGTTTATTGATTATTGTTTTGTTGTACCCGTTGGTTTCTGCTAGATACTTTATCGTGTTTAGTTCATCTTTGTATTCTTTTTCGTCTAGTGGGATGTTGTTTAGTCTGTGTATCATGGTTCTGAAGGTAGCTAGTTTGTGTTGTATTGGGTGATTGGAGGAGTTGTGTATTAGTGTGTCAGTTGTAGTGGGTTTTCTGTATATATTGAATTTGTGTCTCCGTTCAAGACTAATAAAAAACTTAGTGTTCTGAGTCAGTACTATTATACTTATAATTAGTTAATCAATGGACATGTCATGGACAACAAAATCCAAGAACAAAATTAGTACTCTAATTTTATAACCTCAAACAATGGATAATGTTTACCTTGAACCAACGTTAACACTGAACCTGACACAACTTACAAATCAAGAAGGCTGTGCCGATTTCATGACACAACTAAAGACATGCTACAACGCTACTAGTGGAGCATTGCTGAAGCTTTGCAACCACCAAGCTCACATATGGAACATAGGGCAATTGTCAAGATTAATGCACGTCCTCCCATATGTTTGTGTAGTAACCTCTGCCATTTAATGTTGAAGTTGTAAGCGGCCTACAACCACCAGCCTGTGCCACATTTGAATTTTATGCGAACATTGCCACATAGAATCTAATATATTTTCCATTGAAATTGATGACACTTTTAACTGCTTAATGCTTTTGTACATTATTTTATAGTTTAGTTATTCTACATTGGTGGTTGTGCAACGCTGCAACCATAACACCAGCCGCCATTGCAATGTAGTAACCTACATATTATTCTAACTAGTTTTTACAATACCAATCACAATATTACTTTATTACTATATATATTCACAGTATTACTTTGAATGTGAGTTGGGGTTCCCCACAGTACAGAACAGAGATAGGCAATCAAAGAGAATTCCGTATAATGAGGCAGGAGGACCAAGAAGGTGACTGCTGCAAGAGTTGGAAACAGATTTGGGAAGGATGGCAGGGAATCAGACACCCGGCAGGAGAGAGAAGTGAGTGAAAGCAAACAGTGGAGGAAGCCATGGTTTATGCAGGGCTGTACCGCTTTGGAAGAAGAAGAAGAAACATTTGCTTCAAAAATTTCTCTTGAGATTCTTTCGGATATCATTCCCCTAGGTTTACCATTTAAACTTGGTTGGTTTTTTCTAAGCTTCCAATGAGGTACTTCAACTCAAATGAAAGCTACCTCAACACAGATAAAATTTGATTTAAAAATTTTATCTAAGCATTCATGTTTAGAAATCAGAAAACTGCATTAGATATTCTTTAGTCTGATTCAGTGACGTGCATTTTATTAAAATTGTTTACCATGTAATTATTATTATTTCATGTCTGACAATGTGACACTAATAAAACATACCACACAAAATTACTATAATGAATCTTTGGAAAGACACACACACACACACACACACACACACACACACACACACACACACACACACACACACACACACACACACACACACACACACACACACATATATTCTAACGCAACAGAAATGCGGTCCTCGACGTTACATAAATAAAAATATTAAAAATAGAATAGGGAAGTAAATATCTATATCCCATATTAATACAAGGGTCAGATAAATAAATTTATCATTATATACAATAATAAGAATGCAAGGTAGTAATAGTAATAAAAAATAAACATGTACTATAGACAATAGTGAGAAATCTCAATGTTCAGTGAGAGGTAAATAAATAAAAAATATTGATAAAAATTATAAGAAAGAAAAACTAATATCGACTATATTAAAGTAAATGATGGTGAAAATAGATAAAAATGAGTCAATAATGTACGTTACAAGTTAATCTAAAATAATGATTCTGAATTGTATAATGTTAGGTTGTTATCATAAATATTATGTTAAAGTTTGTGTTATTATATGAAGCTTACTTGTTGATGTAATATCAAATAATGAAGCAATATGTATTATTTGTTTACTGTTGTAAAAATGTGATGGAAATCAGTTAATTAGTATTAATTAATTTCAATTTTTCTTATTTGTGATCCATAGGTCAAAATAAAGTTGTTGTTAGATTTCATAAAGATAATTATTTGTGTACATGTACGTAGTTAAAGGTTGATTATGTTTGTAAACGTGTATAAAAAGGCTATAGTTGTTAACAAGTTAAATTCAAAAGTAGATCCAAATATAATAAAAGGCCTAACAGCCAATAACACTATATAACAACTCAGAATAGAAAGGTTAGGTAAAGAAGTTAATAACAATTAATAAATATAATTCAATGAGTTAGAAAAAACCAATAATAATTAATAATAAATAATAAACAAACTCAATATAAACAAATTATGATAATGCCATAGTGCAATAATATCGATTGATAACGTTTGATATCGGAAAAATAATAATTATTAAAAGAAACAGACTAAGAGTGAAAAACCAGCAGAATATATAGAAATTAGTAAACAAGCTATAAATAAGATTACATTTTAATATAATGGAAGTTTAATAAGGAATTATTTTGATGAGTGGAAGAATAATATATGAAATTATCACTATATAACAAAACATTGAATAAGAATAGAAAAATTTGTTGCTAGGGACGACAAAAATTAATATAATTTGTTGATTTTGATTATTGTAATTTATGACATGATCGAGAAGAGATTAAACCAAGAGAGATGGTCAATAAAAACTAAATTAATCTAAATTATTAAATCCAGTAACATTCACAATAAATGAATGACTAATTGCCGTACTTTGGGCCGAATAAACCTTAACCAAATTGTATAATTGTAGAATCCAAAACGATAATAAGTAATTGAATTCAAAGGATTGACTTGGATTGCCCAATATCAGATCATGAAACGAATGTTAATTTAATGAAGTAATAAAACCAGATAAGGAACTACCTGTGTAAAGAGTTAATCCTACAAACCAAACGAAAATAGAATAACCATCAAATCACACTGGACATCGCAGTTTACATCATATAATAGAAGACGTATTTGGATCCAGAGTTTGCCGAAGCATGTAATCACAAGTTTGGATGTTGGTGAACAAAGGGAGCGGTATTTCTGCATCAACCCGGACCAAGGATTCCACTTTATTACAACTTTGAAGACAAGAATAGAGAACATCATCTCATCTGTATTTGATACGGAACGACAACTACCAAGGTTAGAAGCAACAGCCTTCCTGAGTCGTGTGGTACTTCGAACGGTAATTTTCAATTATATAAATAATATTAAACAAAATCACACTTTAATTTTGTAATATCTTGCATTCCTATTTATGTATTTTTAATCTTCCCCGCAGTTGAAAGAACCTTCACACCCTGAATCTAAATTCATTATAAAAAACTATAACTGAATTGAAAATAAAATATTGTACCGATCAATAATCGATTAACTCAAACATATAGCCTTTCGTATATCAAGTAAAAACAATCTTATTGGATGTTAAAATATTTGAACTAATAAAGAAACATTGTATAATTTCAAGATCTTATCATTTATGTATTATTTAATGAAGTGGTAGTAAGAATTAAACAGATAGAATGTATAACAACTAATCACCGTACGCGGTGGGTTAACCTCCAAATTTCGTTTGTTTTGGAACTGCAGCGCTTGTTGCGTAATTCTCTGATACCAAAGAGAAGAGAATTACACACGAATTTTCTATAATTCTCTGCAAGGCAGAATAGGCTTAGCGGAATTTTTGAATAACACCCTACATACATAAGTTTCATTCACACCAACACTTTTAGATTAAATAGAGAGATAAGGTAGTCATAATTAACTATATTACTATATCTAGTAAACCCCGATATATAAGAAATTGACACATTAAATAATCAAGGAGAGGAAAGATAGAAAGGATACGTAAGAGGGACATTACAAAGTGGCGCTCAACTAGTGTAGGGCTTAAGTTAAGTAAAACTATAATTATATAAATATTACTTAACTAGAGCAGGTAACTGTGAGAGACTAAAAATGCATAATACCAGAGGTAGATCAAAGATGAGGGCAGAAGACACGGAGAAGGAAGAAGGTGGACAAGAACAAGAAATAGAAGTAGTCACAGATAGTGAAATAGAACAACAGACAACCGATAAAGAAGAAACTGAAATAATTATGGACACGGAAAGGGAACCAGTTGGAGAAGAGGCCCAAGGGGACCAAATAGATAAAGCGGGAACCAGAGAAGTACCAAGTTGGCAGGAGATGATGAAATTTATGGCAGAACAATTTAATAGACAGAAGGAAGATAATAGACTAACTAATGAAAAAACTAACGAAAATCTGAGGAAAATAAATGAGGAAATTAAGGAAACCTCAAAACTAATGAACGAAAAGTTCGATAGGAATAATGAAGGTTTAAGCCAAATTAACGAATGGTTCGATAGAAACGATGAGAATATAAAACAAATGAAAGAAGAAATCTTACAAATAAACGAAGAAAATTTAAGGCAGATTAATGAAAGAATTGAGAATGTCCATGTGACAATTAACCAAAAGGTAGACCAAAATAATGAAGAAAGGAAACTAGAAATAGCCGAAACAAATGAAAAGTTAGAAAAAATTAACGAGACAGTAATACAGGTTTGTGAGGAATTAGAAAATAAAATTAATGACATACAAAATGAGAATAAAACAATGGTCGAAGGAATCCAACAGGAGACTGTTGGAAAATATGAAAAAATTAAACAAGAAGTACATCAGATACGGGAGGAGAATAAGGAAGGGATTACGCAAATACAGACAGACATGGGTGAGCGACTAGAAAGAGTGTATCGTAATTTAAACAATATGGAAGGTCAAATTAATACAAATAAAAATAAAATCGAGGAAATTAGTAGACGAGAATTACAGATACAAGAAGAAGTAGATTCATGGCGGGATAGAACATGCCAGCATAATCATATAACTAACCACGATAACTGGGAGTCGATTAATTTTTGAAATTATAAACGTAATCCAATGGAATTTTTAAAAAGATTGGAAGAGTTGGTCACACGAAATAGAGAGAACCGTTGGAGTATAATACGCGGTATGATTGATGAGACATTTAAGGATACGTACGACAATTGGTGGACGGCGGTGCGTCCGGATATACAGGACATGACCAAATTCAAAAAGCAATTCAGAGAAAAATATTGGTCGGAATCGACCCAGAACATGGTTAGAAATAATTTGAGCAACGGTCGATACGAAACGAACGTAGGACAGTCTCCTACATCGTACTTCCTTGGAGAAGTATGCATGGCACATAATTTAGAGCCCAGAATTCCAGAGGAATGTTTAGTGATACAGCTATCCTACCACTATGAGGAAGGAATAAAGAACGCACGTATGTGTAGCCAAATTAAAACAATTCCAGCCATGGCCAAATTCCTTGAGAATTATGAACACAAAACTCATTATCAAAGAAACAGAGTACTAAATTCTAAATACCATAAGTATAATAGTAACGATCAACAAACAAATTCCCATAGTAATGATCACAATCGACCAACTCAGAACGTTAACACGAATAGAACACAGAACGATCACTTTTAATAATAATCAAAGGAATTATAATTATCGTGGCAATAATCATTCTAATTACCGCGACAATCGTAATAATAGAGGAGATGGGGACAACTGACCCAATAATTATAGACACAATGTTAATTATATATATTCCCGACCTCAAAACAATCAGCGACGGTATTACCCGAAGACACACCAATATAACAATTATTATAATCAATCCCGGCGTGAAGACAATTATCAAAATGAAAGAAATTATAGGACAACGGAACATAATACAGAGGACCGACACGAGCCATTACAAAATCAACCTCCGAACTCACCGGAAAATAGAGAAGACGAGGGAAGCCCTCATTTAAACTAATAGAGGCAGTGAGAAATGAAGAATACCCTTCACTGAACCGAAATCTTGGGGAACAACGAATTATAAATAGACATACTAATGACAATACCATAACTATAATCACTAACCATTATTTAAAAAATATTAGAGAAGATTTATTGGAAGAGGATAATAATGATGTACACACTAATAGTAATAATGAAATTATATATGTAATAGCTAAGTTAAATGGAATACAATCCACAATTATGATAGATACGGGATCCAACATCTCGTTAATAGATAGTACTGAACTGGAAAAAATACAGTGAGAAGGCCAGTTACCTATACCTACCTTACCTGTTAATAATGTGATAATCATTGGAGCCACTGGGCGGCAAAATAAAACTGTTAAAAAACAAGTATCGCTCGATCTCACCAATAATAATATAACCATACCAATAGGGTTCTTAGTCGCAACGGGATTACCGTTCAACGTATTGATTGGATGCGACATATTGCGACAGCATTCAGCAGTAATTGACTTACATAAAGGAATAGTATCATTAACATCCGAAGAAGGATTATGGACAGCAGAATTGGTAGATGCTAATAGAACCGTTCCAGTTAACGACAAATATCAGGTCATGAAAAGTTAATTTTGTAAGAACAATAAATACAAGAAGTCATCCAATATGAGGACGACGATCCCGAACTATGGCAGAGTAAGTAGGAAGAGATACGAGAATTCCAAAGAGAAAAAACTTGTCAACAAATCAGTAAGGTACAGGCCGACAATTTAATTAAAATATACAATAGATACAAACACATATTCTCCAACGCTCCAGGTAAAGTAAAAGGCTACCAGTGTGAAATAAATTTTAAAGAACCGGTGGACTTTCGTAGAAAATCCTACCCGATAGCATATTCAATAAAAAATGAAGTTCGGGAAGAAATAAATCGTATGATTAAGGATGACATAATAGAATACAGTCAATCACCCTATACCAGTCCCATAGTGGCAATCCCGAAAAAGAACGGAAAGGTGAGAATTTGCCTGGACGCTAGGGAAATAACTAAAATGATCATCAACGATAGGACTTCCCCTGGCGAGATCGAAGAAATCTTAAAAAAATTCCACGGCACCAAATACATTAGTACTTGGGATACAGTATGCGGATACTGGCAGGTTGAGTTGCACCCAAATAGTAGAAAATATATGGCGTTCCTTTTTGACGGAAGGAACTAGCAATTTAAAAGGCTACCTTTCGGATTAATTAATTCTGTTGCTATATTCGTAAACTGTATGGACCAGATATTGGGACAAGAAACACTACAATTCACTACAGTCTACGTAGATGACTTACTTATAACTTCTTCACATTGGGATGAACATTGCGAGAGGGTGGAACAGGTACTGAGAAAGTTGTCCGAAAATAATATAACACTCAAGTTAAACAAATCTAAATTTATTGCTAACCAAGTAAAGTTCTTAGGTTTTAATTTGACTGAGAAGGGTATTACGCCTTCAACAGAGAAAGTAGAAGCAATTCAACAGTTCCCTACTCCAAAAAATAGAAAACAGTTACAATCCTTCCTTGGAATTTGTAACTATTACCGCAAATTCCAAGATAATTATTCAGAAATAACTGCTAAATTCCAAAAACAACTATCATCCAAGGACAAATGGACATGGGGACCAGAACAAGATAAAGTTCTACAATTAATCAAGGAAAAATTTCTAGAGACTGTTATGTTGCACCACCCTGACTTTAACAAACACTTTTATCTAAATTGTGATGCAAGCAATGTCAGTTTAGGAGCCACTTTATATCAAGAAGATGAAGAAGGACATCACATGGTAATTAGTTTCGCCAGCAGAGTGCTAAACAAATGCGAATGCAACTATAATGTTACCGAAAAGGAGCTGCTAAGTGTAGTTTACGCATGCAATAAGTTCAGAACTTATATACTTGGATACCCAGTGACCGTAAGGAGTGATCACAAATCAATTTCATTCCTAAAACGATGTAAGCTCAGTCATGGTCGGCTAACTAGATGGGTCCTTGCACTGCAAGACTATCACATTGATTGGGAATATATACCTGGAAGGAAGAACATAGCAGCCGATATCTTGTCCCGAATAAACATACAAGACCAATCATTCGATGGAGAAAAGGAACAAATTGCCAAAGTGTACAATATTATTAAGAGTAGGAAGGATTTAGAAATAATAACAAACGAAATTAATCAACATCAAAATTGGATCCCAAATTAGTAAACATGCGCCAGAAGGTGCAAAATGCTGATGAAATTATTACAAAATATTACTGTATACATGATGATAGATTATTTATTAAAGTTACCCCTAATCAAGTAAACTGGAAATTAGTAATTCCCACAGCTGTGGAAAACAAATTAATCTTGGATTACCATGTAAGATATGGACACATGGGAGCCCTAAAAATCGTCAAAGCCCTGGAAGAACAAGTGTACATAAAAAATATAAACAGAAAGGTGCAAAAATCAATCCAAACCTGTCACATCTGCCAGATGGTTAAACACAACAATGAGAAGAAGGAGGGAGTAATGATCCCTATTACATCCAAACATAAGCTGGAGAAAGTATTCCTGGATATATGTGGACCGTTCCCATGCAGTGGAGGGAACCATAGATATAAATTTATCATTATTATTTTTGACCATTTTTCTAAATATACTAAACTTTATGCTATCAGCAGAGCCACTACCAAGAAAATTCTGGAGATAGTCATTGGACATTACATAATAGAGATTGGTAAACCGTCATCCATTATCACTGATCATGGTACGCAGTTCAAGGGAAGCAAATGGAGAAATAGTCTTCTAAAAAACAGTATTAGAACATATAAGACTTCAGTCTACCACCCCAGCAGCAATCCTGTAGAACGTGTATTGAGGGAAGTTGGCAGAATACTCCGAAATTACTGTCATGACCAACAGAGGAGGTGGCACGAATACTTGTCACTTACTGAAGAGTTTCTCAATATATCTTACCATCAATCCATTGAAAGTACCCCCTATACTGTTATGTTTGAAAGGCTTCCACCTAGGGAAATCCAGGATATCATCAATTTTCCAACAAACCCAGAATATCAATTTGAAAACGTTAAATTTTATAACCGGATAATGGAGAAGGCAGAAATAAAGAAAAAGAAGTATGAAAGGAATAATCCAAAACCAATAAATTACCAATGGCGAAAAAATATTAATAAGAAATAGAGAGTTACCCAGTACACTAGAAGGAATAACGAAAAAATTATTATTATTATATACTGGACCCTATGTGATAACAGAAAATAATAATAATAATAATAATACCTATGAAATAATGAACCCTATCATGAAAAAGATCAAGGGAACATATAATCAGGAATCTATAAAAAAATATTATGAAGAAACATCATCACCCATCATAAAGTACTGACAAGATGGACGAAAATATTATTTAATAAAAAAGAACCCACTAAATCCAAAAAAGTATGTAAGCACAACTTACTAAAAAATTTGTTGAACAATATTATTTAAATAGAAAACACAACATTCAAAAGGAAGTAAGTACGTCTAACTATATGATTATGAAGAAGGTATTAAGAAGAGTTAATAACACCCCCAAGATTACAGAAGGAAATAAGAAATATTACTATATGTCTACAAAGAAATATTCTAAATAGGAATAATGAAACCCCAAGATAAACAATTTTTTATATCAAGAAGTAGCTATGCAAACAATAAAGTAAAAAACAATATGATCTAAAATACATGCCGAATTGCCAAATGAAGTGAACAACAAAATAAATAATTGATTATGACCAGAATAATATCAAATGGAACAAGAAAAAATGTTTATCAACATAATTCATTATAATGTAACCAGACAAAATAGTAAAATAAAATAAGAAGAACAATGGTTGAGTTAATGACTATAATTACACTGAACTTAAGTAATAATAATAATTAAACCAATTACAATTTAGAAATTCTTGGAATTATAAGAACAAATGAAGAAATAATACTTAGAGTTACTGTCACAACAAAAAAGAAGATCCAGATTAATTACAGATAATGACTGTCAGAAATGTTATCAGAAAATGATTAAGGAAAATAAAATGGAATCACGAAGTATAAAAGATATAAATAAGTAAATATAAAACACGACAATATAAAGAATTCCCAAGATGTTTATTATAAATTAATTAAGAAGATTATTATGGTATTATTATATTTTATACTGTACATGAATTCCAGCAGTACTATATTGAAGTGTAGTGTGGGCAGCAGAGTATGAAGCCAAACAGTGCCTCTCTGAACTGTACCAACTCACATATTAGGGATTGTTAGGGAAATTGAATATTTAAGGGATATTAGAATCGTTGCGAAGAATGACATCAAATTCCAAAAAAAGATATGACGAAGAAAACAGAAGGAAAATAGCTGACAGAAGAATAATGGAGAAATACAGTGATAGCAGTAACTAGCAGTAGAAGAGAAGTTAACCTAAAGTTTCATTGAATATTGTAACCAAATATCGACAAATACTGTTTAAAGAAAAAATATATATAACCAAGAATGTTAATATGAGTAATGAAATGTCATTAAATAAAGAATTGTGAATACAAGTCTAAACAAGTTACATTGAGAATCCCATCGTTGACCATTAAAATTGATATGAAGGAAAGGCATGTAAAAGATACAAGTTTACTTGACCTAAATTACATTCAGGTAAAATAAACTTCTTTAGGAGGGGGAGCATATGTAATGCAACAGAAATGCGGTCCTCGACGTTACATAAATAAAAATATTAAAAATAGAATAGGGAAGTAAATATCTATATCCCATATTAATACAAGGGTCAGATAAATAAATTTATCATTATATACAATAATAAGAATGCAAGGTAGTAATAGTAATAAAAAATAAACATGTACTATAGACAATAGTGAGAAATCTCAATGTTCAGTGAGAGGTAAATAAATAAAAAATACTGATAAAAATTATAAGAAAGAAAAACTAATATTGACTATATTAAAGTAAATGATGGTGAAAATAGATAAAAATGAGTCAATAATGTACGTTACAAGTTAATCTAAAATAATGATTCTGAATTGTATAATATTAGGTTGTTATCATAAATATTATGTTAAAGTTTGTGTTATTATATGAAGCTTACTTGTTGATGTAATATCAAATAATGAAGCAATATGTATTATTTGTTTACTGTTGTAGAAATGTGATGGAAATCAGTTAATCAGTATTAATTAATTTCAATTTTTCTTATGTGTGATCCATAGGTCAAGATAAAGTTGTTGTTAGATATCATAAAGATAATTATTTCTGTACATGTACATAGTTAAAGGTTGATTATGTTTGTAAACTTGTATAAAAAGGCTATAGTTGTTAACAAGTTAAATTCAAAAGTAGATCCAAATATAATAAAAGGCCTAACAGCCAATAACACTATATAACAACTCAGAATAGAAAGGTTAGGTAAAGAAGTTAATAATAATTAATAAATATAATTCAAGGAGTTAGAAAAAACCAATAATAATAAATAATAAACAAACTCAATATAAACAAATTATGATAATGCCATAGTGCAATGTGTAGCGTGACAGAAAATCCACTACTTATTAATTCATATAAAATAATAAAAATTAATTACACCACATATGTTAATATAATATTGAATGAGATTTAATGAAATCAAAGGAATAAACAACAATAAAATAAAAATCCTCATTACATTATATAAAAGCCACTGTTAAAAATCAAAGAAATTATTAAAAGCAACTCATGTTATAAAATCAGGAATTTACCCAGGAAGCTAGGAGCAGTAAACAAATTAGATTACAAAATATCAAGAAGAGAGAATCAGTTTGAGAGTGGTGAAACACCAAAATACCCCAAAGACAAGAAGAAGGAAGAATAAAATTTGTGATCAGGAAGTAAACAATACCCTGAAACCTTTAGCAAAGAGCAAAGTCAGTATCTGTAAATAAATTCGATACTCCAAACTAAACATCAGTCGAGATAACACGAAGTACCTTGGTTTACCCAAGAGTGAAGAATGAAGACAAGAAGACGGAAGACCAGAAGAAAGACAAGAGTGAAGGCAAGAAAGAAGATAAGAAGAAAGACAAGAAAGAAGACAAGAAGAGAGGAAGAAATAGTATGAAAGAAACACCGTTATAAAACCTATTATTAAATACCATCAACCCCAAACCCATAGAGACAATTAAAAAGAAAGTATAACATCCCAAAATCCTATAAAAATGTAATTATTAAGAAATCAAAAGTGTTGTCTAGTATAATAAGAAGTGAACCAACTAAAGCTATTGTGTGATAAAGGAAATAAACAAGTCTTAACAGTCCATGATTACTAAAGGTCTGGTCTGAGATAATAAGACTCAAAATATCAGAACCACCAGTGAAAGTGAACTTGTGCAAGTGTGTTTGGAAATACAATAAACTTAAAGTTAGTGATACTATGACTTATCAATATGCTATATAACAACTTTTATATTCAATAATACACATCATCATAAAATAATAAAATGGAAGATTTCCAATATTTTATTATTTTAATGTAACTCTGTTATTACAAGACATTTGTAAAAATGATAATAACTAGAGTATGGGTGGACATGTTTACTGATGAAGGGGATAATAGATAATAATGGTTTAGCCCAGAAAGGACTGGCATTAATTTATATTCACAGGTTTAAAATGTACAAAATGGCTATTTGTTCACAGCCATTTGAACTCAATAGGTTTATAAGAATTTTTAGTAAATAAGATTTATATGTGTTTAAAATGAATTATGTTTGCCAAATAACAGCATACATACCATTAATAATGTTTCAGTAGGTATGCTGTGTTAATTAAAAAGGAGTTAAATGTATGTTTTCAAACCATGTCAGCAATATGTTCAATCTTAGAATGCTGAATGATGTTCATTATTATTTTATATATAACAGTAGTATTAATCAGATACTACACCTCACAATGGGTTTGTAAAACGTTTTATTTTCATGTAATAATAACTATGTAAAGTCAGAGGAGGAGTAGGATTAAATTTATTTGAGAAAGACAGAAATGTAAAATACTAAACTCTAGGCTATGTGGTGAATTCACAGAAGCCATATAAACCATTTAATTCACTTATAATTCCTGTAAACTAGCAAGATTTAGGTAAGGTAAATCAGTTAACCACTACTGTGAATGATCCTATGAATTAAAGTGATAATAAGGAAATATACCTTAAAATATTGTAAATTTTCAAAATATATAAATTTATTAATTTTAAAGAGTAATGTCAAATTCAGAGATTAATACAAAAAACCAGTTCAAAGGTTCAATTTATATGTATTTAAGGAAAGGAAGAGAAATATGACTAATTAAAATTTATTATAATCGTATTAATAACAATTAAAATGGCAGAAAAATTATATGAAGGCGGAAATCAATTTTTGAGCCTAGATTTCCAAAAAGAGAGAAATTTGGTAATTTCCACAAAATGTCAACAGATATGGACTATAAAGTATCAATTTAAAAGGAATGAGATGATTAAACCAATGATAAGGTTCATAATTCATGAAAGTGATGAATAAATTAAATAAATTCCATATATAATGTAATTTTGTATCATGTGTATGGGAAATCAAAATATTTTAACAATACTTTTTCAAAGATTAACTGGGCCAGATTTTGACTAACATGAAGGAAGTTAGTTTAGTCTTTTGTTGAATATCAAGCTGAATAGTTGTGTAATATAACGTTCCTTAAAACCGTGTAGAAAATGGTACTACGGTTACCTTCTAATATCAGTGTAGCGAGAGTTAAATAAATTAAACATTTTTCTAACTAAAACTACAGAAACTTTAGCGACAATAGTGAAAACTAACACCAAACTTCATTATACTAGTGATTTAAAACAGTAAAACATTATATTTGTGATAACTAACGCTACAAATCATAACCACTTTTTGAATAGCTAACCCACAGAAGTGAACACAAATCAAATAACATAATTAACACAAGTATACACGGAACACTTCTTCAGAACACACCAAACAACCTATTAGACAGATTACACCAGTGCGGGGACATTTCAAACATTTATGAAGGTAATTTTGCTGTGAGATTTCAACACGACGACATTCCCAATAACCTTGCCATATCTAGGAGCGGCCATCTTTAAAAAATACGAATCTGTGCCTTCCTCATCGAGTGACGTCAGAAGCTACATATGGTTTGATGATTCAACTTTCTTAAACATTATATCATGATTATTTAAATATTGTTAAATAATAATTCTTGAAATTACTTTAATTGTTAATGTTATACTTTCTCGATTGCCCTTCTCTGACTATTAATATAATCGCTCCAAGAACCTTTTTTATATAATACTTATAATAATTTTTTCCACTGTATGAACGAATCGATTATTCCCTGAGACGGAGTCGATAATTGCTCCCAATCGATTAAAAATCGATTATTTATTAAATTTGTTAATAAATCCATTTATTTCAATTGTTTGTATCTATTATTATTTCACATGCTAATTTAAGGTTTATTTATTAATGCAACGAGACTTCAAGAAGAAGAAAATATTAATTAACAGCGAGATATTGGACCAGCACTAAACATCATAAATCGATTGCTGACCAGAGTTAATCTGATTAACTCCAGACTTGGTTCAGATCTTCCAGAAGTGCTCAATAATTAATAAATACTTTAATTATTAAAATTTTTCACAGAACATTAAAACAGGATTATTTCACAATTACAGACATTGATTAAAACATAAACAAAATTTTTTTTATTGAAAATTTTTTTTAAATAAATTTTTCTCTTTATTATCTTTTTTTGTAAAGACCGCATACAGGGTCTAGTTACAAAGTGGCGTCCAACTTAGAGGGCTTGATAAGTTAAGCCTGGCAGCGATTAATTAATAGAAAAAAAAATGCAAAGACGAGCTACTTCGAAGAAAAGGGCGGCAGAGGCCGAAAAGGAAGTGGACATGGGGGATAAGGAGGCAACACCCGTGGAGGATCCGGAGGTGGTAATACCGCAGGTGGAGGATAAACAACCCGCACCAGAGGAACAACCAGAAGTACCCACTCAAACAGGGGAAGTCAATGTCCCAGAGAAGGAGAAATCTAAAACAATGGAAGAGAACATAATGGAAATGTTCAGGCAAATGAGAGAGGATAACAAATCAATGAATAAGAACCTAGAATCCAAAATAGAAGGCGTAACTAAGAAAATGGATTCCACTAACAAGGACATGGAAGAAAGTATTAAGAAAATGAATCAGGAATTGAAAGAAGATTTGAAGGAAGACAACCGATCCACAAAGGAAGAATTGGGCCGTAAGGTTGAGAATAGGGATCTAAGATACTAATAAGATACTAATAAGAGGTTCGAAGAAACCAGTAAAAAGATGGAAAGGAAAATGGAAGAAAATAATAAGAATATAAAGGAAGAGTTGAGGGAAAATAATAGGAATAAGGAGGAGAAAATGGAAGAAACCAGTTGGAAAATAGAAAATGACAACCAACAATTAAGGGAAGAATTGAGAGAGGACAATCAACTGTTGAGAGAAGAATTAAGGGAAGTTAACCAAGAGAACATGAATAAGTTAGACGAGAGGATTGAGTTAGCTAAAGAGGAGTTGAATAAAAAGATAACCGAGACGAAGAAATCCATCGTCTCGAACATCGTGAAGAAGTTAGAACAGGAAGTCGTGGTTGTTAACCAGCAGATCAGGGAAGTGGATGAAAGATGTCGTCAGACAGAAAACGAAGTGCTGGAAGTCCTGGAGGTAATACATAAAGAGATTACACATGTCAAGGAACAACAGGAAATGAAACTGGAAGAAAACAAGAAATTTGCCCTGGTAGAAATGAATAAAGTGCGGACACATGTAACCGAAAGATGCGACGGCGTGGAAGCCGCTATGACGAACATCACCGGACAAGTGCGTCAGAGCCAGGAGGAGATAGAATTGATAAGGAACAGACCAACTGGTTACAATCATTTCCCAATGTCAGAAAACAGAGAGTGGCTTAATTTCCGGCAATATAAACGGAAGCCCATGGAATTCTTGGCACTTGTAGAGGAATACCTAGAAAAACACAGAGGGAACCGATGGGTCCAGAACAGGGAAATCCTAGACGAGTCATTTCGGGAGGTGAATGACCATTGGTGGATGGCCAACCGGAGCGAAATCGAAAGCTATCAGCAATTTAAGAGCCTCTTTAAGGCGAAGTACTGGTCGGAGACGACTCAAAACTTGATAAGAGATAATATATGCCATGCCCACTACAAACCACAAGTCGGTAGTTCGATGACAGCATATTTCCTCGGCAAGGTATGTATGGCCAAGCATTTAGAACCGGCCACACCTGAGGAGTGCCTAATAAATAAGTTGTCATACCATTATGACGAAGAGGTAATACATGCGAGGAGAGGCAGCCAAATAAAAACGATCCAGGCAATGACAGAACTTCTCGAAAACTATGAAAACGAAGACTACTACCGACAGAGCCGGAGAAGAAATGATGGGCCCGAACCAAGGACGTATCAGAACAACAACCAGGGTACGAACAACACTAACACTGGGTACCAAGGAGGCCGGGCATACCCGCAGAATAATAGTTTTAACAATAATAATAACTTTAGCACTACTAATCAAAATCATAATAATAATACAGGTCCAAACCATGTGAACCCGAATCGACCCTCTAATGGTTATCAGGGTAACAGAAATCCCTACCCTCATAACCAAAATAGTCAGAGAAGCCCCAATTATGGTAATGATCGTTACCGTAATAATAATAATCGGGCGGGACCAAATAATGGTAATCCCGTTAATAATAGGTTTCCCCACCAACGAGTGAATTTCATATGAGCCACAGATGGTCGACAGCGACAATACAACAACAATCGAAGAAACAGCTACCATGGATATGAAGACAGGTGGAGGAGCCTAGAACGGGACCAACCAAGGTACTATCCAGCGAGAAGGAGTACTAGTTTAGACGATGCTGAACGGAGGTCTAACAACGAACGACCGGAAGACCACAGGACAGATCGACAGGGGTCCACTCTAAGCATCCCAAATGATGCTTCAACTAGTATGGCACAAAGGAACAACGATGTCGAGCCTTTAAACGGGCACAGGCAGTAATAAATCGCCAGAACCCGTTACTGCTCCTAAATACTGGGTATCTTAATAATGAGTGTAATAGTATATATAATAATAATCGTATCACAGTCATAGGGTGCAACTACCTAAAGGACATCCGACATGTGTTATTGGAAGAGGATAACAGTAATCCCTCCAATAACTTTAATAACGAAATAATACATGTCAACGCAGAGGTAGAAGGCATCCCAGCCAAGTTGATGATCAATACTGGTTCAAACATGTCAATCATAAGCACGACGGAGTTGGAGAGGATACAGCGAGAGTGCGGGAGAACTTTACCAACGTTGCCATTGAATATTATTATTTTGTTGGGTGCAACCGGCCGACAAAATAAAACAATACGTAGGCAAGTCTCTGCCAGTGTGATGAGCTGTGGTATAGTAATTGATATGGAATTCTTGGTGGCGAGTGGTCTGCCGTTTAATATACTGGTCGGGTGTGATGTGCTCAGGAGGAATTCCGCCATCATTGATCTGAGAACTGAAAAATTGTCGCTGTTTACCAACGGACATACTTGGACGGCTAACTTGGTGGGTAGTGACCAAGTCATTCCCGATAGTATCCACCAGCAAATTCGAAAAATTAACTTCATCCATCCAACATCTATAATTGAACAAAGGATAGACGACACCTCCAATGAAGATTTATGGTCACAGAAAATCCAGGAGATCAGGGATTTCCGGAGCGGTATAACTGGCGAAAAATTAACTTTAAACCAAGCGAACAAATTAATCAACATCTATAACAAATATAAATCAGTCTTTTCTGATGAGCCCGGTAAAGTGAAAAACTTCCAGTGTACTCTACAGTTCCGAGACACAGTGGACTTTAACCGGAAGTCTTACCCCATCGCGCAATCACGAAAGCAAGCAGTAAGAGCTGAAATAGAACAAATGATTAACCGTGACATTATAGAGAGTAGCCAATCCCCATATACAAGTCCTATCGTGGCTATTCCTAAGAAAAACGGACAAGTACATTTGTGTTTAGATGCGCGCGAAATAAATAAAATGATCATAAATGACAGAACTTCGCCCGGTGAGATTGAGGAGATTTTAAAACGGTTCCACGGCACCACGTACTTTAGTACCTGGGATACGGTGTGCGGGTACTGGCAGGTGGAATTACATCCACAGAGTCGCCAGTATCTGGCCTTTATATTCGAGGGGCGGAACTACCAGTTTAAGAGGTTGCCCTTCGGACTGGTAAATTCAGTCGCAGTCTTTGTGCACTCCATGGACCAGATACTTGGCCAAGAAGCACTACAGTTCACCACCGTATACGTTGATGACTTGCTAGTGTCCTCAGAAACTTGGGAGGAACACTGCTACCGTGTAGAACATGTATTACAGAAGCTAGCGGCGAATAATATTGTGCTAAAATTAACAAAATCTCATTTTATCGCTAAGGAAATACAATTCTTGGGTTTCATCTTGAATGATCAGGGAATCTCACCGTCAGCTGAAAAAGTCGAAGCGATTCAGAACTTTCCTACACCTAAGAATCGAAGGCAGTTACAGTCATTCCTGGGACTCTGTAATTACTACCGCAAGTTCCAGGAAAAGTACTCGGAACTGACTGCCAGATTTCAGCCACAACTGTCATCCAAAAATAAATGGATCTGGGGTAATGAACAACATAATATATTATCATTAATAAAAAAAAAATTCCTTGAACCCATCATACTTCGCCATCCGGATTTTAGCAAACCTTTCTTTCTTAATTGCGATGCCAGTGACATCAGCCTCGGCACTACACTATATCAGGAGGATGAGGAGGGCGAACATCTTGTGATCTGCTTTGCCAGTAGAGCATTGAATCAGTGTGAGAAGAACTACCACGTTACAGAAAAGGAATTATTGAGTGTCGTGTTCGCGTGTGGAAAATTCCGCACTTATATTCTTGGTTATTCCGTTACCGTCCGGACAGACCATAAGTCTATCTCATTCCTTAAGAGATGTAAGTTAAGCCATGGAAGGTTAACACGGTGGATACTATTACTGCAAGAATATGACCTGAATTGGGAGTATATCCCCGGAAAGAAGAATGTCGTCGCGGACGTATTGTCTAGAGTAGACATTGATAAACAGACGTTCGAGGGGGAGAAGGAGAGTATTCTCAAAGTATACCATATTCTAAGCAGCAGCGCCAGTCTACAATCAATTTTGGAACACCTGAGCACACACCAACAAGCTGACCCGAAATTAATCTCTATTCTAACAAGATTGGAAGCAGGGGACGAGACTATCTCCCAATATTATAAAATCCATAACGGAATCCTGTTTTCAAGACCATCTTTATATAAGGAGGAAAAGAAGGTTATTATTCCAACCCATATAGAAAAGGAGATAGTGTTTAATTATCATGTTCGATATGGGCATATGGGCGCCTTAAAGGTAGTAAAAGCCCTGGAAGAGAGCTGCCATATCAAAGACATAAATCGGAAGGTACGAAAGTACATAAGAAACTGCCGCATTTGCCAACTCGTAAAAACCAACAACGAGAAAAGAGAAGGGCAAATGATTCCGATAACCTCTCAATCGAAACTTGAGAAGGTATTCCTGGATATCTGTGGGCCATTTCCCCGCAGTGGGGGCCGCCACAGATACAAATATCTCGTCATCGTAATGGACCATTATACCAACTTCGTAAAGCTATACCCAGCGAATCGGGCGACTACAAATAAAGTTCTCGACATCCTGAACAACCAGTACTTCCCAACCGTCGGAAAACCAGTGTCGATCATAACCGACCACGGAACACAATTCAAGGGGAGGAAATGGCGGGGTACACTACTGTCACTGGGGGTTCATACCTATAAGACTTCGGTATACCACCCGAGCAGTAACCCGGCCGAAAGAGTCTTGCGAGAGGTGGGGCGCCTATTAAGGACGTATTGCCACGATCAGCAGAGGAGGTGGCAAGAATACTTGGAGGCCACTGAAGAATTCCTCAACCTGGCATACCATCCAGCCATAGGAATTACCCCATACTCCGCCATGTACGAAAGACAACCCCCACGGGAGATCGAGGAAATATTGGAGTTCCCCAGAGAGCATAAGTATATATTTAATAAAATTCAATTTCATAATAAGGTGGCCGAAGATCAGGAGAAACGGCGGAATAAATACAATAAAAGCATGGGTAAGATTATTACTTATACCGTTGGAGAGAAGGTGTTGTTAAAGAATAGGGAATTACCCAGTTCTTTAGAAGGGATAACAAAAAAATTATTGCTTCTGTACACTGGTCCCTACATTGTATCTAAGAACAATAACAACAACACGTACGAAATTAAGGAGATGGGTTCCAATAAAGTTAAGGATGTCTTTAACCAGGCATCCATAAAGAAATTTTATGAATAATAACCCTCAAAATTCTAAAAATAATGTAATACAAAATTACATACAATTATTTAAAAGAAACATTTTTGAAAGTGAAGAAAAAGAATTTAGAAATCATCTAAATTCAAAAATAAGGTAATACCACATTACATACTAAAAATTTGAAAAAACCATTTGGAAAGAAGAAGATAAAAAGAGTTTAAACCCTCAAAATTCTAAAAATAATGTAATACCAAATTACATACAATTATTTAAAAGAAACATTTTGGAAAGAGAAGAAAAAGAATTTAGAAATCAACTAAATTCAAAAATAAGGTAATACCACATTACATACAATTATTTTAAGAAAAACTATTTGGAAAGATATAAGAAGAAGAATTTGGACTTAATCATCCAAATTCCAAAACAATTGTAAGATCACCTTACATACCAAGCATTTGAAGAAAACTTTATAGAAGGATAAAAGGAATAGAATGAAATAATTCAAATAAATTCCAAACAAGTGTAAGATCACTTTACTAACTAAAAATTTGAAAAACTTTATGACAAGAATATAAAAGAAGAATTTTGACTCAACCAAATTAAAAAAAAAAAATGTAAGACCACATTACTAACCAAGTATTTGAGAAAAACCATTTGGTAGAAATATAAAAAGAATTTTGAATTGAAAACAACTAAATTTAAAAAGAAAGTAAGTCCACCTTACATATTAAATATTGAGAGAAACATTTTGGAAAGAGAAGAAAAAGAATTTAGAATCCATGTAAATTCTAAAAAATAAATGTAAGCCCACCTTACATACAATTTATTTGAGAAAACTTTATGGAATAATATAAGAAGAATGAATTTTGAATTGTGTATAAATCAAGTTTCCAAACCAAGAGTAAGTACAACTTACCAACCAATTATTAATAAAACACTTTGGTGAAATAAACAGAAGAGATCTAATACCATATTTATGGTAAGCATAAAATATATTTACCATGTTTATAAAGGATCGTAATGGGATGAATAAAGGAAACACACTTTAGAATTAAAACAAATAATTCTAGAGAAATATGATCATGTCTAATTTCAATATAAAGTGTGAAAAACTTTCCATAAAGGGATACGAAAGGAAATAAACCGTGTGATACGATTTGAGTGATTGAATATAATAAAATACAAAAACTTATGTGGAATTATGAGATAATAAAACTTTGAAGTGGGATGAGGAGAAATTTTGACCTCATTATAAAATTAATAAAAAACATTCATTCGAAAAGATAATAACCATGACAGGAATAATGTGAGAATAATATCAAAGATATATGTAATTAAACGAATTAATATGAAATGATAATGAATTAAATGTCAATTGTGATAATGACAGTTATAGAAAGTTCTAGAAAATAGAACAAGTGGAAATAATAAAAACAGAGCAATAAAATAAAAATGTCATAAAAATATGCTACAATAAACCAATGCCGATTGTAATAAAAAACCAGAAGGTAATAAAGCTTTAATAACTGAAAACTGTATATGATAATTCAAATTGAAGATATACTAATAGAAGAGCTTCCTACCATAATATCAAATGAATGAAACATCAAGTTAAAGAGTCAGAAGAACAACTGAGATAGGAATATTAAAATCTCTGAGAAATATAATAAGTAATAAGTGAAGTATCCCAAAGATATTTTTTTTTTAAATAGTAACAAATGTGTACTATTCTGAATAATTTTTTTAAACTGTCTGTAGATAATTCCAGCAGTATTAATATGTTTTTTGAGCAGAGATGATTTGCCTCTGTACTCAAATATGTGTGAAGTATTGGACAGCAGAGGAAGTAGCGTACAGTGCCTCTCTGAACTGAACCAGCTCACAAAGTAGGGAACGATAGGGAGGAAATATCCCAAGGAGAAAATACTAAGAAGAAATATGAAAATGAAATAATAAATATGAAACCCAGATGACTATTACTATCAAGGAAGATCAAGTGAGAATGAGAAGGATATAAGCTCAAATAAATATAAGAAAATTTTTAAAATGGAAGGAAGTCAAGAATAATAACAAACCTAGAATAATTATCATAAGCAATTGTTTCAGACAAAGCAAGGATAGTCTGAAAAAATCACTTCTGGAGAAGGGCATTCTGTAGCGTGACAGAAAATCCACTACTTATTAATTCATATAAAATAATAAAAATTAATTACACCACATATGTTTATATAATATTGAATGAGATTTAATGAAATCAAAGGAATAAACAACAATAAAATACAAATCCTCATTACATTATATAAAAACCACTGTTAAAAATCAAAGAAATTATTAAAAGCAACTCATGTTATAAAATCAGGAATTTACCCAGTAAGCTAGGAGCAGTAAACAAATTAGATTACAAAATATCAAGAAGAGAGAATCAGTTTGAGAGTGGTGAAACACCAAAATACCCCAAAGACAAGAAGAAGGAAGAATAAAATTTGTGATCAGGAAGTAAACAATACCCTGAAACCTTTAGCAAAGAGCAAAGTCAGTATCTGTAAATAGATTCGATACTCCAAACTAAACATCAGTCGAGATAACACGAAGTACCTTGGTTTACCCAAGAGTGAAGAATGAAGACAAGAAGAAGGAAGACCAGAAAAAAGACAAGAGTGAAGGCAAGAAAGAAGATAAGAAGAAAGACAAGAAAGAAGACAAGAAGAGAGGAAGAAATAGTATGAAAGAAACACCGTTATAAAACCTATTATTAAATACCATCAACCCCAAACCCATAGAGACAATTAAAAAGAAAATATAACATCCCAAAATCCTATAAAAATGTAATTATTAAGAAATCAAAAGTGTTGTCTAGTATAATAAGAAGTGAACCGACTAAAGCTATTGTGTGATAAAGGAAATAAACAAGTCTTAACAGTCCATGATTACTAAAGGTCTGGTCTGAGATAATAAGACTCAAAATATCAGAACCACCAGTGAAAGTGAACTTGTGCAAGTGTTTTTGGAAATACAATAAACTTAAAGTTAGTGATACTATGACTTATCAATATGCTATATAACAACTTTTATATTCAATAATACACATCATCATAAAATAATAAAGTGGAAGATTTCCAATATTTTATTATTTTAATGTAACTCTGTTATTACAAGACATTTGTAAAAATGATAATAACTAGAGTATGGGTGGACGTGTTTACTGATGAAGGGGGTAACAGATAATAATGGTTTAACCCAGAAAGGACTGGCATTAATTTATGTTCATAGGTTTAAAATGTACAAAATGGCTATTTGTTCACAGCCATGAACTCAATAGGTTTATAAGAATTTTTAGTAAATAAGATTTATATGTGTTTAAAATGAATTATGTTTGCCAAATAACAGCATACATACCATTAATAATGTTTCAATAGGTATGCTGTGTTAATTAAAAAGGAGTTAAATGTATGTTTTCAAACCATGTCAGCAATATGTTCAATCTTAGAATGCTGAATGATGTTCATTATTATTTTTTATATAACAGTAGTATTAATCAGATACTACACCTCACAATGGGTTTGTAAAACGTTTTATTTTCATGTAATAATAACTATGTAAAGTCAGAGGAAGAGTAGGATTAAATTTATTTGAGAAAGACAGAAATGTAAAATACTAAACTCTAGGCCATGTGGTGAATTCACAGAAGCCATACAAACCATTTAATTCACTTTTAATTCCTGTAAACTAGCAAGATTTAGGTAAGGTAAATCAGTTAACCACTACTGTGAATGATCCTATGAATTAAAGTGATAATAAGGAAATATACCTTAAAATATTGTAAATTTTCAAAATATATAAATTTATTAATTTTAAAGAGTAATGTCAAATTCAGAGATTAACACAAAAAACCAGTTCAAAGGTTCAATTTATATGTATTTAAGGAAAGGAAGAGAAATATGACTAATTAAAATTTATTATAATAGTATTAATAACAATTAAAATGGCAGAAAAATTATATGAAGGCGGAAATCAATTTTTGAGCCTAGATTTCCAAAAAGAGAGAAATTTGGTAATTTCCACAAAATGTCAACAGATATGGACTATAAAGTATCAATTTAAAAGGAATGAGATGATTAAACCAATGATAAGGTTCATAATTCATGAAAGTGATGAATAAATTAAATAAATTCCATATATAATGTAATTTTGTATCATGTGTATGGGAAATCAAAATATTTTAACAATACTTTTTCAAAGATTAACTGGGCCAGATTTTGACTAACATGAAGGAAGTTAGTTTAGTCTTTTGTTGAATATCAAGCTGAATAGTTGTGTAATATAACGTTCCTTAAAACCGTGTAGAAAATGGTATTACGGTTACCTTCTAATATCAGTGTAGCGAGAGTTAAATAAATTAAACATTTTTCTAACTAAAACTACAGAAACTTTAGCGACAATAGTGAAAACTAACACCAAACTTCATTATACTAGTGATTTAAAACAGTAAAACAATATATTTGTGATAACTAACGCTACAAATCATAACCACTTTTTGAATAGTTAACCCACAGAAGTGAACACAAATCAAATAACATAATTAACACAAGTATACACGGAACACTTCTTCAGAACACACCAAACAACCTATTAGACAGATTACACCAGTGCGGGGACATTTCAAACATTTATGAAGGTAATTTTGCTGTGAGATTTCAACACGACGACATTCCCAATAACCTTGCCATATCTAGGAGCGGCCATCTTTAAAAAATACGAATCTGTGCCTTCCTCATCGAGTGACGTCAGAAGCTACATATGGTTTGACGATTCAACTTTCTTAAACATTATATCATGATTATTTAAATATTGTTAAATAATAATTCTTGAAATTACTTTAATTGTTAATGTTATACTTTCTCGATTGCCCTTCTCTGACTATTAATATAATCGCTCCAAGAACCTTTTTTATATAATACTTGTAATAATTTTTTCCACTGTATGAACGAATCGATTATTCCCTGAGACGGAGTCGATAATTGCTCCCAATCGATTAAAAATCGATTATTTATTAAATTTGTTAATAAATCCATTTATTTCAATTGTTTGTATCTATTATTGTTTCACATGCTAATTTAAGGTTTATTTATTAATGCAACGAGACTTCAAGAAGAAGAAAATATTAATTAACAGCGAGATATTGGACCAGCACTAAACATCATAAATCGATTGCTGACCGGAGTTAATCTGATTAACTCCAGACTTGGTTCAGATCTTCCAGAAGTGCTCAATAATTAATAAATACTTTAATTATTAAAATTTTTCACAGAACATTAAAACAGGATTATTTCACAATTACAGACATTGATTAAAACATAAACAAAATTTTTTTTTATTGAAAATTTTTTTTTAATAAAATTTTCTCTTTATTATCTTTTTTTGTAAAGACCGCATACAGGGTCTAGTTACAAAGTGGCGTCCAACTTAGAGGGCTTGATAAGTTAAGCCTGGCAGCGATTAATTAATAGAAAAAAAAATGCAAAGACGAGCTACTTTGAAGAAAAGGGCGGCAGAGGCCGAAAAGGAAGTGGACATGGGGGATAAGGAGGCAACACCCGTGGAGGATCCGGAGGTGGTAATACCGCAGGTGGAGGATAAACAACCCGCACCAGAGGAATAACCAGAAGTACCCACTCAAACAGGGGAAGTCAATGTCCCAGAGAAGGAGAAATATAAAACAATGGAAGAGAACATAATGGAAATGTTCAGGCAATTGAGAGAGGATAACAAATCAATGAATAAGAACCTAGAATCCAAAATAGAAGGAGTAACTAAGAAAATGGATTCCACTAACAAGGACATGGAAGAAAGTGGTAAGAAAATGAATCAGGGATTGAAAGAAGATTTGTAGGAAGACAACCGATCCACAAAGGAAGAATTGGGCCGTAAGATAGAGAATACTAATAAGAGGATCGAAGAAACCAGTAAAAAGATGGAAAGGAAAATGGAAGAAAATAATAAGAATATAAAGGAAGAGTTGAGGGAAAATAATAGGAATTTGGAGGAGAAAATGGAAGAAACCAGTAGGAAAATTGAAAATGACAACCAACAATTAAGGGAAGAATTGAGAGAGAGGACAATCAACTGCTGAGAGAAGAATTAAGGGAAGTTAACCAAGAGAACGTGAAAAAGTTAGACGAGAGGATTGAGTTAGCTAAAGAGGAGTTGAATAAAAAGATAACCGAGACGAAGAAATCCATCGTCAAGAAGTTAGAACAGGAAGTCGTGGTTGTTAACCAGCAGATCAGGGAAGTGGATGAAAGATGTCGTCAGACAGAAAACGAAGTGCTGGAAGTCCGGGAGGTAATACATAAAGAGATTACACATGTCAGGGAACAACAGGAAATGAAACTGGAAGAAAACAAGAAATTTGCCCTGGAAGAAATGAATAAAGTGCGGACACATGTAACCGAAAGATGCGACGGCGTGGAAGCCGCTATGACGAACATCACCGGACAAGTGCGTCAGAGCCAGGGGGAGATAGAATTGATAAGGAACAGACCAACTGGTTACAATCATTTCCCAATGTCAGAAAACAGAGAGTGGCTTAATTTCCGGCAATATAAACGGAAGCCCATGGAATTCTTGGCACTTGTAGAGGAATACCTAGAAAAACACAGAGGGAACCGATGGGTCCAGAACAGGGAAATCCTAGACGAGTCATTTCGGGAGGTGAATGACCATTGGTGGATGGCCAACCGGAGCGAAATCGAAAGCTATCAGCAATTTAAGAGCCTCTTTAAGGCGAAGTACTGGTCGGAGACGACTCAAAACTTGATAAGAGATAATATATGCCACGACCACTACAAACCACAAGTCGGTAGTTCGATGACAGCATATTTCCTCGGCAAGGTATGTATGGCCAAGCATTTAGAACCGGCCATACCTGAGGAGTGCCTAATAAATAAGTTGTCATACCATTATGACGAAGAGGTAATACGTGGGAGGAGAGGCAGCCAAATAAAAACGATCCAGGCAATGACAGAACTCCTCGAAAACTACGAAAACGAAGACTACTACCGACAGAGCCGGAGAAGAAATGATGGGCCCGAACCAAGGACGTATCAGAACAACAACCAGGGTACGAACAACACCAACACTGGGTACCAAGGAGGCCGGGCATACCCGCAGAATAATAGTTTTAACAATAATAATAACTTTAGCACTACTAATCAAAATCATAATAATAATATAGGTCCAAACCATGTGAACCCGAATCGACCCTCTAATGGTTATCAGGGTAACAGAAATCCCTACCCTCATAACCAAAATAGTCAGAGAAGCCCCAATTATGGTAATGATCGTTACCATAATAATAATAATCGGGCGGGGCCAAATAATGGTAATCCCGTTAATAATAGGTTTCCCCGCCCACGAGTGAATTTCATACGAGCCACAGATGGTCGACAGCGACGATACAACAACAATCGAAGAAACAGCTACCGTGGATATGAAGACAGGCGGAGGAGCCTAGAACGGGACCAACCAAGGTACTATCCGGCGAGAAGGAGTACTAGTTTAGACGATGCTGAACGGAGGTCTAACAACGAACGACCGGAAGACCACAGGACAGATCGACAGGGGACCACTCTAAGCATCCCAAATGATGCTTCAACTAGTATGGCACAAAGGAACAACGATGTCGAGCCTTTAAACGGGCACAGGCAGTAATAAATCGCCAGAACCCGTTACTGCTCCTAAATACTGGGTATCTTAATAATGAGTGTAATAGTATATATAATAATAATCGTATCACAGTCATAGGGTGCAACTACCTAAAGGACATCCGACATGAGTTATTGGAAGAGGATAACAGTAATCCCTCCAATAACTTTAATAACGAAATAATACATGTCAACGCAGAGGTAGAAGGCATCCTAGCCAAGTTGATGAGCGATACTGGTTCGAACGTGTCAATCATAAGCACGACGGAGTTGGAGAGGATACACCGAGAGTGCGGGAGAACTTTACCAACGTTGCCATTGAATAATATTATTTTGTTGGGTGCAACCGGCCGACAAAATAAAACAATATGTAGGCAAGTCTCCGCCAGTGTGATGAGCTGTGGTATAGCAATTGACATGGAATTCTTGGTGGCGAGTGGTCTGCCGTTTAATATACTGGTCGGGTGTGATGTGCTCAGGAGGAATTCCGCCATCATTGATCTGAGAACTGAAAAATTGTCGCTGTTTACCAACGGACATACTTGGACGGCTAACTTGGTGGGTAGTGACCAAGTCATTCCCGATAGTATCCACCAGCAAATTCGAAAAATTAACTTCATCCATCCAACATCTATAATTGAACAAAGGATAGACGACACCTCCAATGAAGATTTATGGTCACAGAAAATCCAGGAGATCAGGGATTTCCGGAGCGGTATAACTGGCGAAAAATTAACTTTAAACCAAGCGAACAAATTAATCAACATCTATAACAAATATAAATCAGTCTTTTCTGATGAGCCCGGTAAAGTGAAAAACTTCCAGTGTACTCTACAGTTCCGAGACACAGTGGACTTTAACCGGAAGTCTTACCCCATCGCGCAATCACTAAAGCAAGCAGTAAGAGCTGAAATAGAACAAATGATTAACCGTGACATTATAGAGAGTAGCCAATCCCCATATACAAGTCCTATCGTGGCTATTCCTAAGAAAAACAGACAAGTACATTTGTGTTTAGATGCGTGCGAAATAAATAAAATGATCATAAATGACAGAACTTCGCCCGGTGAGATTGAGGAGATTTTAAAACGGTTCCACGGCACCAAGTACTTTAGTACCTGGGATACGGTGTGCGGGTACTGGCAGGTGGAATTACATCCACAGAGTCGCCAGTATCTGGCCTTTATATTCGAGGGCGGAACTACCAGTTTAAGAGGTTGCCCTTCGGACTGGTAAATTAAGTCGCAGTCTTTGTGCACTGCATGGACCAGATACTTGGCCAAGAAGCACTACAGTTCACCACCATATACGTTGATGACTTGCTAGTGTCCTCAGAAACTTGGGAGGAACACTGCTACCGTGTGGAACACGTATTACAGAAGCTAGCGGCGAATAATATTGCGCTAAAATTAACAAAATCTCATTTTATCGCTAAGGAAATACAATTATTGGGTTTCATCTTGAATGATCAGGGAATCTCACCGTCAGCTGAAAAAGTCGAAGCGATTCAGAACTTTCCTACACCTAAGAATCGAAGGCAGTTACAGTCATTCCTGGGACTCTGTAATTACTACCGCAAGTTCCAGGAAAAGTACTCAGAACTGACTGCCAGATTTCAGCCGCAACTGTCATCCAAAAATAAATGGATCTGGGGTAATGAACAACATAATATATTATCATTAATAAAAAAAAATTCCTTGAACCCATCATACTTCGCCATCCGGATTTTAGCAAACCTTTCTTTCTTAATTGCGATGCCAGTGACATCAGCCTCGGCACTACACTATATCAGGAGGATGAGGAGGGCGAACATCTTGTGATCTGCTTTGCCAGTAGAGCATTGAATCAGTGTGAGAAGAACTACCACGTTACAGAAAAGGAATTATTGAGTGTCGTGTTTGCGTGTGGAAAATTCCGCACTTATATTCTTGGTTATTCCGTTACCGTCCGGACAGACCATAAGTCTATCTCGTTCCTTAAGAGATGTAAGTTAAGCCATGGAAGGTTAACACGGTGGATACTATTACTGCAAGAATATGACCTGAATTGGGAGTATATCCCCGGAAAGAAGAATGTCGTCGCGGACGTATTGTCTAGAGTAGACATTGATAAACAGACGTTCGAGGGGGAGAAGGAGAGTATTCTCAAAGTATACCATATTCTAAGCAGCAGCGCCAGTCTACAATCAATTTTGGAACACCTGAGCACACACCAACAAGCTGACCCGAAATTAATCTCTATTCTAACAAGATTGGAAGCAGGGGACGAGACTATCTCCCAATATTATAAAATCCATAACGGAATCCTGTTTTCAAGACCATCTTTATATAAGGAGGAATGGAAGGTTATTATTCCAACCCATATAGAAAAGGAGATAGTGTTTAATTATCATGTTCGATATGGGCATATGGGCGCCTTAAAGGTAGTAAAAGCCCTGGAAGAGAGCTGCCATATCAAAGACATAAATCGGAAGGTACGAAAGTACATAAGAAACTGCCGCATTTGCCAACTCGTAAAAACCAACAACGAGAAAAGAGAAGGGCAAATGATTCCGATAACCTCTCAATCGAAACTTGAGAAGGTATTCCTGGATATCTGTGGGCCATTTCCCCGCAGTGGGGGCCGCCACAGATACAAATATCTCGTCATCGTAATGGACCATTATACCAACTTCGTAAAGCTATACCCAGCGAATCGGGCGACTACAAATAAAGTTCTCGACATCCTGAACAACCAGTACTTCCCAACCGTCGGAAAACCAGTGTCAATCATAACCGACCACGGAACACAATTCAAGGGGAGGAAATGGCGGGATACACTACTGTCAATGGGGGTTCATACCTATAAGACTTCGGTATACCACCCGAGCAGTAACCCGGCCGAAAGAGTCTTGCGAGAGGTGGGGCACCTATTAAGGACGTATTGCCACGATCAGCAGAGGAGGTGGCAAGAATACTTGGAGGCCACTGAAGAATTCCTCAACCTGGCATACCATCCAGCCATAGGAATTACCCCATACTCCGCCATGTACGAAAGACAACCCCCACGGGAGATCGAGGAAATATTGGAGTTCCCCAGAGAGCATAAGTATATATTTAATAAAATTCAATTTCATAATAAGGTGGCCGAAGATCAGGAGAAACGGCGGAATAAATACAATAAAAGCATGGGTAAGATTATTACTTATACCGTTGGAGAGAAGGTGTTGTTAAAGAATAGGGAATTACCCAGTTCTTTAGAAGGGATAACAAAAAAATTATTGCTTCTGTACACTGGTCCCTACATTGTATCTAAGAACAATAACAACAACACGTACGAAATTAAGGAGATGGGTTCCAATAAAGTTAAGGGTGTCTTTAACCAGGCATCCATAAAGAAATTTTATGAATAATAACCCTCAAAATTCTAAAAATAATGTAATACAAAATTACATACAATTATTTAAAAGAAACATTTTGGAAAGTGAAGAAAAAGAATTTAGAAATCATCTAAATTCAAAAATAAGGTAATACCACATTACATACTAAAAATTTGAAAAAACCATTTGGGAAGAAGAAGATAAAAAGAGTTTAAACCCTCAAAATTCTAAAAATAATGTAATACCAAATTACATACAATTATTTAAAAGAAACATTTTGGAAAGAGAAGAAAAAGAATTTAGAAATCAACTAAATTCAAAAATAAGGTAATACCACATTACATACAATTATTTTAAGAAAAACTATTTGGAAAGATATAAGAAGAAGAATTTGGACTTAATCATCCAAATTCCAAAACAATTGTAAGATCACCTTACATACCAAGCATTTGAAGAAAACTTTATAGAAGGATAAAAGGAATAGAATGAAATAATTCAAATAAATTCCAAACAAGTGTAAGATCACCTTACTAACTAAAAATTTGAAAAACTTTATGACAAGAATATAAAAGAAGAATTTTGACTCATCCAAATTTAAAAAAAAAAATGTAAGACCACATTACTAACCAAGTATTTGAGAAAAACCATTTGGCAGAAATATAAAAAGAATTTTGAATTGAAAACAACTAAATTTAAAAAGAAAGTAAGTCCACCTTACATATTAAATATTGAGAGAAACATTTTGGAAAGAGAAGAAAAAGAATTTAGAATCCATGTAAATTCTAAAAAATAAATGTAAGCCCACCTTACATACAAATTATTTGAGAAAGCTTTATGGAATAATATAAGAAGAATGAATTTTGAATTGTGTATAAATCAAGTTTCCAAACCAAGAGTAAGTACAACTTACCAACCAATTATTAATAAAACACTTTGGTGAAATAAACAGAAGAGATCTAATACCATATTTATGGTAAGCATAAAATATATTTACCATGTTTATAAAGGATCGTAATGGGATGAATAAAGGAAACAGACTTTAGAATTAAAACAAATAATTCTAGAGAAATATGATCATGTCTAATTTCAATATAAAGTGTGAAAAACTTTCCATAAAGGGATACGAAAGGAAATAAACCGTGTGATACGATTTGAGTGATTGAATATAATAAAATACAAAAACTTATGTGGAATTATGAGATAATAAAACTTTGAAGTGGGATGAGGAGAAATTTTGACCTCATTATAAAATTAATAAAAAACATTCATTCGAAAGGATAATAACCATGACAGGAATAATGTGAGAATAATATCAAAGATATATGTAATTAAACGAATTAATATGAAATGATAATGAATTAAATGTCAATTGTGATAATGACAGTTATAGAAAGTTCTAGAAAATAGAACAAGTGGAAATAATAAAAACAGAGCAATAAAATAAAAATGTCATAAAAATATGCTACAATAAACCAATGCCGATTGTAATAAAAAACCAGAAGGTAATAAAGCTTTAATAACTGAAAACTTTATATGATAATTCAAATTGAAGATATACTAATAGAAGAGCTTCCTACCATAATATCAAATGAATGAAACATCAAGTTAAAGAGTCAGAAGAACAACTGAGATAGGAATATTAAAATCTCTGAGAAATATAATAAGTAATAAGTGAAGTATCCCAAAGATTTTTTTTTTTTTAAATAGTAACAAATGTGTACTATTCTGAATAATTTTTTTAATCTGTCTGTAGATAATTCCAGCAGTATTAATATGTTTTTTGAGCAGAGATGATTTGCCTCTGTACTCAAATATGTGTGAAGTATTGGACAGCAGAGGAAGTAGCGTACAGTGCCTCTCTGAACTGAACCAGCTCACAAAGTAGGGAACGATAGGGAGGAAATATCCCAAGGAGAAAATACTAAGAAGAAATATGAAAATGAAATAATAAATATGAAACTCAGATGACTATTACTATCAAGGAAGATCAAGTGAGAATGAGAAGGATATAAGCTCAAATAAATATAAGAAAATTTTTAAAATGGAAGGAAGTCAAGAATAATAACAAACCTAGAATAATTATCATAAGCAATTGTTTCAGACAAAGCAAGGATAGTCTGAAAAAATCACTTCTGGAGAAGGGCATTCTGTAGCGTGACAGAAAATCCACTACTTATTAATTCATATAAAATAATAAAAATTAATTACACCACATATGTTAATATAATATTGAATGAGATTTAATGAAATCAAAGGAATAAACAACAATAAAATAAAAATCCTCATTACATTATATAAAAACCACTGTTAAAAATCAAAGAAATTATTAAAAGCAACTCATGTTATAAAATCAGGAATTTACCCAGGAAGCTAGGAGCAGTAAACAAATTAGATTACAAAATATCAAGAAGAGAGAATCAGTTTGAGAGTGGTGAAACACCAAAATACCCCAAAGACAAGAAGAAGGAAGAATAAAATTTGTGATCAGGAAGTAAACAATACTCTGAAACCTTTAGCAAAGAGCAAAGTCAGTATCTGTAAATAGATTCGATACTCCAAACTAAACATCAGTCGAGATAACACGAAGTACCTTGGTTTACCCAAGAGTGAAGAATGAAGACAAGAAGAAGGAAGACCAGAAGAAAGACAAGAGTGAAGGCAAGAAAGAAGATAAGAAGAAAGACAAGAAAGAAGACAAGAAGAGAGGAAGAAATAGTATGAAAGAAACGCCGTTATAAAACCTATTATTAAATACCATCAACCCCAAACCCATAGAGACAATTAAAAAGAAAGTATAACATCCCAAAATCCTATAAAAATGTAATTATTAAGAAATCAAAAGTGTTGTCTAGTATAATAAGAAGTGAACCGACTAAAGCTATTGTGTGATAAAGGAAATAAACAAGTCTTAACAGTCCATGATTACTAAAGGTCTGGTCTGAGATAATAAGACTCAAAATATCAGAACCACCAGTGAAAGTGAACTTGTGCAAGTGTTTTTGGAAATACAATAAACTTAAAGTTAGTGATGCTATGACTTATCAATATGCTATATAACAACTTTTATATTCAATAATACACATCATCATAAAATAATAAAATGGAAGATTTCCAATATTTTATTATTTTAATGTAACTCTGTTATTACAAGACATTTGTAAAAATGATAATAACTAGAGTATGGGTGGACGTGTTTACTGATGAAGGGGGTAACAGATAATAATGGTTTAGCCCAGAAAGGACTGGCATTAATTTATGTTCATAGGTTTAAAATGTACAAAATGGCTATTTGTTCACAGCCATGAACTCAATAGGTTTATAAGAATTTTTAGTAAATAAGATTTATATGTGTTTAAAATGAATTATGTTTGCCAAATAACAGCATACATACCATTAATAATGTTTCAGTAGGTATGCTGTGTTAATTAAAAAGGAGTTAAATGTATGTTTTCAAACCATGTCAGCAATATGTTCAATCTTAGAATGCTGAATGATGTTCATTATTATTTTTTATATAACAGTAGTATTAATCAGATACTACACCTCACAATGGGTTTGTAAAACGTTTTATTTTCATGTAATAATAACTATGTAAAGTCAGAGGAGGAGTAGGATTAAATTTATTTGAGAAAGACAGAAATGTAAAATACTAAACTCTAGGCCATGTGGTGAATTCACAGAAGCCATATAAACCATTTAATTCACTTATAATTCCTGTAAACTAGCAAGATTTAGGTAAGGTAAATCAGTTAACCACTACTGTGAATGATCCTATGAATTAAAGTGATAATAAGGAAATATACCTTAAAATATTGTAAATTTTCAAAATATATAAATTTATTAATTTTAAAGAGTAATGTCAAATTCAGAGATTAACACAAAAAACCAGTTCAAAGGTTCAATTTATATGTATTTAAGGAAAGGAAGAGAAATATGACTAATTAAAATTTATTATAATAGTATTAATAACAATTAAAATGGCAGAAAAATTATATGAAGGCGGAAATCAATTTTTGAGCCTAGATTTCCAAAAAGAGAGAAATTTGGTAATTTCCACAAAATGTCAACAGATATGGACTATAAAGTATCAATTTAAAAGGAATGAGATGATTAAACCAATGATAAGGTTCATAATTCATGAAAGTGATGAATAAATTAAATAAATTCCATATATAATGTAATTTTGTATCATGTGTATGGGAAATCAAAATATTTTAACAATACTTTTTCAAAGATTAACTGGGCCAGATTTTGACTAACATGAAGGAAGTTAGTTTAGTCTTTTGTTGAATATCAAGCTGAATAGTTGTGTAATATAACGTTCCTTAAAACCGTGTAGAAAATGGTATTACGGTTACCTTCTAATATCAGTGTAGCGAGAGTTAAATAAATTAAACACTTTTCTAACTAAAACTACAGAAACTTTAGCGACAATAGTGAAAACTAACACCAAACTTCATTATACTAGTGATTTAAAACAGTAAAACAATATATTTGTGATAACTAACGCTACAAATCATAACCACTTTTTGAATAGTTAACCCACAGAAGTGAACACAAATCAAGTAACATAATTAACACAAGTATACACGGAACACTTCTTCAGAACACACCAAACAACCTATTAGACAGATTACACCAGTGCGGGGACATTTCAAACATTTATGAAGGTAATTTTGCTGTGAGATTTCAACACGACGACATTCCCAATAACCTTGCCATATCTAGGAGCGGCCATCTTTAAAAAATACGAATCTGTGCCTTCCTCATCGAGTGACATCAGAAGCTACATATGGTTTGACGATTCAACTTTCTTAAACATTATATCATGATTATTTAAATATTGTTAAATAATAATTCTTGAAATTACTTTAATTGTTAATGTTATACTTTCTCGATTGCCCTTCTCTGACTATTAATATAATCGCTCCAAGAACCTTTTTTATATAATACTTGTAATAATTTTTTCCACTGTATGAACGAATCGATTATTCCCTGAGACGGAGTCGATAATTGCTCCCAATCGATTAAAAATCGATTATTTATTAAATTTGTTATTAATGCAACGAGACTTCAAGAAGAAGAAAATATTAATTAACAGCGAGATATTGGACCAGCACTAAACATCATAAATCGATTGCTGACCGGAGTTAATCTGATTAACTCCAGACTTCGTTCAGATCTTCCAGAAGTGCTCAATAATTACTAAATACTTTCTTAATTATTAAAATTTTTCACAGAACATTAAAACAGGATTATTTCACAATTACAGACATTAACTAAAACATAAACAAATTTTTTCTCTATTATCTTTTTTTTTTGTAAAGACCGCATACAGGGTTTAGTTACAAATGATATCGATTGATAACGTTTGATATCGGAAAAATAATAATTATTAAAAGAAACAGACTAAGAGTGAAAAACCAGCAGAATATACAGAAATTAGTAAACAAGCTATAAATAAGATTACATTTTAATATAATGGAAGTTTAATAAGGAATTATTTTGATGAGTGGAAGAATAATATATGAAATTATCACTATATAACAAAACATTGAATAAGAATAAAAAAATTTGTTGCTAGGGACGACAAAAATTAATATAATTTGTTGATTTTGATTATTGCAATTTATGACATGATCGAGAAGAGATTAAACCAAGAGAGATGGTCAATAAAAACTAAATTAATCTAAATTATTAAATCCAGTAACATTCACAATAAATGAATGACTAATTGCCGTACTTTGGGCCGAATAAACCTTAACCAAATTGTATAATTGTAGAATCCAAAACAATAATAAGTAATTGAATTCAAATGATTGACTTGGATTGCCCAATATCAGATCATGAAACGAATGTTAATTTAATGAAGTAATAAAACCAGATAAGGAACTACCTGTGTAAAGAGTTAATCCTACAAACCAAATGAAAATAAAATAACCATCAAATCACACTGGACATCGCAGTTTACATCATATAATAGAAGACGTATTTGGATCCAGAGTGTGCCGAAGCATGTAATCACAAGTTTGGACATTGGTGAACAAAGGGAGCGGTATTTCTGCATCAACCCGGACCAAGGATTCCACTTTATTATAACTTTGAAGACAAGAATAGAGAACATCATCTCATCTGTATTTGATACGGAACGACAACTACCAAGGTTAGAAGCAACAGCCTTCCTGAGTCGTATGGTACTTCGAACGGTAATTTTCAATTATATAAATAATATTAAACAAAATCACACTTTAATTTTGTAATATCTTGCATTCCGATTTATGTATTTTTAATCTTCCCCACAGTTGAAAGAACCTTCACACCCTGAATCTAAATTCATTATAAAAAACTATAACTGAATTGAAAATAAAATATTGTACCGATCAATAATCGATTAACTCAAACGTATAGCCTTTCGTATATCAAGTAAAAACAATCTTATTGGATGTTAAAATATTTGAACTAATAAAGAAACATTGTATAATTTCAAGATCTTATCATTTATGTATTATTTAATGAAGTGGCAGTAAGAATTAAACATATAGAGTGTATAACAACTAATCACCGTACGCGGTGGGTTAACCTCCAAATTTCGTTTGTTTTGGAACTGCAGCGATTGTTGCGGAATTCTCCAATACCAAAGAGAAGAGAATTACACACGAATTTTCTATAATTCTCTGCAAAGCAGAATAGGCTTAAGCGGAATTTTTGAATAACACCCTACATACATAAGTTTCAGATAAGGTAGTCATAATTAACTATATTACTATATCTAGTAAACCCCGATATATAAGAAATTGACACATTAAATAATCAAGGAGAGGAAAGATAGAAAGGATACGTAAGAGGGACATTACAATATATATATATATATATATATATATATATATATATATATAAACATAAAAGAAAAAACAAACTAATACCGGAACAAGTACAAAACACTAAACATTGGAAATATTCAAACAAAAAATTTAATATCTAATCACAATAATACCAATAATCCAACAGCAACCACCAACCAGTGCACAGATACATCATTAGACTGAAACCCAACATGGTTGATGACCATAGTGCTTAATGCTCAAAGCAAGAAATGTTCCAAGTAAGAAAAAAAACATCTTGATTGTATAGAATTAAGTAATTTACATTTAAGAAAAGAACTGTAGAGCAAAAAAAGTGTTTGTATTCTCTATTTATTTATAAATAACTGTCAGTAATTCTTCTGTTTCAGATAGATCAGTTTCGATCATTATACAGCATACAAAAACAGCCTCTGCTGCACAATTATAGCGATCCTTGCGACTTAAAGGGCCGGACTCTGTTTGTAATTTCACCATCACCCATTAGCACAACAGTGTACGGCGTGTCACACATTTGGGGGAAACAGAAAAGTCAAAACAAAGACAATCTTAGCTCACATGCTGAGTATAAATCTCTGACAGGTATTGGTGAAGACAATAGTGATATTGTTTTACAAAGAAGCAAAATCAGCACAGCACCGATGAAGGAAATAACCAGAATAAATGGAAAATTACAGAACTGTGGCTGTGCTGACAACAACAGAACTTTTCAAGTGTACACACAAGGGGCAATACATTACTTCAAACATCCTCTCCTTGAGGCCGATTCAAAATATGAAAAAATTCATAATCCTGTGTATAATGGAAATTCATGGCAAAACGACAGTGTAGGATTTTCTCTGCAGAAAAATACAGAAAACGGCAAAAAAGTTAGGATCACTGAAAACGACACATCGGTTGAAGAACTCTGTTATGATTTGAATTCAAATTTTCCAACAGAATATTCTGCAGAAAATTCACTTTATGAATTAGAAGAATCGGTCTCCTTTTCTTCACAGTACGAAACCACTTCAAGCACTACATACCAGAGAACTGAAAAGAGCTCTGAAAGCTATTCAGGTAATTACAAGTTACCGCCAAGTTTTAACAGAGAATACAGGTTCACAACTGGTGACCTTACTTTCAACATGTACGGACCTAGCCTTAATACCACACGACGACGACCTATTTTGGCTCGTCAAAGAGAAACTATTTTTGACACAGACACTTCAGTGGAAGAAACATGTATCAGTCTGGCCAAAGGGCCACCAAATGAGCCAAACGCGTCACAGTTGTACTCGCTTTCTGATCTAATCAATTCTGTCTGTTTATCTAAAAAACCAAAGAAAACTCATCTACCTCCGCTTCCAGATACCACAGGAAGTAAGGAGATGAATGTGATAGGCAATGATATGTCGCCTGTAAAAACAGAAAATCTACAAAGCCAACCACAACAGGAAACCGCACCAAATAAAATATTTGAAATACCAGTTCTGCTGAAGAACGATTTACTCTCAAATAGTGACAAACCTGAACTGTTTGACAAGCTTCTTAGCCACTATGATGATGACAATTTGCCAGGTAGTTTATTGGTGAATAATAGACAATGGGGAGCAGTGCCTGGATACCATAGCAAAAGGGAATATAAATATTCAGATAGCAAGTATGAATGTATGAAGTACGTAGACTCGACGGGTGCAACGGTTACAACGTACAAGCATATAAATATTGAAAACAAAGAGGTTACAGAAACATTCACAGCAGAACAAAGAAAACCATTGGAAGTAGTGAAAGAAATTAGTACACCGACTGTATCCATCGAAGCAAAGAATCCGTTGAAATGCAACATAAATGAACTTGAAAAGACATGTATAGTCAAGCCAGAAGAGGTGAAACAACCACGCACTATGTATATGGACATGTTTTTAAAAAACAAAGACATTGAAAATGAATTTAAGACAGGTATAATAAGATTAAAGCCAGAAACCAGATTCCATGTGTCTGAGGAAAATCTTCAACCGTTACCTGAACCTATTATCACTGTGGCAAACAACTTTCTATGCAGAAGACAGCCACAAACGGACAACAGTTCTTCAAACAATCAACCAAAAGAAGATGTGGAAATGTCTCCAGCAACAACAACGACCACAACTGAATTAGATGGTGATTCAGTATCACATGAATCACAAAATGCATTTCAAAACTCGGAAGATACTGATGATTCCAAGAAAGACAACAAAGGAGACTATGATAAAGAAAAAGACACAGACACTGAGAATAACTCTGCATTTGATTTGAGCTCAAAATTATTAGTGGAACTGGAGAAAACAGATGGTATATCACAACAGAACACTAGAAGATATAGCATACAACAAGGTGAACCACTCAGACTGGTGTCTCACATAAAGCCACTATCTCCAGTAGTTATTGAGAACGACGTAAAAAGGATAAGAAAAAATTTGGAAGACATACCAGGCAATGAGTTAAAAGCTGTCGAAGAGATTGTCGACGTAGAGAGAAGGGCTCTTAAAGTTACAGCATTTAGCGGCAAAAATGAAATCAATAAACCAAAACAAATGGCAGAGACTGCTCGTACTTCAAAAGAAGGATATGATCTGAAACGAGTAAGACCTGTTGAAGACGTGTCAATACAGAATATATTGCTACAACAGAAACAAAAGAAATCTACACCGGGCAAATCTGTTAGAACTGCGGCTTCAAAACAAGATGCAGAAACACTTCTGGCAAAACAACACGTCAAATCATTACAATCTTCAAAAAATAAACAACAAGTTTCTAACTCAGATCCTATATCGAAAAAATTGCTAGAAGAGAAGATGAAAGCGCATGTGTCTCCAATTAAAAGGGGTACAACTAATGGAAATATGCCCATGGTTATTCTTGAAAAACAAAACACTGATATATCATACAGCTTAAAAAAGGGGTCTGATAAACTGTCCAATCCAGCTGCTTTACACGTTACTGGACGCATTAAGAAACAGAGAACACTGTCATCACAAAACTTGAGAACCAGACACTTATTCTCCCGAGAAAAGAGAGGAGCAAATGATATGAACTTAGCGGAACAGCAAAATCTTCACTTTTCTCAAAAGCAGTATAGAAAAGAAATTCACAGAAGCAAAATTGGAAAAACATCTGACCCAATGAAGTCTTTTGATATGCACGGTGTTAAGCAGTATTCCGGTACACCAAAATTTAAGAAACATCCCGGAATTGTCTCTGCTAAGGTGCGTATTTCAGATTTGCGTACTAAAGGCATTTTGAAAAGTGACGAGACCAGCCCGTCTGAACAAATCATTGTGTCTGTGTCGCATCTTTCAAAATATTTAGACACACCAGTTTTTGATGTGTCTGCACGTCAACCAACAGAAGAGAGAGAGTTCACTCAGATTATGATAGGTGCGGAAATGGCAGGTCCCGATGTTCTGTTACAACAGTCCATGAAAGAAACCATTGTAGATCATTATTGTTTAAACAATCCTCTTTTAACAGGTACACAACAGGGACCATGTTTGTGTAATGTAACAAACAAGCAACCTAACAAAGTGGATGCGACCACGAGTGTCCAACGACTTACCCCTGATACTGCCGATACAATACACACAACAAACGATCATCAGTCAGTTCTCGAACCACAAATTTATTTTGCGCCCACTACTCAGTTGGACATACCGATTTATGACAATGACCACAGTAAACCGACTGTTTTTCATATTGATCTGAATGAACCAAAAGTATTCATTATGAACAAGAGAAGTGCAACGGAATTGAGTCCAATTCAGCTGCAGTGTAGACCAATATTATCACGTCAATTGCATCAGCTGACATTCCCGCATAAGTATGACGCCAAACCACAGCTGTCTACAAGGAATGAACTTATAACAAAGACACCTCGGGATAAAAGACACACCAAAGATTTGTTGGATAGCAAACCATATGAACATTCACCTCAGATACCGGATGAAGACACACAGGCACGCAGAAAGAACGATTCAATTGGTCAACCTTATGAAACCAAAGGAAAGGAATTTGAGTGCCAGTGTCACGTGAAGTCAGTGGATGGGAGACAACACAGACCTATGACTTCTGTGCCAGAAGAAAACAAACTAATAAAACCAAGTTTTGTAAAAGGAGTACACAAAAACACAGATTTAAATAGCAAATATTATGAAACTAATGCCAGCAAGTGTCGATGCCAGTGTGAGTGCCTTATGAAGTCAATTAATGAGTTTGTGCCACGTACTCTAGAACAAGACAAACAAATGCAAACAGATTACTTAAATAGCCCAGAAGCTGAGAAGGATTCAAATGGCATTGTCCTAAATGATGAACAACAGAAAACTCGACCATCTCTTCCAGAAGAACTCAAATTAATTCCAGTTTCAAAACATAAACCAGTTACAAATCTACACATAACTAAGCATGAAGAAACAAAAATTGATAAGGTACCAAAAAGTGAAATAACAAGAACTGAGGAATTACAAGATAACCAAATAGTAAAGAGAGAGGTAGTATCAAGGCATGATATAACAATTACAGAAGTTAAATCAAAGGATGAGAAAACTGAAATTACCAGCAAGTCTCCTGAAGGAAACTCAGCTGATGATACAAAAGTAAAAAGGGATGGAGAAAAATATAATACGTCAGTACATCCTGGCTCAAAAATGTATGGAACCAATAAAAGTAACATACCGGGCTCCCAGTATGGTACATTAAGATTTTCTGAACCAAACAAGCATGACACAGATTTAAAAGTACTACAAACAAATGCTGAAAATGCAAAACAACAATTTGTTAATGATAACACACTGACTAGTAATGAAGTGCAGGTAGGACGCCAACAAAAATCGTCTGTTAAAAATGTGATTTATGATAAGAATGGAAGAGTTTTAGAAGATGCAAAAAATATGTTAGATTTCATTTACACAAAAGCAGAAAACATGGCGGACAACAAGAAACAAAATAACCTTATTGCAGTAAACAGAGACGAACAAAACAGGATAGTTACAACACAGCCACATTCACAGGTGAAAGTCATTTCAGAAGAAGTGGCAAATGATGACGATGATGATGCAGTTGTCATTTACATTAGGCAAGCAAAAACGTCTACCACACACATCCAACCATTGATAACTGTTGACCTGAGCAAGCGTAAACAGCTTTCATCATCGGAAGTTGCAATTCAAAGTATAAATTTTACAGAAGTTGATCCAGAGTACGAAGGAGTCTTACGCAGGCAGAGTGTTGCGTTCAGGAACAATGAACTTCATAAAACTGACGTCAAGCTTGGCAGCACAGATCCAGGTAAGTATCACACAGTAAACTGAAACTGAAGCTGAAGTGCCAAATTTTATATTCTGAAACCTACTATGAGTTTACAAAAGAAACACATCCCATATTTTTGATTATTTTATTACCGTTTACTTTAACGGAATTGATTTCAAAATGTTATCACACATTTTTCAGCCACTTTAAAGACAGTAATGTTGATTAGTAACTTGTTTTTTATTTTGTATGAAACCAACTCTTCTTTGAAAATGTTGGTCCATCTCCTTAGTCCATTTGAAGGTAGAATTTTTCTTTAATAAGTTCAGCAGTGGTTGGGTGGCTTCAGCGTACTTGTTCGTAAATCTGTTGTAAAAGTTTGTTAATCCTAAAAATCCCTTGAGTTGTTTTTGGTTCTTTGGTCTCTGGAACTCTTGGACAGCTTTCACTTTATCTGGAGCAGCTGTTATTCCTTGCATCGTTAGACAGTAACCCAGATAAAATAATTGATCTCCTTATGAAATAATTGCGATTTCTTAAAATTTACAGTGAGATTAGCCTGCTTCAAATCCCAAAATAATAACATCAGATGTCGTAAATATTCTTCCACACTGGTTGAAATACATAAGCAATCGTCCACATACAAGATAGTAAAACTTTTCACCTCTTCAGACAGTACTCGATCCAGTCCGCGGGTCAGGCTGGATAAACTTGTTTTTAAGCCAAATGGAGTCACAGTACACCGGTAACACTTGCCCTTATACAGGAATCCAGTGTAAACCCTACAATCCGGGTGTAAAGGAATCTGCCAAAAGGAACTCCATAGATCAATCGTGGACATAACCTTGACGTTTCCACACTTGGTTAACACCTCATTAATCGGGATTGCACCTTCATAATCCGGTATAGTTACTGAGTTTAGTTTTTGAGCGTCCAAACATAATCTTACCGTCTGATCCTTTTTTATTAGTCACCATCGGGTTGATGTATGGACTTTGTGCTCTTTCAATAACTCCGTGCTCCTCCATCTTTTTAATTTCCACTCTCACCGCATTTTGATATTTCATCGGTACTGGCCAACCCTTCTGACAATATGGCGTTCGGTCCGTTACTTCAAATTTGTGGAAATATGATGTAATTTGCCCTGGCGTATCACGAAATACAGTTTTGTTATTTATCAATATTTTCCGCAGTTCTTCTTTTTCGAAATCGGTTATTTCTGTAATGTCCTGGAATTTTATGTCGAGTACTTCTTCGATGATTTCTTCTTCTGATGCTAGTTCTACCTGTAGTATTTCTGCTATGGTCGCCTCGTCATGGGTAGGATCTCCTTTAATTTTTAGTTGTTTATTACTGAGGTCAATCACACACCCACTATCCGCTAACAGGTCCACACCCAAAATACACTCCCTTACCAGGTCAGGTACAACTATAAAAATGCTTTCAAAATTAAAATTTTTAATTTGGACATTTAGCAATACCTTCTGTGTAATTCTTTATAGACTTTATACAATATTGAACTTTCAACTTGTGAAACTTACTTGTCTTTTCTTCTGGTACGCATTTCGAATGTGTAATTCTCTTCGATTTGCTGCCCGTAGCTCCTTTGATCACAGTATTGGACAGTTTTAAAATTTCTACTTTCCCTAAATCCTTTTTATTATTGTTGAACCAGCGCTCCAAGATAGCATTTATTTGGCTGCCTGTGTCCACCAATGCATTGATCGGCACGCTGTTCAACATAATTTGGATCTCTGGGCATTTGTTGTTCCTTAATTTTATACCTATATTATCATCTAATATTATGTCATCCCTTATATCTAGAAAAGTAGTGTTCACATATTTAATAATATCACTTACATCTAACACATATTTACAGGGTTTGCCTAGTTTTTTGGCATTGTCGAGACCATTTTGTTACCTGCGCCACTTCTCGATGGAACCACATTTGTTTCAGCTCTAAACTGGTTTTTCCATTTTGTTTGGCGGGTGTATTGTTGTCGTCCCTCGTTTTCTCTGTCTCTGTTTGACTCGTGATCAGTAACTTTCTCTCTCTCTTCATCTGCGCGCTTCCACTGTTTATGTTCTGGCTGGTGATCGAGTTGTCTCTGGTTCACTGACCTATTACCGTTACGCAAACTAGAAAATTCGGGTCTTGGGGAATAGTCAGCGGCAAAATGTAACTTTCGGCGCCACGCGTGTACTATATTTCGGTCTCCGATGTGTACATTCAACTGTTTTCTTCACAAGTAACTAATGCCAGCTTATGGAGGTTATGTACGACAGTGTAACTTAAATAAAATTTACTTTGTTAGCATACATTAAAAGGGTGTATTTATTGGAAGTACAGAAATTAGTTTACATTTATCGCATAATTATTGTACAGAGACGATTTTGGGTGGTTGTGGCTACGTTTAACAATATAACAACCTTTTACATTTTTAAAGTTAATTAGACTTAACAGACATTTCCTTAGTTAGTGTACATTCAAAGGCTGTATTTATTGTGTGGATAAAAGGCTGTATATAACATTAACGGCTGTATTTATTCGAAATAACTAATGCCAGCTTATGGAGGTTATGTACGACAATGTAACTTAAATAAAATTTACTTTGTTCGTGTACATTAAAAGAGTGTATTTATTGGAAGTACAGACATTAGTTTACATTTATTGCACATAATTACGGTACAGAGACGATTTTGGGAGGTTGTGGCTACGTTTAATTATTTAACTTAACTTGTTAGATTTTTAAAATTAATTAGACTTAACAGACATTTCATTAGTTAGTGTACATTCAAAGGCTGTATATAATATTAAAGGCTGTATTTATTCAAAGTACCGGAATTAAAACGTACTTCCAATTTAGAACGTAGTACAATCTAATGTATAACCAAACAAGTACCATACATTAAAATCCTTTTTTCAACATAATGCAATGAAAAGCAATGTGCAGTTTCTGTTAACATGCAAATGATTAAGTATTAATAATGGGTTACAGTGGAATTTAATGTTACTACGGTCTGAATTAGTGCAAATAAAATTGGGAGAATCTCGTAAACATATTAAAGAATGCTTGTATATTACACACAAAATTATTACAGTACGGACCTTTGTTAATGAATAGAAACAAATTTGACTCTATACTTTAGTATGTACCAATAAAATTCACCTTTTTCATATACCAATATCTGTTGTTTTTTTCATACCCTTTAAAAATGGTCACCATACATTATGAGAAAACGTGATTACAAATAACCAGCCATTAGTTACTTGTGAAGAAAATAGATATAACATTTACAAACATCAAATCTTCAATTCTCTCCCTATTTGTTTTATAAAAACTGGAGTTTCTACTGCAGGTTTTAAGTCCACTAACTACTTAATTAAAAAATACATAATTGTTCCTGTATCTTGTTGGGTAACACATTATATTAAAACATCTGCTTCCTACTCATATGTGCAAACAATGTTTTTAATGTACGGTCCTAAAATCTTTATCAACACTTTATATCTTTAAGATTTAGACAAAGTCTAATGAGCCACTTGGCCTAACCTGAATTAACATGACCTGGCTCAGAATAACTTTATTTTGGCAAATACAAAGATGAAGACTGGTTGCAATTTACTACCATAAATGCCTGGAATGCTATGCATTAAAGAATTTTAATTAACTTTATATGGGGAAAACTGGTTTACATACATTATTTCTGAAAATAATAATCCTGAAATGCAATCAGTACTTGTATCAAGTTAAGTGCAATAATTAAATTGATTCTTCAACTTGCACGTTGCAAACTTAAGGTGCTAAGCCTTTACTTTATAATTTAACATCAATTTATGTTCGGCAACGTTAAAAAGAACTTGTTATGGCCTCTGAGAAAGTACACAGTGAGTGGAAGCTGGCTTAAATGAAGGTAAAAATTGTATCTAATAATTAGTGTCCCGTGAGGGCTGATTCTGATTGTACTACCCTCAAAACATAAAGAAAAGTCATTTTTAGAAAGATGTCTGTGTGTAGAATTTTGTCTATGGCGAATGATAACTCCCGCAAATTCAAATAATTTTTTGCATATTGTAGAGGACTCAAGGTCTGTTGATTTTGGTGAAGATCGGTTAAGGAGAAGGGGTAGTTTACCTGCAACGTTTTGTTTTAACAAGAGTAAAGTACTTAATTTTGATAAATAAAGTATCCTGAAAAGGTCATAATAATCCACTGTAGAAAGGTAGATTTAATATCTATAAATGAAAAGGGGTAGGGGTAGGGGATAATTTTCTATAAATGAAAATGATAGGTGAAGGGGAGGGGATAATTTTTTATATGTGTACTACGTTATCAGCAACATTGAAGTAGTTTGTTGATAAAATTCCTTCCCAGGCTGTTTGGCCGTGGTCCAATGTTTTCTGCAAAACCAGACGTTTCCGAAGTGCCATCGACTGCCATCATTAGTGAAAATCGAGTGCGCTAACATGAGGTGGTATATGTTAGTGATCACAATTCTGTGGTTGAGGCTGAGATAGAAGTAGTTTCTTTGGAAATATTTCATTTCTAAAATGATTTCAAATATAAATCTTAAAACATGGTAGTCATGTATGGTTCTCCGATATTTTAATTATTTGCATCAAATAGTATTATTGTTTAATAAATGTTCTATCCAGATCAAATTATGTGTATACAGTTCTGGAAAATTAGACAGGCATAATATTTTGTTTGTTTATTGTAAACTGTATTATGTTTGGAAGTATCCCAAAGTAAATTTAACATTAGTCATGTCAATCAATGAGGCCAGTCCAGTTTTTTAAGGCCAGAAGAATCCTTGAAATGTTTGGAGCATCACTAGGTCATGATGGATCTAATCATCAAACTTCAGTTTCTGTGAAAAACTGGCAGATTTGAGTAGTCACTTGATAAATAATGGTGTTGTAAAAGCAACACTTCTTTCAGAATTTTTTATAACCCTGTCAGTCTGCAAATAATATACTGTATTACAGTAAACAAATGTAGTGTAATATCTGGGCACAATACTGTATGATAAATTTGGATAAAAGGCTCATTTCCAATAGAAAGGATAGGTGGTGTGATCAGACATAACAAATTTGTTGTATTAGTTTTTTGAGAATTTATTCCTATCAAACTGGAGTAAGCATATTTTCAAACCTTTATGGACGTGTGTCATGGAATTTACAGATTGCACCAAAAGAAACAGTTGAAATATATCTTTTCAATTAAAAAAAAATTGGTCTTGTAATATGATTCGGTAATAGAGCAGGAACTAATCAGTTAATTGCTATTACAAAATGCCTTATTCCTTTTCCATGATGATCAGATTTTGCTATACGCCTGCATAAATAAAAATTATTAAAATGCTTAACTCCCAACACAAACTAAATATCACTATTGTTTGACGACTCGGAACACTAAGTTTTTTATAAGTAAAATCGTGCTGATGAGCCTCTGATGAAGCCTTCTAAAGGTGAAAGCCGGTTTAGGCTGTAAGGCAAATTTTACGATTTTACTCATAAAAAACTTAGTGTTCCGAGTCGTCAAACAATAGTGATATTTAGTTAAGTAACGGACACGTCATGGACAACGAAATCCAAGAACCCAACACAAAGTTGAACACATGATGAAAGTTCATCATGTCACATATTCTAGTAACAAGGTAAGTTTTTGGAATAGTGTTTTAGCTGAATTTATACACTAGGAGGACACTCAGCATTTAGTTTGTGTGTGTAACTCTGGTTAATCAAAGAGAATTATTTGTGTAAATTCAAATTTAGTAATACAAATCTACTACTGTAAATGCCTGGAATGCTATGCATTAAAGAATTTTAATTAACTTTATATGGGGAAATCTGGTTTACATACATTATTTCTGAAAATAATAATACTGAAATGTAATCAGTACTTATATCAAGTTAAGTGCAATAATTAAATATATTCTTCAACTTGCACGTTAAATAGATCCCTTCTCCTTCACTTACCAGGCACATAAGGGAAGCTCTAAACCATGAACTGTCCCAGTAGTGAATGCTACAATGAGATCTTTAGAGTCTGTATCACTTTCTTTTGAACTTCTAAATACAGGATTCCTTGGAACTGTGTAGAGTGGGATCAGTGGAGTAACTTGCGGAGGGGGGGTTATCAGGGGATCAATTTCCCTCCAGAACTATTAGAAATTTCAGCAGAATTCCAAAATTTCCTAAGTAGACCCATTTCTAAGCCAGTTTTGTTTGTACAAGTAATACTTATAAATAATTATAGAAATAAAAGTAATTACAATATTGTAACGTTATGTTTTCCCCTTACATAAAATAGGCCCCAACTTAAACCATTTCATGACCATGATACATGAAGAACAAAATACTAAGTCATTAACTAAACTGTATACTATAAATATTGTCTGAGATAATAAAAAGAGATAAGAATAATGTAATGAAACTGATAAGAACATTATCAATAAGAAGATTTTACTCCAGTAAACTGCATTAAAAATTGTTAAAAAAGATAAAACCTATACTCCATACTGCAGTAATAAACTGGATACTCAATAAAGAAAATTATTAATTCAATAATTAGTTTCTAAGTACTAAAATAATGAAATCAAATTTTATTTATGATTATGAATAGAATAATGTAAATCAAAAAGAGTATTACAAAAATGTAATAGTAAAACAACAATAAAGCTAAATGTAAGCCTACAAGTAAGGTTATGTAACATTATAATGTTTTCAACAACAGAAAGAACAAAAAAGCATTGTAAAATCCATGAATTGTAAACAGAAGGTGAAAACTACTGATGAAGTAGTAAATAAGCTTATAATAGCTAGATAATAATGGTTATAATTTGAATTATAACATGAAGAAGAAAAAATATGAGAAACTAAAACTTGTCAATAATTGTATGTAAAAAGAACAGTTTTAATGTAAACTTATTAAACAAACTATACTGTATAAATAATACTAGAATCGTTATTATTAGAATAATATTCTAGTAAGGAAGATATGATTAACCAATAAGTATAAACAAAGTAAATAATGAAACAAGATACATGGACTAAACCTTCAGAATACTGATACTGAAGATAATAACAACTAGAATAAGTAAGAAAAACAATATTAAAGGACAAACTATGTTGTCAAAGCTTCAGTAAATTGTGAAGAATGTTTTAGAATAATGATGTAATAGGAAGAAATATGTATTTTCAAGGTATGAATGAAATTAAGGGTCAATATCATAGGCAAATGAGCCTAGAACATTTGTTATGTTCCTCATAGTAAATAATTGTTAAGTTATGTCATTATTATTGTAGTGAAAGTTGAATAAGGGTATCAAGAACAATGTAAAGTAATTGTCTGATAGCAAAAGTAATTATTTTAAACGTACGAAAGAAACTAAGGTGTCCACTACAATGGGCCAGTAGGCCCTATACCTGAATAACTTATTTCTACTATTTGTAAACAATTATTGCTAATAATTGCCATTATTAGTGTAACAAAAGTGAAAGCCAAGGATCAAGAACAATTTAGAATAGTTGTCTTGTATTAAAAACAAGAATTGAAAAAATATGAAAAAATAATGTTCAAACTATAATAGGCCAATATGCCTAGACAAATTATGTATGTTAATTGTAATAAATTATTATTGATTTTTGTGATTAGTATTGTTGTAAAAGTTTTAGGGAGTTATAAGGAACCATTGTGATCAGTTATATCACAATAAAGTTAAGTAATATTATTAGAAGAAAGAGAATTAGGATGTCAGGAACCCAGTTTGGGTTATGCCTAGTTAGCCAAACATGACTTTTATAAATTGGGGCATTATTAATTACTGTAAATAATGTTACACTCAATGGTTAGTAAGTAAATATCATTCTTTAATTTTCTTAATTCCTAACCACATATTATGAGTACAAATGTATGCCTACTTATAAGTAACTTTACTAATGAAATGTCTTTTTAACAAAGAGACTTGTGTCCATGTTAACAGCAAAGATGACTATTACTGAAGCTCTGAGAACTGTCATATGATAATGGGATGACAGTGTATCAGTTAGAATAATCAACAACTTATTAAGGCACACTGTAAGGAGGTATGTTTTAATCATTTTGCACACATCATTCCAGAAGTCTGTTCTAAAAACAATTATAATCAAACTGCTGTTTCAACAGTACTAATAATGCAGCATGGCAAAATTTAAACCATTTTTATTGGTCTGAACATTTGTTTCAAGCTAAGTATACCAAATATGTTTGTAATAGGTTTATAATTTAAGATGTGAAGTATATGAAACCTTTACTAGTACCTGTTCATTAGACAACAAATAATAACTATAATTTCCATTAATTTTGTTAATGTTCTTTGCCATTCATTATTTAGTTATTTTTTTACTGTCAGGAAAAGTTCTGATGTAATTTCTGTACGTGTTATTTTTGGTCTCTGTCTCTCTCTCTCTCTCTCTCCCCCTCTCATTGTTATTTATTGAAAAAACATAAAAAAACTGACACTCCTCTGTATGTCTCCACATTGCATACAATTAAAAAAATTAAAAACATACTTGAAACATACTTGTGATCTTGCAAAAGAGGATCAGTCCTCTGTGTTTTAACGATAATTAGTTAATCAATGAACACGTCATGGACAACAAAATGCAAAACTTTACAAATGAATAATGAAAACACACAGATTAAAAACTAATAAGAAATTATTATAGACATAAAGAAACAAATTAGTAAGATTTATTAATGAATCAAAGGAATTCAGAAATTCAACTGATAATCACACATTAGTACATAGTGTTACTAATTTCACAATTCCACAAAATTTGTAATTATTGGATAGTGAACACTGGATTTCAATATAGTAAGCGTACACATATTAATTTTAAGCACGTTTTGCAAATAGTGAATGGAAAAGAAAATAAATACACGATTTCAACTTTCTTAAACTGAAAACAAGAAATTCTTTTGAGTTAGTGTACGGTAACGTGTTTTGTTACTGTAAGACAGAGCAGTGCTGTTAGTGTACTAATTAAGATGCATTAAATGTATAACTAAAGCTAATGAGTTAGTCTTAGATGACATCATTAATCTTATTGGTAATGGTGTAAAAGCCTTCCCACAGCGGTTGCAGGTTTGGGCTGATTTCTTTCTTCCTTATCATGTTATAGAACTAAGCCTGGCAGCAGGTGTGAGCCCTGAAGAAATTGCAACCAGTCTTGATCTTTGTATTTGCCAAAATAAAGTTGTTCTGAGCCAGGTCATGTAAATTCAGGTTATGCCAAGTTGTTCATTAGACTTTGTCTAAATTTTAAAGGTATAAAGTGTTGATAAAGATTTTAGGACCATACCATTAAAAACATTGTTTGTACATATGAGTAGGAAGCAGATGTATTAATATAATATGTTACCTAACAAGATACAGGAACAATTATGTATATTTAATTAAGTAGTTAGTGGACTTAAAACCTGCAGTAGAAACTCCAGTTTTTATAAAACAAATAGGGAGAGAATTGAAGATTTGATGTTTGTAAATGTTATATCTATTTTCTTCACAAGTAACTAATGGCTGGTTATTTGTAATCACGTTTTCTCATAATGTATGTTGTTAATGACCTTTTTTTAAGGGTATGAAAAAAACAACAGATATTGGTATATGAAAAAGGTGAATTTTATTGGTACGTACTAAACTATAGAGTCAAATTTGTTTCTATTCATTAACAAAGGTCCGTACTGTAATAATGTTGTGTGTAATATTTTATTTGCATTAATTCAGACCGTAGTAACATTAAATTCCACTGTAACCCATTATTAATACTTAATCATTTGCATGTTAACAGAAACTGCACATTGCTTTTTATTGCATTATGTTGAAAAAAGGATTTTAATGTACAGTACTTGTTTGGTTATACATTAGATTGTACTAGGTTCTAAATTGGAAGTACGTTTTAATTCCGGTACTTTGAATAAATACAGCCTTTAATGTTATATACAGCCTTTGAATGTACACTAACTAAGGAAATATCTGTTAAGTCTAATTAATTTTAAAAATCTAAAAGGTTAAGTTAAATAATTAAACGTAGCCACAACCTCCCAAAATCGTCTCTGTACCGTAATTATGTGCGATAAATGTAAACTAATTTCTGTACTTCCAATAAATACCGTACACCCTTTTAATGTACACGAACAAAGTAAATTTTATTTAAGTTACATTGTCGTACATAACCTCCATAAGCTGGCATTACTTACTTCGAATAAATACAGCCTTTTATCCATACAATAAATACAGCCTTTGAATGTACACTAACTAAGGAAACGTTTGTTAAGTCTAATTAATTTTAAAAATGTAAAAGGTTAAGTTATATTGGTAAACGTAGCCACAACCTCCCAAAATCGTCTCTGTACCGTAATTGTGCGATAAATGTAAACTAATTTCTGTACTTCCAATAAATACACCCTTTTAATATACACTAACAAAGTAAATTTTATTTAAGTTACATTGTCATATATAACCTCTATAAGCTGGCATTAGTTACTTGTGAAGAAAACAGTTTGTGTACACATCGGACACCGGAATATAGTACACGACCGGCGCCAGAAGTTACATTTTGCCGCTGACTATTCCCCAAGACCCGAAAATTCTAACAGCACTTGTTCGAACTCAACGATTGTACTCACACCATGGGTAATAATGGCGGCCTCGATTTCGTGTGGATAATGCCTCGCTATTTTTCGTATCAAATGTCTATCTGAGATGGGAGGAATCAGTTGTCGGTTCTCTAACAACTTTCTCTCTAGATATTGAATCATACTCATCCCTGCTTCTTGGTGATACTGTCCGAATTCCAGCTGGTCTCGCACGCGTTCCTGTATAACGTCATTCCAATATTTATTAACAAAAGCAGTAACCTTATTCCACAAAGGTGTTTATGCTGTCTCTAACTAACCTCCACCAGATTGCGGCCTCTCCTTCAAGATGTCTTGACACCCAGGTGATGTTATTGATATCTTGATAGTATTCTTGGTATAATTCAGTCAACTCCTTAATAAACTCCATAGGAAAGTTGCTTGTCCCATTGAATTTTATTTCCTTTATTTGTTCATTAGCAATGCTTCAGTTGATAGGTGACGCAGTTGCCAATGCAATTTTTGTCGAACGTCGCTCTGAAGTTGTTGTAATTTGAGGTTAGTCTCGCCCGAGTTATTATCAATTTTGTTCTCTAATTCTCGTAATTTCTCTGCCTCTAATTTGTGCACAGCGAAACTCTCGTCACAACGTTTATTAATCGCGATTAACTTCTTGTTTATTATTTTAATGTCATTGCTGTGTTTATCATCAATTTCTTTAATTTGTTTCTCAGTAGGCCTATCGCTAAACTTATTATTAATTTCGACATTAATACTATTAATTTCTTCATTAATCATTGTTTTAGTTTCTACTCTAAATTGTTGAATGATTTCGTGATTTTCTCTCTTGAATTCGTTAAGTTGTGTGGCTAGTTCGTCTCTAAGTATTTGATTTTGTTGTATAATTTGTTGTGACATTTGTGATATTTGTCTTTGCATTTGTTTTGACTGTTGCGACTGTTCTGACCTTTGTTCTTGCAATTGTTTTGACATTTGTTGTAATATCGTATATATGTCAATTTCTTTGGGTGCTTCTGGTGTTGTTTGTTGTGCTGGTCTCAGTCTGATCTCGTGCTGTGTTTCTGGTGTTATTTGCTGTGTTTCTATTTCTTCGTTGTCTTGTCCCTGTATCTTGATCCTCCATTGTAAGTTGGGCAATAGTATTAGGGTCTCCTAATTGGTTGTTGATATCAAATTCTCCTTCGCTATTGTGAGTTGTTGCTGTTTCTGTGTTCATCTTGTCGTTTAACTTGTTTGTGTTATGTATGTGTTTCGTTCGCCTACTTTTACTTCGTGTAATCATACAATTTTCTCTTATAGTCTATATTTCTTATTCTACTTTTTTCTTATATTCTATTTGCAATTCAATTCAGTCTGCTAAGCTTATAGATTAAGCCGCGCGTTGGGAGCCAAATACTACCTTACACAAGAGAGGAGTATTCATTAATATGCTAAAATCTGTTGTGTATTAAATGCTATACTTTCAACTGTTGCTTTTGTAGCGACTCTTAGGAATTACCTCAGGGCATGAAATAACTTATGACCACAACTTTAAATATCATAAATTATAAATTTAATAATTTATTTGCATTTGCTTATTACAAGTACACAAAATTTTTATATGATTACAATATTGAAAATTCAGCTTTCTTAGCAATTGTCTCTTTGATAGTGGATTCTTTTAGACAGATTGAAGTGCCAATATGAATATGATAGATTTGACATGAAATATAATATAAATTTGAATGTTCAATTATGGGTTACTTGATTGTCGAATTCCAGTCTGCGCTGAAGGTTATCCGCTCGAAGTGTGCTGTCCTGGAGTTCTCATGTCCTCTGTTGCGACAGTAGATCCTTGCTGGTGGCACTCGTTGATTATAACACTTTAGATATACATAGGCATCACTTTCACCATACACAATTCACAGCTAATACATTATTTAAAGCAAGAATATGTTGTATTAGGCACTATATTTAACACCTTTACATGTATGTTAAATTAAGCTAAGGGCTAGCAACATGGATCGTTCAGGCCGATATCATCAGACGATTTACTAATTTTCCGACTCATGCTGTGGTAATTCTCCGATTCACGTTTACTTCCGACATGAACTTTGATACAGTCTCAGCTGAATTACAGTAGCTTCTACAAAGACTAATCACTTTGGATTCAATATTAACTGTTCCCGTTGATTAAATTATCGATTACACTTTACGCTTATAACTTCTCCGACAATTTCTTCCAAACTTACAATTATTTAGTTTTATTAAAATAATGAATACTGGTATAACTGTTACAATATCTTCACTGAATTAACAATTATTATACGTCGATTACGAGCATTATAGTTATAATATTTCCGATTACCTAAATTACTGTTACAATTTTACTAATACGCAAATTACGAGTCTTTTAGTTGTAATACCTTCGTTGACTGACTACCAATTTCCAAACTACGTTTTTTTTATACCCTAACTAATTCTACCTTCACTTAATATTTACAAAACACATTCCCAATGGATTAGAGTACCGCGATGTTTGATTTCATCCAACCTAACTATAGAATTTACCCGCTAAAAAAATGACGCTTTCTCTTATTCGTTAACTAACAGCGCGTGCAAATCTTTCGAGCTATGGTGGGAAGTGACGCTATCCTTACGCTTCTCTGTCTAACGCTTTCTGTTTAAAATAACGGTATCTATTGTTGTAAGCACTCAGCTTTCACCTATTTTTTGCTGTTTTTTAAATATAATACAATTTTATGGCTCTCTGTCCTGTACGTGACTTTTTCATACTTTTAGCCATCTAGCTGTCGTCAAGTCAAGGGTGCGTTATTTGAAAAAACACCGCTCTGATATCTTCTAATGGTATTCTCCACAGTTATTCTTTACATATTTGTGTTGATATCTATTTAATAATAATAATTTCTTGTAAAAATTGAGTCTCATTCAATTTTGACGTTATAGGTTTCTGCACATAAAAGTTTTACAGATGGGCTGTGTGAATTCTCCGATCCAACCCCCAACCTGGAGGACCAGGAACATTGATTTCGGAGTGCTCTTCCCCTAGAGAGTTGCTTTCACCTCAGCTGACGAGTTCTCTCTATCCGGTCGCAGTAGGCTAACTGATTCAGCCCATGTGTGCAGCCATTGGGCTACTATAGCCTCCTCCGCCTCCACACTAGATGCACACCCTGCTGCCGATGTGCACTATCCTGCCCGGCCAGGACCCAGGATACCCCCAGGCTGTCCTGACAGAACCCCCTTCTCTCACTTGCTTACCGATCCACTCCGCTGAAGGGATTGGTTACCACAACCTTGGAGTGGATTGCTCGGCATAACAGGGCCCACCGATGTGTAGGTGAGAGTGGAGTTGGGGTGGAGACGCTGCTGCATTTCTCTTCTATGAAAACATATATTCGCATCACACCCCCATTTGGACCCCCCTCCACAAAGGCTAAATTCTAGATATGCCACTGACACACACACATACCTTATTTCTCTCTCTCCCCTCTCCCTCTCTCTTACTTTCTTCCGTGCAGTGCCAGCCAGATTCAGCAGATTGTTTTGCAGTATCTTCCTATAATACGTTTGGAAGTCCCTCCTGTTGGCATCTTTAGCAGGTACCGTATACAAGTATATGTTATCCAAGAGCACATATACTACAGTATCCTCAATATACACATCAGCAGTATGTAAACTGTGAATTGTAGTCTGTTCGTTTAAAACATTCTGTGATGTAAACTCTGCCAAATGTCGTGGCCTTCAGCAGTGTAACTGGATAAAGTTGTAGTTGAAGCAGGGAACAGTGACCAGTCCTCTTTATTCCATTTATACTATTTCCTTCTTAGGTCTTCCTCATTTCCAACATGTATTCTTGGACTAAAAGATGGTGGATAAAACTAAATGAAGGCAAGTCAGTGCACATTAATTTCATCAATTGGAAAATAATTACTTGCCTGTGGTTGTCAACCAACAAGCGATACCACATGAAAACAGTCCATAGAACTTAGGCATGACATTAGATGACAAGTTATGCTGGATGGAACATGTAAGAAAGGAAAGAAATGAACTTGACCAAAAATTCAGAAAAGTTACTGGCTCGAAGGGTGACAATCTTAGTTATCTGTACATAATAAACTATTGGTATATAAACAAGTCCTTAAACCTGTGTGGACATATACTGCACAACTCTGGGGATGCACAAAGAAAAGTAACAGAAACTTATCCATGTACGAGGGTTAGTTGAAAAGTTCACGGAGCGACATCTATAATAACGTAGCAGTAGAACTAATATTTTTAATGTGTTATAGATTCACATTTCATGTAAACAGCTGTGAGTTTTCAAATTATATGGCAATGTATCACTTGTTTATCAGCTATTTGAAATTTACATGTCACGTGTGTTTTGAAAAATGGGACAAAATTAAACATCGTGCTGTTATTGAATTCTTCGTAAAAAAAGGTCTGGTGCCAATGGAAATTCACAACGAAATGGCAAATGTGTTAGGAGATGCTGCACCTTCAAAAACAATGGTTTAAACATGGTCATATAAGCATTGAAGATGATCCCTGCAGCGGACGCCCAAAATATGCAACAACTTCGGATATCATTAAAAAAATGTCATACACAGTTTTTAAGACCGGCAATTGAGAGTGGATGACATTCCCGAGCTTGTAGGAATCTCACACGAGCATGTATATCATATTTTAACTAAAGAACTTGGTATGAAAAAACTTTGTGCAAGGTGGGTACCGCATTTGTTATCAAGTGAGCAAAAGGCAATGAGAACAAAAGTTTCTGAGAAATGTTTAGAGCATTTTATGAAGAATAGGCATACTTTTGTTTGTAGATTTGTTACTGTGGATGAGACATGTGTCCACCACTGCACTCCAAACACGAAACAACAGTCAAAACAATGGACTCCAACTGGCGAAAGTGCTCCAAAGAAAGTAAAGGTGGTCCCACCAGCAGGAAAGATCGTGGCATCGATTTTCTGGGATGTAATACGCATTTTGCTAATTGATTATCTCGAGAAAGGTCAGTCAATAACTGATAATATTATTCAAACCTTCTGGAATAACTAAATTAAAAAAAAAAACTGAGAAAAATGCCGGTTTACCAAAGAAAAATGAATTTTTCATCAGGAAAGTGTCCCTGCGCACAAAAGTGTTTGGGCGGTGAGTAAACTGTGAGATTTGAAGTATGAATTATTACCATATTCACCAGATCTAGCACCCTCTGATTTCTATCTATTTCCAAACCTTAAAAAATTTGTGGCTGGAAAACGTTTTTCATCAAATGAAGTGGTAATAGCAGCTGTAGAGGGGTATTTTATGGATCTTCCAGAATATTACTTCAAGACAGGGATCGAATTATTAGAGAAGCATTGGACCAAGTGTACTGAAGTTGGGGGAGATTATATACATAAATAAAGTCTATTAATTTATTGTTGTATTGGAGTGTTAGTGGTCTCAAATACTTCTACTAGTAATTTTATACAAACCAACTAGTTGGTAAATGACCTGAAGATGGCTTGACTGCCGAAAGTGCTAGTCAATACCAAAGACAACATAGTGGTTTGTATAAAATTACTAGTAGAAAAATAAAGTCATTTTTGTAACAATTAACTTGTTTTTCATTTCCATTCTGTGAACTTTTCAACTATCCCTCATACAGTATTTCAAAACAAAGTATTGAGGTATGTTGTTAATGCCCATGGTGCATATGAAATGAGGACATTCACATGGATTTGAAGATTGCTTCAGTGAAAGATGGAGTTCAGAGACTTGCTAAGAAGCATGAGAGATGTCTGCACAAACGCCAGAACGTCAAGATGCTGCAACTTCTCGACAATACTGTACTTGTATGAAGCCTAAACAGAATGAAGCCATGCGATTTAGTGTAGTGTGTCATGTAACAGGCATCACAAGAACAAAGTGATTAGTTTTTAGAGGAGTGTGCCGTAGGACGCTCATCATACACATTGTAAATAAAGTTGTGAGATGTAAATTGATAAATGGCCTTAGCCCAGTCCCAATAAAATAAATAGGAAAAAATTTCCAATATGTGTTGTATTTTAGTGTGCTTCCAGATGTGATTGTAACAAGGCTGTGGAAACCTACAAGGGGCATGTGCACGCACACACATACACAATGACATATTAACATATTCCTCCTCCTCCTCCTCCTATGGCGCTACAGCCCAAGTCGGGCCATGGCTTCCACCAATCTCCGCCTCCAATCCACTCTATCCACTGCAACCCTCCTCCAGTTTCATATCCCCATGTCCCTCGCGTCCTCTGCAACGCCATCTTCCCACCTCTTCCTTGGTCTGCCTCTAGGTCTCGTTCCCTCCCATGTACCCAACAAAGCCCTTTTGGGGTTCCTGCCATCCTCCATTCTCATAACATGTCCGGCCCAACGCAATCTTTGTATTCTTATAAATTTTGAGACTGGTATCTCTTTATATATTTGATACAGTTCATGTTGTATCTCAGTCTCCATGAGCCATTTTCTTGCATTGGGCCTATAATGCGTCTGAGGATTTTCCTTTCAAAGGTGTCTACTATATCGGCTGGTTTCTGTGTAATTGTCCATGCCTCACACCTGTAGCATAACACCGGTCTGATGACAGTCCTATATATTTTCATTTTTGTTTCCCTGTGCATATCCCCAGACCTAAATGATGGCAGCAATGCGAAGTAAGCCTTGTTAGCCATGGTAGTCCGTCATATTAGCATGTTAGACACTGATTATTTGGATGTCCAATTATCTGCATTATACACTGATTATCTGGTTGTCCCGGCTTGCACAAATTTGCAGCAGTGGCATATCTAGAATTTGGCTTTTGAGGAGGGGGGGAGTTGTAGTCAAGCCGGCTTCATACAAAAGAAGAAACAAGTTACGACTAATCAACATTACTATCTTTAAAGTAATTGAAAAACGTGTGATATAAAGTCTTGTAATCAATCCCATCAAAGTAAAAGATAATAAAAAAATATATGTTACTGAAATATTCTTTAGAAGATACTTGTTGACTGAATTGATTTTCCTATATATCATATCTCAAATGTTTACACAAATACTGTATAATAAACCTGTTTGTATATTTGAAAAAGAGTTACTACTATATTACCATACATGGCTTTAAAAAATAATAAAGTAGCCTAAAACTTAAGAGATTAAGAAAATTTGTCAACTTTTTTCGACCCTCGGGGTGGGAGGGTCCAGTCCCGTTCGTCCCCCCTCCCTTTAAATACGCCCCTGATTTGCAGTAGACATTAGAAAAATATACTTTTTTATTAGCAGGGGTTCTACAGTCTATGCCACATCCTGCATTTTGATCGCCATTTCTCCCTATTCTTCCAGTCATCATCTTCAATAGCTCAATCTCTCATGCTTTTCCTAATTCATGTTCTCCATTGTGTTGTCAGTCTTCCTTTTCTTCTCCTGTTTTGTGGTGTGGCCATGCTTTCTCCTGTCAATGCTTTCTTTGGCCATCGTTTCTCCTCCATCCTCATTATGTGACCATACCATAGCAACTGTCTGGGTTCTATTCTTTCTGCTGTTGTAAATACGCGCCCTGTTTTCCTTCTTATATATTCATTTCTACCATGTTGCATTCTAGAAATATTACATGCACTTTTTAAGAAGTCCATTTCCACAGTTTCTATCATCTTTTTCTCTTTATCTGAAAGTTGCCAGCATTCGCAGCCATATGTTAAAATGGGAACAATAGTTGTGTAGATTGTCAGTTTAGTTTGAAGTTTCATTTTGTTCGACCAAAGTAATGAGTTTAGCAAATGAATAACCTTTTTTCCCTGTTGCATCCTATTTTGGATGTCATTTTTTGTTGTTCAATCTTCTGAAATAATGTATCCAAAATATTTGAATTCGCTACACTTTCCGATTCTATGGATTTGCAGATCTGGGTCTTCTTTTTGCATGTCTCCTATTTTCAGATATTCTGTTTTAGTAGTATTTACATTTAGACCCCATTTCTCATACTCCTCTTTCAATTTTCAAAACATATAGTCTATGTCGTCCTCGTCACACACTATAATTACCTGATCGCCAGCAAATAGGAGAGTTGTTAAGAACTGCTGATCCATTTGAATTCCCATTCCTGATGCTTTTTCTTCACCATTTACTGATGGCTTCTTGGATTTTAAATAGAGTAGGTGACAAGCTGGACCCTTGTTTAAGCCCTTTTGAAAGAATTCAGAAGAACAGATACTTATTAAAAAGACTCTAAAACAAAAATATTCACAGAGTATTTAAGAAATATTCAGAGTATTCACAGAGAAAACAATTCAGAAAAATAGAAACTTATTAGAAAGACTCTATCATAGAGTATTTCTTTGTTTTGTTCAGCTTTCAAGTATTGGCCAAAGAAACCACTGGACAGATTTTATGGGTTTCAGTCACCTATTCAGATACACAAAGCAAGTGTTCCCAGACTTGAGCTTCCAAAACTGCAGTTCTTTGGACACTGGACATGTCAGGGCTTGGCTTTGATTGAAAATATCGGGACAACAGGTAAATATGTACAGTATTAGACTACTTGTATGTTTGTTAGCAAATAAGTGACAGGGACAGGTTCCAAAGTGTAATTATTGAAAACCAAAAGTTAATTTAAACAAAATTAGAGTTTAATAACAAACACTGCACTAAAAAATTAATTAAAAAATAAAACAAAACATACACTACCACGGATTTACACTTTTTTGAAGAATTGTTCTATCACTGTCTGCTTCAAACAGATACCCCATTTTCTCACTGCTAAAGACTGAAGTCGTTTAAGATTCATAGCCTGAATAGAGTCTATCTCCTCTTCTGTTTCAGCCCACTTAATAACAGTCTCAAGTGCGTCAAAAGCTTTTGCTGCCGTCAATGGTTTTGTATTAGTAGCATTGTCCCTGTGTTCATCTGAATCTGTTATAACTGCTATCTCTTCATCGGTTATAACTGTACAGTAGTGTAATAACTTACAGTATACAAATTTTTTATGTTCAATAAATATCCTATACACCTACCACATGTCCAATATATTACTGTACAGTACTGTACTTTTTACTGAGTTCGGATAATAGATCGTTCAGGTTGATGGATGTTTGGTTAATCGATACTCTACTGTAATTACAAAAATATTACAACTGACTCTACATACGAAATCCAGTCATCTATAATTACTGTCTCAAATACAATTCACCTTAACATTCAATATTAATAGTCCAGTGATTTAACCAATAATAATAAACCAAATTTTATTATTAAAAAACAGTTCTACAAATAAACAAACAATTCATGCAAACTTGTAATGAATTTTTTGCTTATTTTTATTCACAAATATTTTATATTATTATACTGTTTATATAATAAACCAATGTGTGTGTGTGTATATATATATATATACACACATCATTTTCTATATAAGTAACTCTATGTTTCTTGCAGTAATTATATAATTTGTGATGTTTTCAATTTGTTTCTTCTGCAAGTAGATAATATTGTATATTATTTTTAAAAAGAATATACAATATTAACTACTTGCAGAAGAAACAAATTGAAAACATCACAAAAAAAATATATATATATATATACAGTGCCGGATTTAAATTTTTCAGGCACTAGGCCAAGTTTTCTGAGCGGCTCCCTTTGGCTACGACTTTGAAGTAATATATGTACTGCAGAAGTAATTTGATGTCAGATTAATACTATCAAATTTAAAACCAGTATGCTACTATAAAAAAGCGTACTTTCATTTAGCAAACTTTTTCATTAAGTAGAGTAACTTAACGAAACTTATACAGAAATTTAACATAAAAATTTAACAAAATTCGCATACGCAGATTAGTTTTCAAGGATGTCAACATCTTAAAAAATAAGCGCCCAATATTTAAATAAGATCTGTCTTCCATTTGTATTATTAACAAAAATTGATCATTTAATTTCAAAAAGTCATACTTAAATAAATCAAAGTTTATCCTACTTTAATAAAAAAAACTTCAGTTAAAAAAATATATCTCTAGCTTGTGGCCCCCTCTGAGCCTGCAGCCTACTCGGCCTAGTGGTAAATCTGGCACTGGGTTCCAAAATGATTCAACACTTTACGATGCACTGACAGACAGTTAGTGGTTTCAGCCATACAGTACAGTCTTCTTTTTTACATACACACTTTCACTGATCAGTATCTTATCTTTATCAATATAATACTAAGTATGCACATGTGTAAAAAAAAAACACCCCTACCTTTAATATGCAATTATTTTTATAAGTAACTGCAATAATGTTTAATGTTCTAGTGAGGTTAAACTTTGAATTGGAATCTCCAGGCTCAAAACCATTTTTACGAGGTGGTCCACTTAATGATGATTACGAATTTGATCATTTACATTTTCATTGGGCAAAACAAGATTATCGTGGAACTGAACATCTTATTGGTGATGAGGGGTTTGTATGTGTGTACTTGGTCGCATAAATACAGATAAACATATACATAGTGTGGCAGAATTACCTGATGGTTTTTGAAATTAACTAACACAGTAATTGTAAAGAGTTCATTTTTATTCATTGTCTTGTCATAAACTAATTATAAGAATAACACTACCGACTCGGAATGCAAAGTTTTATATTGGTAAAAATATAAAATTTTTACCGTATAGCCTGAACCAGTTTTTGCTTATTATAAGCTTCGTCAGAAGCTGCCACTGGGAGCGTTGTCTGTCTTGTTCCCTGACCGCTGTCCCAGTGGCAGCCTCAGACGAAGCTTATAATAAGTGAAAACTGGTTCAGGCTATAAGGTGAAAATTTTACATTTTTACCAATATAAAACTTACGTGTGTTCCAAGTCAGTAGGGTTATACTTACAATTAGTTAATCAATGGACACGTCATGGACAACAAAATCCAAGAATTGTCATAAACATATGTTTGCCATTATTTTTTGTCACAAGCAAAAATTGAATAAAACAAAAATTAAGTATGGAAAATAAAATCATGTAAATGTTGTCGGGTCTGTGAAACTTCTCATGACTGGAGCTTGTTTTTCAAGTTGGAGTTATCTTGTGTTGAATTGCTCTTTTTAGTTCTCATAACATTTGGTCTAGGCTTTGGGAAGCAGCCTAATGCTGTTACTCATTTAGCACTACCCAGGTGACACGTGTAGCTTAAAGGATGCTACGGACATGAGTAACTTTGCTAACTTTGTAACTTTGAGAAAGATCTCAAAAGGAAAAACATGGTCAGGGATTGAACAGTTATGGGATAAAGCTGTAGAAAACCCAGGAAGGAAGCAGTCGCCAACTTGGATAGGAAACTGGCCATGACGTCTCTCAGCCCATCTCTACAAATTAAATTTTTCTACCACAGAAGAATCTGTATTGTGCAGGAGAGAAGGCTAAAAAATGAACAAAATCATCTATTGGAGTGTGTGAAGCTGAACCGGGAATGCAAGAACTCAGAATTTACAGTGGTCTTTATTGGGAAAGCCCGCTACCAAATGGGTTAAATGTACCAAAAGGGAGCCATTGGAAAACCAACCAAGTTCTCATAACAAGTGTGGCTTGTCTGTGTAATCTGTGGGTTTCAGGTAACCTCACAGGAAAAATCATATACCGGTAACAAAAGATAAGGTGAACAGGGTGGCCACACAATATGTCCAAAGAGGGAAATGAGACATCCTGGAAGCATCCTCCTTAGCACTTATAAACAGTTGCTCCTTCTTTTTGGAAACAGACTGGCTCACCTCCAGTGATGTTCTGGGGTTTTGCAACATCAAAGTGTACCAGTCTGTGTTCACTGTACCTTTCTAAAAATATTGGTATGGAGAACCACACGACTTCCATGTTCTAAGATTTATATTTAAAATCATTTTCGAAATGAAATATTTTCATACAAACTACTTCTTTCTTCTTTCTTCACCTCACATTAGCGCACTCGATTTTTACTGATGATGGCAGTCGATGGCACTGCCGAAACGTCTGGTTTTGTAGAAAACATTGGACCAAGGCCAAATAGCCGGGGAAGGAATTTAACAACAAACTACTTCGTTGTTGCCGATAACGTAGTACACATATAAAAAATTATCCCCTCCCTCTTCAACTATCATTTTCATTTATAGAAAATTACCCCTCCCCCTTCAATTACCCTTTTTATTTATAGATATTTCATCTACATTTCTACAGTGGATTATTATGACCTTCTTTTCAGGATACATTATTTATCAAAATTAAGTATCTTGTTAAAACATAAAACGTTGCAGGTAAACTACCCTTTTCCCTTAACCGATCTTCACCAAAATCAATAGGTCTTGAGTCCTGTACAACTCAGGGACGTATGAAAAAAATGATTTGATTCTGTTTGAATGTGCGGCAGTTATCGTTCGTCATAGAAAAAATTACCCTTGTTAAAACATATAACATTGCAGGTAAACTACCCCTTCCCCTTAACCGATTTTCACCAAAATCAATAGACTCTGAGTCCTCTACAATTTAGGGATGTATGCAAAACATTATTTGATTTTATTATATATATAAACTTTCACAATATGAACTTACTTTCTTTATCACTTCCCCATACGTTTCGAGGTGATGTTCCTCTTCCTCAGTGGGAGTAAATACTGAATGTCATTTTACAGAATAACGGTTATGGACTAGGTGTGTGTGGTGGGGGTTGATGGTGGGAGGGAATTGGCGCTGAGGTTCAAATTGTGTGTTTGGATCAGTGTATCGAATAGTGTATGTGATCTATAATGTAATTGTTCATTTAATATGTTGTTTGGTTGTAGTGCGTGATATCTGTATATTTCAAATTGTTCAGCTGTGTTTAGTTTTCTACTTTTAGGTAAGTAGTGTAATATTTCCATGTTGTGTTCTATGTTTGTGTAACTGTGGTTTTCATTTTGTAAATGTATTATTTGACTTTGTTTGAATTTGTGGCTGTTATCGTTTGCCATAGAAAAAATTCTACACACACACACACACACACACACACACACACACACACACACACACACACACACACACACACACACACACACACACACACACACACACACACACACACACACACACACACACACACACACACACACACACACACACACACACACACACACACTTTTTGAAAAATGACTTTTCTTCATGTTTTGAGGGTAGTACAATCAGAATCAGCCCTTATCTCGAACAAGATTGTTATCGCCATCACCATACTTCCACTTCCTTATGGAACATGGAAGTAAAATGACTTTTCTTCATGTTTTGAGAGTAGGGCAATCAGAATCAGGCCTTATCTCGAACACGATTTTTTTTGGCATCACCATACTTCCATTTCCTTATGGAACATGGAAGTAAAAATTTGGGCCAGTCACCCCTAAATTTGGCACCCACACTCCTCTGTTACCCATCATGTGTGAAGTGGATGGTTGAGAAGTTTCTTGTATCGGTTTGGGACCAATAATGCAAGTACCAGTATTTCAAACCCTCCATATTCCAGCATTGTCTGTATAAAATCTTGTCATTTTTCCCAGTCACGAGGATTCAGTTCATGGACTACCATCATTTTGTAGGGATGGAAAATTTAAGTCTGAATGCAGAATTCGTCTGATAGTCCAGTTGGATATATTTAAAGTAGAGGAACGATGACGCACCAGATGGTGATGGCTGCCTTAATTCTGTGTTTACAGGGGGTTCATAGGTATCGCTGCCTTCCTGTTGGTTTCCATTTTGTTGATATTACTGTAGTTCTGAAATTCTCCCTTGTACAAAAAAAATATTAGGGGCCTGATCATAACAGCCAACATTGAAATGTTGACAAAATCTTCTGTGAGTGATTCACTGTTTTTATGAAACGTTTCAACAGCAAAAGTTCGGTGTGTTATGTCCTTCACAACTGAATTGGCAGTGAGTGTAAAGTGCCATGCCTGCCATCCCACCATTCCATGTCCGTGACTCTCCATGTGACACATTAATAAAACAAAAACTATCAGATATTTCTGCTGCACCCCATTATATAAATGTCTAAACATGGAAATATTTTCAAAACTTTTATTATAATTTTAACTAATAATTTTCCCTCCTCCAGCCTTTAATGTGTGTGTGTTTGTGTGTGAGTTTTGAACAGTGAAGGAGGTGTGAAGAAGTGCACGCATTTTATTATTCCTGTCACTGTGGTTTTCCATAATTTTGATGTTAGTCTATTAATATAAAGAATGCAAAGTGTTAAAGTTATTGATTTTTTACATCATAAGACTGAGCTGTAGGCTGATCCACAAACACTGCTTATAAACTTTACTAATGGACAAATACGATTACTTTAGCATGTTACTGTACTATGTATTTATTGCAGTAAGAGTGGTGATCATGGGCAGATTAACCATTAGGCTGACTAGGCTGTAGCCTAGGGCATGGGACTTTGGGGGGCACAAAATTTTAGCTAAAAAATAATAAAATTTTACATCTAAATGTAAAATTGGTAATAAATTACAAGGATAAAAATTTGAGTTCATTTTTAACACAGGCGCCTGTTTGCGAGAAATTATGGTAAAACTGTACATAAATAATAGAAGTGCTTTCCAAACTGTTTTTTCTGGTTATGAGTCATTGGCGGCCAGCACTCATAGAACTATGCCGCCACCCGACTTTTGTTTAATTGCCGACCATGTTATCTATTCCAAAAACAAAGTGTCTCCTTTTCGGCACAACAACTCACTACAAAGTCGAAAAAAATATTGGAGGCAACAAGTGAATACAAAGTGCACACATGAACATTAATAAAAAACCGTACTGAATAAATGTCTACTCAATCACTCGCACACAAGATAACAAAACTCATTTAAAACAGCATCCACTGTTTAGAAACACCAAGATAAGGAACCACATAGACTAAACATCCCATAGACCAAAAGGCATAATGAACACGGAGAATGAAATACTGTATTGTACAGAGAGGGACAAAGAGCCTCTGTTACAGCGTAATTTGTTATCATAATGAACTTTAATTACGATTCTTGAGTATAAATAGACTAATACTGTTTATCACGCAAGGTTTATGACAACAAAGAAGCTGGCTAGTTATGCTTCTTTTATGAAAGGAATAGTCATATCAAAGAAACAAGTTGTTTGTAGTTTTATAAACTGAAAACAATTTTTGCAAGTCTATGCTTACTTTGCCGCCCTCCTGGCTATGCCGCCCGGGGCGGCTGCCCCCTTGGCCCCCCCTAGCTACGCCTCTGAGTGTATCCTACTTTTAATTTATTTTCATTAATGGTGAATGAACTAGTTCATAAACACTGACTGAGTGGATTACTGTGTAATGAAGTTTTGTTTAAAAATGTTGTTTTCACGATGAGCAACCAAAGTTCTAACATTTTAAGAAACCTAGTGGAACGCAATACAGGAAACACTCACAGGAAATAGTTGATAGGAATGAGTCTCTATTAAAAAAAATTCCAAAATTAGACACATTCTTCAACCGCCCACCAGAAAGTTCGAACTGTAGTATAAGTGATAATAACTCGGCCTTGCCTCCCCCGACACTGACCTCCAGTGCCATGGACTTGGACTCTGGCAGCAACGGCAACCTCGTGGAGACGCCACCGACACCACAGCCACCTGAATCACCCAATACTGAGGAAGGCAGCGGCACTCTCATGGAGACGACAACACAGCTACCCGATCCCGAGGTAGAGTCTAATGAAAAAGTTGATTTTAATGATCCTGCTAAGTGGGTTGTTAATGATAATTTACGGGACTATTTTGTTGAACACAGCATAAGCCAAAATGACAATTTAGATTTTTCAAAAGCTGCACGTCAATATGCCAATCAAAAAAGATTTTTATCCAAAAGTTTGTTTTATAAAAACCTTAAGAATGGCGAAACTGTCAAACGTAGTTGGTTATCATTTTCCCCATCAACTGGGAACATATTTTGTGTTCCATGCAAACTTTATGGCGGTACCACTTCGATAGCAACTAGTGGATTTAATGATTGGAAGAACCCTAACATAGTGTACGACCATGACAATAATAAAGAACATATCAATTGTTTGAAACAATATTTATCAAGAAGAACTTTATCAGGAAGAGTTGACAAAAGCCTGATGGCACAATATCAAGAAGAAGTGGCTTATTGGTGAAAGGTTTTAGAATGCGTGGTTGAAACAATCAAGTTTTTAGTGTCGAGGGGGCTACCATTCCGTAGTGAAAATGAAACTATAGGATCGGTAAAAAATGGGAATTTCCTAGGCTGTATTGAGCTCATTGCTAAGTTTGACCCATTTATGGCTGACCACTTAGCCAGTTATGGAAACAAAGGGCGAGGTGATCCATCGTACTTGTCCTCAACCACTGTGGATGAGCTTGTGTTACAGCTAGAGGGACAAGTGAAAATGAAGATCAAAGAAGAGGTTGTGCAAGCTAAATACTTCTCGATAGTTGTGGATTCAACACCCGATGTTTCGCACACTGATCAGTTAACCTTTATCGTTCGCTATGTTCTTCCAGATGGCACTCCTGTGGAGCGCTTTATCACGTTTTTACCAAATACTGGGCATAAAGGTGAAAACCTAGTGGAAGCTGTAACTATGCTTATTGAATCTTCGGGTCTTGATTGAACAACTGTAGGGGGCAAAGTTACGACAATGTCAGTAACATGTCAGGTTGCTACAAAGGTCTACAATCAAGAATTATTGAATTGAATCCTTTGACGACCTATGTGCCTTGTGCAGGCCACTCTTTACAACTAGTAGGCTCTGCAGCAGTGAACAGCAATGATTATTCAGTTGCTTTTTTTGCTCTTGAACAGCAGCTTTACAATTTCTTTTCCTCTTCTACAAGCAGATGGGAGATATTGTTGTCTCACTTGAAAAAGGACTCTCTTGTGCTAAAAACGTCTAAAACTCACTGGAGTGCATGTGCAGATGCAAGTAAAGCCCTTTACAAATCATACAATGAAATTATTTCCGCATTGGAAGATATTAGTACGGATAACAACCAGACAAAGGATGTGCAGTATGAAGTAAGGAATTTGACTGAAAAACTAAAAAGCCTGGAGATAACAATCATGATTTGTTTGTGGCATCGCCTTTTGGAAAAGTTTCTAGATGTCAGTGAGAAGCTACAAGGACAGAGCGTTGACATGGATAGTGTGATTGGCTTGTACAGCTACTTGCAATCATTTGTTTCCACACTTCGGGACGAGAGAGAATTTGAGAGACTGGAAAGCGAGGCAAAGAAGATGTGCAAATCAAATGTCTACAAAAAAAATACGAAAAACGCACTTTGATGAAACATTTGAAGACACTGCTGCTGCCGCTTTAGATGGGAACGATGGGAGGCAATCTTTCATTGTTGAAAACTACTACATTGCCTTAGATTCGCTTCTGATTAATTTGAACAGAAGAAAATCAATTTACAGTGATATACATGACAAGTTTGGGTTCTTATGGAAATTACCTGAACTTTCTGAACTAAATAATGACATAATAAGACAAAAAGCTAATCACCTTCTAGAAAATTATGCTTTTGACTTGGATCAGACATTTCCTGATGAGTGTGTGCATTTAGCTCAGTTTTTAAAAGACTATGGACCTGTCAACCCAGAAGAAGAAGAAGAAGAAGAAAATGCGATCTGAAGCAAAACCACTGTTGAATTTTTTGAAAACGCTTAACTTAGAATTAATGTTTCCTAATGTTGAGATAGCTTTGCACATTTTCCTGTCCGTCACTAACTGCAGTGGCAAAAATCTTTTTCAGCTTTGAAGATGGTGAAGAATTATTTACTCTCAAATTTGCGCCAGGATAAACTGACCAGTGTAGCCCTCTTGTTCATTGAAAGTGACTTTCTGCAAGGACTTGATTTCAGTGAGGTGATTAAATAGTTTGCTCAATCTAAAGTGAGAAAAAAGAATCTAGCTTGAACTTTACATGAGTCTTAACAAATCCACAAGATATTTAACTGATTGTCTTCTTTAAGTAAATGATGTTAAATGTACCCTTAATAAAACTGTTATAATTCTGTAACTACTTAGTTAATTTTCTCCTTATAAAAGCCATGCAAACTACAAATGGTTGAAGGTATAACTTTAAAACAATTCTTGGATTTCGTTGTCCATGACGTGTCCGTTACTTAACTAAATATCACTATAATATTGACGACTCGGAACACTAAGTTTTTTATAAGTAAAAACGTAAAGTTTTACCTTACATCCTAAACCAGCTTTCACCTATAGAAGGCTTCATCAGAGGCTGTCGTTAGTAGCGCTGCTCGTCTTGTTGTTGGCGACGAGGTAGTGTTTCGAAAGATTGAAGCTGTGTGTGTGTGGTGAGATGTGTTCGAATAATGCGTGCGATTTGAATTGTGTCTGTTCATTTAGGATGTCGTTTTTATTTGTTTTTGTGTGTTTGCATATTTCTAATTGTTCTAGAGTGTCTAGTTTTCGGCCTTTTGTGTGTACGTGTAGTATGTTCATGTTATTGTCGATGTTATGTGAAGCAAACCACACATATAACACTACAGAATCTACCTTCGCAAACCACCTCATTGAAGCAAACCACACATATAAAAACATCGACAATAACATGAACATACTACACGTACACACAAAAGGCCGAAAACTAGACACTCTAGAACAATTAGAAATATACAAACACACAAAAACAAATAAAAACGACATCCTAAACGAACAGACACAATTCAAATCGCACGCATTATTCGAACACATCTCACCACACACACACAGCTTCAATCTTTCTAAACACTACCTCGTCGCCAACAACAAGACGAGCAGCGCTACTAACGACAGCCTCTGATGAAGCCTTCTATAGGTGAAAGCCGGTTTAGGCTGTAAGGTAAAACTTTACGTTTTTACTTATAAAAAACTTAGTGTTCCGAGTCGTCAATATTATAGTGATATTTAAAACAATCTCTGAAAAATAGCCTCAGTTTTCAATTCTTGAGACTATTTCCAAAAACAGTAAAACATTTGAAATATTCCTAACTAAGAAATATATTGTAGGGTGTTTAAAGCTTCATTCAGCCCCTTGGAAATAAACGTAAGAGTAGCCTATGGGAGGTGAGGGGGTGCTAAAATATAATTAGCCTAGGGCATCAAGATACCCTGGTGGTGGCATGACATAAATTTTAGCAAGAATAATATCCAATTTCATTACATTACAGTGTTTTATAGTTCATAGAACTGATCCTACTACTGCACAGTGCACCCACTGTAAATATAGTCTACTGTACAGTACTTGACTTTCAGACAATTCAAGTTTTGAACATGTTTTCGGGAATGCATTATGTTTGAAAGTCGAAGACCTCCCATATATAAAAATTATGTATTAAAATTTAACACATTTGTGTTTGTTTCAGAGGTTGTGCTGAGGCGCATTTTGTGTATTTCAAGAAGGGCTATCGAACATTCAGGGAAGCTTTACAGCACTGTGATGGAATCACTATGGTAGCCATTCGATTGAAGGTATGTTCTACTTAACTATACTAAATGATCTGACATCTGGCATTCTCAGGACTGGCAAGTTGCCAGTTGGCAGAAATTTCTGGATAACAGAACATTGTTGTTTTAGTACTTGCATATTATTAATTACTTCTTGTGATAATTCCTATCCTTGGATTTCGTTGTCCATGACGTGTCCGTTACTTAACTAAATACAACTATTTCATTAACAACTCAGAACACAAAGTTTTTTATGAGTGAAAACATAAAGTTTTACCTTACAACCTGAACCGATTTTCACTTTTAAAAAGCTTCTTCAGAGGTTCATTTCAATATTGTGAATTTGTACGTTTGGACTATAGCCCGTCTTGCTGAGTTAAATTCTTGGATTTCATTGTCTATGACGTGTCCGTTAGGCTACTTAACTAAATACAACTATTTCATTAACGACTCGGGACACAATGTTTTTTATGAGTAAAAACATAAAGTTTTACCTTACAACCTGAACCGGTTTTCACTTTTAAAAAGCTTCTTCAGAGGTTCAGGTTGTAAGGTAAAACTTTATGTTTTTACTCATAAAAAACTTTGTGTTCCGAGTCGTTAATGAAATAGTTGTATTTAACTCCTATCATTTGGGATGTTGGATATCTTGGATATCATACAGACTATTTTAACATTTTGTACTGCTGCATGGAATAAGTCAGTTGTATTCATGCCAAACCATGTCTTTAAATTTCTCAGCCATGAGATTCTCGCTCGCCCAACTCCTCTCTTTCCCCTGTAGCATTGACTGCAATAAGTAAAATATCTGTTCATTTTTCATGAGATGTCCCAGATACTGAAGCTTTCTTATCTTCACTGTGTTAATAACTTTCCTTTCTTTCTTCATCTTTCTAAGAACTTCAACATTAGTTATGTGTGCTGTCCATGAAATGCTTAGTATTCTATGGTAAAACCACATTTCGAAAGATTCCAATTTTTTAGTTGTGGGTTCAGTCAAAGTCCAAAATTCTACACCGTAGAAGAGGACCAAGAATACGTAGCAGCGTAAAAGTCTTATCTTTGTGTTTATTGTTAAATTGTGACTTTTTAATAAAGTGATCATTCTAGGTGTACACTGCTCTTGCATTTTCAATTCTGCTCTTTATTTCTTGAGAGTGGTCCCATTGTAATACCAAGATATGTAAATTAGCTTGCATCTTTTTACTTCATAACTTGAACCTCCGGAATTTTGCCTTGAACATAGCCATGATGATATTACTAGAGATATCTAAACGATGTTTAATGTAGTGGTTTCTCGTTCCCTTCTACATCCCATTGTCGTTGACTAGTAACTAGTTCATCCACCTTCGGGGCCGATTTCTCAACCCCAGGACAATGAGGTGGCCTACCACTTGCCAGTAGTAATTGTACATGCCTAAATACTATTAAGTGTAAAATCTAATTACTGTAACTGCAAATCAAAACCTGTTGTACTCTTAATTTTAAAAATCAATTTAAAATAAACTTAATTACATTTAATCCATAGCAAAATATTTTTCATATTACAGTACTGTATAATACAAAAATATTACAGAAAGTTCATGTAAATGTTTTAATTATTTTTAAAGAAGTTCCTTAAGATACTGGGTGGGCACAAGTCAGTGGCAGCTCGTCCATACGATTCAATAGTTCAGTGAACCCCCCCTAAATAATTTAAATATGTTTAAGGATTTGTTGAGATAATGGTTTCATATTTAAATAACAAGATTTGCGGGATTAATCTTATTGACTGAACAGTAATGGATTCGCGTAATAGGCGAATTGCTTACTACTGTTGCTTGGAGGTACAAAGCAGCTCTCAGCACCTCCTGGACAGTGTAGACAGCTTTGGAGGGGGAAATTAGTTTACGCAAAACTACATTCAACAGTCGGTAATCCCAAGTGTTAGCGATATAGACGAATAGTTCCAACGAGGGCCGAACCGCACTGACCGGGAATTTTAACATATTCATAGTACTGCCATTCGCCATTTATGTTTTTTACCACACGATTTGTCCATTTACCATCAGTTTTGTGTCAAATTTCTCTATTTCATTTAGAATGCAATGAAAATGTGTGCAGTAAAGTCTTAAAATCAAATAATGTAGTGAAGTAATTGTATTCTGAAAATAAAGTGTTTGGTGGTATTTTTGTGTGTTAAGTGATCAGGTATTTCTTATTTTTGTGCTCAGTTCATTGATTTGGTAAAATGAATAATGTTCAATCTATTATAAAAACAAATTTTTCTTCTCTCTCTCTCTCTCTCTCTCTCTCTATTAAAGATAAATGCAAAATTAAGGAACTTGGTAGGCCCCTTTCCATTATAAATATTGAACAAATAACTATCCTTTTATTTTAACTATATATTTTTAGAATAATTTACAAACAGCATAAACATAATTTAATATTAGGCCTACTAAAAGATATAGTAGTTATGTCTTCGTGTTGAGACCCACCCCGTGTGTTATTTGGAATGGGACAATTGCTCTGATCTTAGTAGAAACATTCAGACATTGAACCCCCAACTGTCAGAACCACGAGCCGCCACTGGCACAAGTGTCTTCCTTTCATACCAAATGGCTTACATACATACACAGGTTACCTAGTCTAATCACAGAAAGCCTAATTAAATGCACATTTTTGTTTCAGACTGGCACCAAAACATCACCCGCATTAGAAAGACTTACCAAATATGTAGAACAGGTGCAAGAATTCGATACATATGTAAGCATTGAGCCGTGCGATATGTTTCTTTGGATACGCCCATTAGTCACAAATACAACTAGAGGCTATTATATTTTCCCAGGATCGTTTTCAATGGAACCGTTTAAAGAAGTTGTAACATGGATTTTGTACGTCGACAGTGTAACAATATGCTGCCAGGAGGTACAAATACTTAACAGATTTTAAGTACCAGATTGTGTGTGTGTGCATGCAAATCTAGTTGTATGCCGATTTTATAAAAATAAGTTTTTTATTATTTATTTATAATATACTACACAATTATATCATAGACAGGGTTTCAGACTAAGTACAGTATTATAGATCATCATATGCCTTGTGAAAGATCCCTGATCTCCAACCATCAACCATCGTCTCCACTTGCATCTACTCCAGGCTTGAGCCTTCATCTCTTCATTCACCATCTCCTCATTGTACATCATCGAGTGGCTTCAGTGTTCTTCTCACCCCCTTCTTGACAGTTCCACTGTACTCTCAAAAATTATTCCCTCAGGAGCAGTCGTGTAGTGTGAATAGAAGCATTGGAAGCACCACTTCTCTTTTGAAAAGTAATATACAAGGATTGTTCAATAGAAACACATTTAGAGGTTGTAAATCATTTTTATTCAACGATGTTAAAAGAAATCTCCATTAACATTAAGGCATGAGTCCCACTGTTGCACTAATCTGTAGATTCCCTGCTGGTAAAATTCTTGCGGCTGTTTGCGGAACCATTCGCTAACAGCAAACTCTACCTCAGTGTTTGATTTGAACCGCCGTCCTTTTAGTGATTTCTTTAATAGGCCAAAAACATGATAATCACATGGGGACAATTCAGGACTCTAAGGTGGACGTAAGACTTCTCACTTTATACGACCAAGCAGATCTTGAATCGTCTGGGCTACATGGGGTCGAGCATTATCGTGGAGAAGAATGACACCATTTGTGAGCTTCCAGAGACGTTTATTCTTGATGCTGACTCGTAAGCATTTTAAGCTGTCTGCATATCGCTCATTGTTGATGTTGGCACCAGGCTTTTTAAAATCTAAGAGCAGCACACACTGATAATAAAAAAATACGGTCACTATTACTTTTCCTGCCGAAGGTTGGGACCAACATTTTTCATTTTTTCGCCTCTGGAGATTGTGCATGCTTCCACTGCATACTCTGACATTTGGATTCTGATTTGTAGTGATAACACCAAGACTCATCACCAGCAACAATTTGGTGTAGAAAGGCATTACCTTGTTGTTGATAGTGCAGCAAATGCTGTAATGATAAGGCCGAACGCAAATTTTTCTGCTCATCAGTAAGCAGTCGTGGAATCCGCTGATGCTCAATATTTGAGACAGGTCTCTAACTTAGATGTGCCTATTTGCGCATAAAGCAGTTTCCAGTTGTCTCACATTTTCATCTAATGCTGCAACACATGCAGGTCCGGGATGGGACAAATCTTTAGTGGATCCTCTTCCTTGTCGAAATTTATTGGACCATTCAACCAGTGCTATATGAGAATAACTATAGTCACCATATACAGCATTCATTCTCGTATAAATTTCCATTGGCTGATGCACCTCAGCAGCCAAAAACTGAATAACAGCACTTAGATTATCTTTGGACAGATTTTCTGTCATAGATGCCATTTTTCAACCCAGTCACAACGCTTAGAAAAGAGCAAACTGCACTTTTGACAGACGCATCACTAGTACTTAAACAGACATAAATAAACGAATTCCGTTGCCATGGCGACGAAGTCATGGCTGCGCATACAGTGTTCATTCTTGCATAAATTTCCATTGACTGATGCACCTCAGCAGCCAAAAACTGAATAACAGCACTTAGATTATCTTTAGACGGATTTTCTACCATAGATGCCATTTTTCAACCCAGTCACAATGCTAAAAGAGCAAACTGCACTTTTGACAGACGCATCACTAGTACTTAAACAGACAATATAAATAAATGAATTCTGTTGCCATGGCGACGAAGTCATGGCTACGCAGATCAAACGTGTTTCTATTGAACAATCCTTCCTTGTAGTATATTAAATATAAATTTAAGCCTACTCAAGATTTGTTCAATAACAAGTGTGAACCATCAGGAAAACAAATAAATCACCACCAACTACTAAGTTAAAAACAAGTAAAGAAAAACTATAAAAAAAGAACTGCTATTTAACTCTCCAAGTCTGCTGGACAGAACACCTGATTGTTTAGTGGTCGAAACATTGTGTGATAAATTTTACAATGGTTATTATTGTCTGACCTGATCCTTCTGAGACGAACAATTAATTGTTTCATTGGCATTTACCATTATCCTCAGCCAGTGTGAATTCAACTAGCGATTGAACAGTTGAGGGTGAGGATGGTAGCAAGTGTGCTGAAATAACTGTTCCACTAGAAAATAATTAGTAGCGTGAAACAAATTGTGTTCTCTTTATACCAGCAGAAGTGTGTGTGTGTGTGTGTGTGTTTGTCTTCTAATAAAGTGTATATTTTTAATTTTAATTCAAACACTTTTTGCTACAGTCTATTTCTTGATGCATATATAATTTACAATTCTTTACCTCAAGATGTTTTTTTCCTTATTTTGTACATGGTTCGGGAAGCCTATTGTTCCCATCCTCAGCCTTCTTGATTTTATATCTTGTGGAGTATTTTTGTTTTGGTTGGTTGTTGTTATGGTTTCCTGTTGGTTTTTGGTATTTTATACTGGTGTTATTGTGTGTGATTGTGGTGTATTTATTAGCTTTTCGAGTATTTTCAATGTTGAGTGCTTTGAAAATTGTGTCATGTTTTGTATTGATTTCTATTTGTTCAGGAATTAGTCTGTTTTGTGTTTGTATATTTGTAAATTTTCCCATATGTTCGTTATGGTGCCTTTGTGTGGTATGTGCTTATTAGTGTCATGTTGGTTATGTCTGGGAATTCATGTCATAGGACAAACAAAAAACAACTAAATAAACTTTATTTGAACATCTAAACGCCTACAAAAAAAAAAAACAGAAATATAAATCTAATTTGGCCACACATGCCATAAACACAGGACATGAATTTCCAGATATAACCAACATGACACTAATAAAGCACATATCACACGAAGGCACCATAATGAACATTTGGGAAAATTTACAAATATACAAATACAAAACACAAAACAACTAATACCTGAACAAATACAAATCAATACAAAACAAGACACAATTTTCAAAGCACTGAACATTGAAAATAGACAAAATACTAATATATACACCACAATCACACACAATAATACCAATTTAAAATACAAAAAAGCCAACAGGTAACCATAACAACAGCCAACCAAAACAGAAGTACTCCACAAGTTCAAAATTAAGAAGGCTGAGGATGGGACCAATATGTTTCCCGAAACATCTCCAGAAATTTTAAATATATTATATATGCATCAAGAAACAGACTGTAGCAAAAAAGTGTTTGAATTAAAATTTTAAATAACTCAAAAATATAAAATTATCTATACTTTTGTTCTACATACTTGATTATGTACACCGTACCATATTTGATTTGACAGATGGGTGCGTTCCACCAACTACTGAACAGTAACGGCCAGCCAATCGTTAACTGCAGGGAACTTCAGATGATTAAGAACAGGCCAATCTACAGAGTCTATTAACTATAGAAGAAAATTAACAAAAACGTTTCTCTTTGTTGTTTGTTTGTTTTTTCATTATTTTCATACTTTTGTGAATTTCTGTATACAGAAAGCAAGTCTGTACTATTTATCAGTGTTTTATTAAATCAAAAAATAAATTCATTTTAACAGTAAGAAAATGCTTACCCTCTGATTTGAGTACACTTGTTTTTTCAAAATTTTGGGTTCCCAACATCATCCAAAATTGCATGCAACACTTGGTCAACACTGAAAACTATTTATTGTAAATTACAGCAACACTTTTGTAAATTACAATATAAAAAATCGGTACATATAATGCCTGTATTTAGGTATCCTGGCACCCCTGGGTCAAAAAAGAAGCAATTGCTCCCCTCCCCCAAATATAAAGAAAAATGAAGTCTTTCTATGCCTTGTTTGTACAATAAATCAATGAAACCCAATAATTGTATTTTCGTATTCTTGAGGTAAACATTGGGCCAGAGTAGTTCTTTGAATTGAAAGACCATGTCTGTGAAGAAACTGTCACAACAACCAAGACTGGCACGGAATTGTGTATTGTCTGTTTCCAGACACTGAGCGATTTCCTACCTTCAATCTGTATCCATTTCAGTAGTAATGGTGAAAGGTCCACTTTTATAAACTTGACTACAATATATAGTTGCTGATCATGAGTAGTAACACTTGATTTTTTTTCCACTACCAAACATTAGATTCCACTACATCAAATTTATGGAATGTGGAACAATTACCATTATCTTTTGTAAATTTTATTACATATAATTTAAACTGAGCCGCACAGGACAATAGAGATGATCTTGCACTCATTATGAATATACTATCTGTTTCTTCACAGCACCGCAATACTGGTAATGAACCACAGAATAACAATGACAAACAAGTACAGAAACAGTGTAACTTTACAACTTAAATTGACAAGAATACATACCCCCCGATTCTGACGATCTTACTTCGACTTACCTTAAAAAACAACCAGAAGATCCCAAAGCCCTCATCAAGGTCGCCACGATATTTTAAGGAGCAAATATGGAAACCGTTACACTCTTCCCCAAAAGAAATAATTTAGATAATTTAAATCCCTTATATAAAAAAACTCTTCCAAGTTCGTTTAGGCGAGCCTTTTGGTACAGATTATAGGTTATGGTTCCGGCGTAATAATCATACTAACACATGGTTAGATACCAAACAAATCTTATTTTATTACCAAACATCACACTAATTTCTTTTTACTGGTGTAAAACAACTAAATTAATTGACAAACGTTTTGAGACAAAAACATTATAATACGTACACAAAAAATTTCTTAACTCGCAAACCAGTACTTTTCTCTTTCTCTTTATACTCCCTCCCCTTTTTTTAGTTTCTATATATTCGCACTCTCTCTCTCTCTCTCTCTCTCTCTCTCTCTCTCTCTCTCTCTCTCTCTCTCTCTCTCTCTCTCTCTCTCTCTCTTTTACATATTTTCATGAGATCTCATTTTTGATATATTTTAATTTCAGAAAAATATAAATTGATATGTAATTTTAATTAATTTTGGCCAACGAATTTTGTCTTTGAGGTTGGAGCGACAGGTAGATACCGACAAGTCGGCCTGCCTTCGTAGTGATAGTTTTGTTGTTATATTTGTTTAAAAGTTTTAATTATTGGCAAGATAAGGATAATAAACGACGGTATAGTGATAAATGTTGAAGGGTGAATGTGGGTGTTACAGTCTATTGGAAGAAAAGAAAGTTTTGTGAATGGGTATAGTGATATAAATCAGAATGTAGGTTATGTGCCATGATTAGAGATATTAATGAGTTTGCAAGATTTGTTGGTTAATTGGTATAGGGAGTGTACGTTATTTAAGTGTTAAAAATATATATATTTAATAGGTGTGGAATGTTTAAGGCAATAAGTAAGAAGTAGGATTTAATTGAAATAAACTTAAGAAGTAGGGCAAAAATTAAGTACAACAGATAAGGTTGTTTTGTTATGATAAGTGTTGATAAAGAGTAATATGTAGAAAGGGTGGCTTGCAGTATAATCAAGATAAATAGTGATGTCGGTAGCGCAGCGGATTTCTGTTTGGAGTTTTGGGGGTTCGATTCTGACTGAGGAATTAAAAATTTTTATTTGGGATTTTGTTGTTTGTGTCTTTTAAATTATAGTGGAACTTGTTTGTGATATTTATTTTTTTTTATGTATTATATTGTATTTGAATTTAACTTATTGTATTATTTAATGGTGTAGACGAGTTGTTATATAGTATTATTGTATTGTATTGTTATGGTATGTTATTGTATATTATATCACTATAATTTTATTGTATTGTATTTAAAAATGAATCTATTGTATTAATTAATTGGGAAGGCGGGTTGGCTGATAGAAGTGTGGACTTCCGACGGGTCGACTGGGGTCCTGCTTTTTGCGCGGCCAACAGCCGTAAGAAGGTTATTAAAAATGGATAGTGATGAGTATAGTACACACGATCGGACAAAAAAAAGAAGAACAGTTGGATCAGGTAATGAGGAAGCATTCAGAAGAAGTAAAAAAACGATGAGATCACCAGTTGAGACGTATAGTGCAAGTGAAGACAAGTTAGATATAATATTGAAAACTATACAAGAAATGAAAAATGAGTTAACTGAAGAAATTAAACAAGTAAGAGAGGACAAAAGGAAATATGCGGAAGAAATGGAAATCATAAAAGAGTAAAACGAAGCGCTCAGGAAAGAAAATATGAACATTAAGAAGGAGTTGACTGAGGTTAGAAATACAGTGGAATATTTGGAGAAAGATAAAAGGAAAAATAATGTGATCATAAGTGGATTAAAAATAGGTGCAGATAACAAAACGGAGATTAAAAAGAACGTAGAGAATTTTATAGGACAGTATCTGGAGGTAAATGTGCAGACCAGCGAAGTGTATAAAATAGGGGAAAAATGTGGGTAGTTAGATTAGAAAAGGAGGAAGATAACATGAAAATTCTAGAAAATAAATATAAATTAAAAAAGGATACAGGTACTGAAGGAATATACATTAATAACGATTTAACGAAGCAGGAAAGAGAAATACAAAGACAGTTAAGAAAGATGGTAAAGGAGGAGAGGGAAAAAGGAAGGGAAGTTAAAAAGGGTACAACAAAGTAATTATAGATGGAATAGAATGGAGATGGAATAAGAGTAAAGGGAAGTTGGACATAGCTAAATCAAAAAACTGAGTAGTAATGAGAGGACGGACATAAAGGGAACGGACAGAGCAGAGAAACTGGATAGGATAATGGGGAGAGCACATGAAGTAAATAGACGTAAATGGAATTTAGGAACATGGAACATCAGAAGTTTATATAATAAGGAGGAGGAAATAATTAAAGAATTGGTAGGATATAGATTAGAAATTTTAGCACTAAGCGAAACTAAAAAAAAGGAAGGGGTAAGATTATTATGAATGGTGATCACGTACTTATATATAGTGGAGTAGATGAAGATAAGAGAGCTGCAGCGGGGGTGGGATGCATAATACACAGGGATTTAGTAAGACAGATACGGAAATGGGAAGCAGTATCAGAAAGATTACTACTGGTGGAGCTGGAAAGTCAAAAGGGAAAATATTTTACAATTATAGTAGCATATGGACCAAACGAGGATGAGAAGGTGAAAGTAAAAGATAAATTCTGGAAAGAACTATCGGAAGTAACAGAGGAAGCCAAAGGAAATAAATATATTGTCGGTGACTTTAACAGTAGAGTGGGTAAAAGAGATGAGATATATAAAAGAGTAATAGGAATATATGGAGAAGAAATGAGAAACAATAACGGTAGGAGAATGCTGGATTTCTGCTTATTACATGATCTTATTGTGACGAACACTTTTTATCAGCACATTGATATACATAAATTCACAAGGGAACAACCAAATAGGGGAGAGAAGTCGATAATTGACTATATACTAGTTGAAAGGACCAATAGGAAAATGATAATGGGCACTAGAGTCTGGAGAGGTGCAGAAATATATAGCGACCATTTAAGTAGCGAAATATTTAGTAATGACCAAATGTAAAGAACAATTAGATAAAAAAACAGATATACAACAGAGAAGGAATAATAGAATATAAATCTATCTGATCGTATAAGCTGAAAAGTAGAGATGTAAGTAATAGGTTTAAAAATGTGATCGAGCAAAAATTACAAAAGGTAAGTGAAAATATAAGGCATGATAATATACACCAAGGCTCGAGAATAATGAAAGATATAATTATAGATACAGCAGTGGAGGTTTGTGGTGTTACTAAAATGAATAATAAAAGAAAACAGACGGTATGGTGGACTAATGAAATAAAGGAGCAGATTAAAAGGAAGAAAAGGGAATGGAAAAAGTATACAGATTATAGAACTGTGGATAACTATGAAGCATATAAACAACAAAGAAAAATTGTTAAAGAATTAGTTGGAAAAGTGAAAGAGAGTGCATGAAAAGATTTTGGAGAAAAACTGGAAAGAGATAGGTGGGAAAATCAAAAGCTTTTTTTTCAGAGTACTGAAATCTTTTGGAAAAGAAAAAACTGAGAATGATATATGTATATATAATGCTAATGGGAAAATACTGATAGAAAGAAACGATATAATGAATAGATGGAAAGAATACTTTCAAGGATTACTAGGTGGTAAGGAAATCAACAAAGATGATCATAAAGTCAATATTAATGAAGAAGAAGATAGAGAGGATGGTGAAGTTGCAGAAGAAAAAATAACGATGCATGAATTAGAAGCAGTGATTAAAGGACTTAAAAGTGGGAGATTACCTGGAACAGATAAAATTACAGGAGAAATGATAAAGAATATGGGGAAAAGGGGGAAAGAAATACTTTTAGAAATTATCAATAAAGCATGGACAAGTGTAGACATACCAAGAGAATGGGAGGAAGCATTGATAGTTCCTATTTTTAAGAAAGGTAACGCAAGAGATTGTAATAATTATAGGGGTATCAATCTGTTAAATACAATTGTTAAGGTTTATGAGCAGATAATTAATAATAAATTGGTCCCAATTTTAGAAAATAGTTTGGAAGAATCGCAGAGTGGCTTTAGATCAGGGAGAAGTGTGCAGGATCACATTTTTACTCTGCAACAGATATCTGAGAAGCCGATACAACAAGATAAATTGGTATGTTTGGCTTTTATTGGTCTTGAGAAGGCTTTCGATAGTGTGCCTAGAACAAAAATATGGGAAAGTTTAAAAACTAGAGGAATAAGGAGTAAAATAATTAAGGTAGTACAGAGGTTATATAAAAATAATGTTAATTATGTAATTGGTAAAAATATGAGGTCGTTAGGATTTACAACAAACTATGGATTAAGACAAGGAGGTGGACTGAGTCCGACATTATTCAACTTGTATATGGACGACATTATTAAGAAGTGTTCACTGAAGGTTAAGAAAATGCATGTTGGATACAGGAACTTGCGAAGTATAGAAGTAGCAGAAGGGGCTTTTGCGGATGATGTAGTGCTAATGGCTACAAGTGAAAGGGTGTTACAGGGTAATTTGAATATATGGAATGAAGTTCTCCAGGAAAAAGGGATGAAAATAAATAAGACCAAAATAAAGGTAATGGTAATGGGGGAGAAAATAATAAATATAGAGATTGGAGGAGTGAAGTTAGAACAAGTCAAACAATTCAAACATTGTAGGGGTTATAATAGACAGTAATGGGAAACAAGAAGCTGTATTAAATGAAAGAATTGAAAAGGCAATAAAAGTATACTATGCATTAAACAGTAGATTTATAAATAAGAAGGAGATATCAAGAAAAACGAAAATGAGTGTGTATAAAACAGTATATAGACCAGTTTTAACATACGGCTGTGAGACGTGGGTGCTATCCAAAAGCCAAAAAAGTAAAATCCAGGCGGCAGAAATGAAATATCTTAGGAGAGTAGTGGGAGTAACAAGGAAGAACAGAGTTAGGAATACACAAATAAGAGAGGATCTGGAAGTGATATCGATTCTGGATTTTATTGAACAGAGACAACTATGCTGGTGGGGACACATGCAGAGAATGGATAGTGATAGAATGGTAAAACAGGTTTGGGAGGCAAAATCAGGGGGGAGAAAGAAGAGAGGAAGACCGCGACTGAGTTGGGATGGAATGATGGGAAACATTTTGAGAGAAAGAGGCTTGGGCTGGAGGGAAGCGAAGACATTGTCAATGGAGTAAGATGGAAAAAATTTGTATATAGAGTGTAGTTGATGTACTTATCATATATTGATGTAACCCGACACCAATATGGTATAAGGGTATTTTGATAATAAATAAATAAAAATTTTGTCTTTACTATTACTTATCTGCACATGGTCCGTTACACCATCACTTGTGATTCACTTTAAAATTAAACAATAAATGTTCCAAGTGTCTCTGATCACATCTCCACTGCTGTATTTCACTTTACTAGATCGATTGAAATTTTTACCATGTTCACCACTTTTGTATAACAATTCTTCGGTAGGCCTATTATGACTGTTTCGGCCTACCAAAAATGCCCAAGGCCACGGTTAAATTACGTCCTTACGATCTGCTGGTGAGTACAAGACTGATCTTAACTGCGTGGGTACGCTAGCCCCGTTTTTCCAACGCCGTTCAAACTAGTTTCAAGCGGATTTCCACCCGCCTCCTTGTAACGTTTATAATATATAGAAACCACACAACACGAGAATATACTACCTTACTTACCCCGCTGACTACGATCTCTTTACGAACTTACCTTATTATAAAAACCAGAAGATCCCAAACTCTCAAGGTCGCCACCACATTTGGAAAAGGGAATGTGGAAACCTTCTTACACTCTTCTTTTTATGTGATACTATAAACAATTATAAAACATAAAATTACAAAATCAAATTTTCATATACAAATTTTTATCTACAAACCAGTAATTTCTCTTTTACTTTTTCTTTTTCCCTTTTTCTCTCACACACTCTCTCACTCTCTTTACATATCTTTTTAACCCCCTTTTATTGAGCTCTTATTTATTTTGTTATAATATTTTTCTTCTTTGGCACTGTTACTTATCTGTACTCTGTATCCAAATGTTGCACACTATTATGTTGCAAGTCCCCTTTTTATTCAAACACCAAAATTTACGTTTTAGAACTTTTTATTCCACCATCACTGTTTTGAACTGTCGTTCACTGTTCCATTATAATTTAGATACACCTTGGTAGGCCTATTATAACATTTTCAGCCTACCAAAGAAAAATACGCCCGAGGCCGCGATCTTAGATGGCTTGGGCACGCTATCCACGTTCTTTGTGTATCGGCCATGAGGTTCAACCGGATGTCCCCCCGTTTCCTGCCTTTTGAAGATTCTAGATGTTTCTCGACTCCGGAAGTTCGGTGTGACATTGAAAACACATGGAGCTCACATGATCCAACTGTGACGTGATGATAATTAAGCAAATACCTCACCTTATATGGTAAGGTCTGTTCGACTTGAGACATGAGTCACCTACTTCGTTATAACTTCCAATACGCCCCTAACAATGGATTTCATAAAATTATTACACAAAATGGTTATGCCCCTTTTTGACCCATTACAAGACCCCCAATGAAAGGTTTTATGTAAAAACATAAAAACTCTCATTGCCTAAACCTAAAAGGATCAGCTAGGATATGGCACCACGACCCCCCTTATTTCGTTATTAAACTGTGGGATACTCACACCCCTAATCTGGTGTCTGTAGCTGCACCTGCATGACTTTACTGGACTTCCTTCCTCAGGATCCCAACACCATAAAGCCAGACAGGCACTAGGCGACTCTCCCCTGACACTCTGGCCAGCACAGGTCTGCCTCCACAGTACCACCCAGACTCTGTAACAATCAAGTAAATATCGGTATGGAGAACCATACATGACTTCCATGTTCTAAGATGTATATTTAAACTCATTTTTGAAATGAAATATTTCCAAAGAAACTACTTCTTTCTACTTACTGCTTCAGCCTTTGCCAGTACTATGGTCACTACCATATACCACCTCACATTATCGCACTCTGTTTTCACTGATGATGGAAGTCGATGGCACTGCCGAAACATACGGTTTTGCAGAAAACATTGGTCTACAGCCAAACAGGATGGGAAGGAATTTTAACAACAAACTACTTCTTTGTTGCCAATAACGTAGTACATATATAAAAAATTATGCCCTCCCCTTCAACTATAATTTTCATTTATAGAAAATTACCTCCACCCCGTTCAACTAGCCTCTTCATTTATAGATATTTCATCTACGTTTTTACAGTGGATTATTAAGATCTTCTTATCAGGATACTTTATTTAGCAAAATTAAGTACTTTACTCTTGTTACAACAAAAAATGTTTCAGGTAAACTACCCTTTCCCCGTAACCGATCTTCACCAAAATCAATAGGCCTTGAGTCCTCTACAACTCAGGCACATATGTAAAAAATTATTTGATTCTGTACGGCAATTATCGTTCGTCATGAAACAATTTCTCTTGTTACAACATTAAATGTTGCAGGTAAACTACCCCTTTCCCTTAACCGATCTTCACCAAAATCAACAGGCCTTGAGTGCTCTACAACTCAAGCACATATGTAAAAAATTATTTGATTCTGTTTGAATTTACGGCAATTATTGTTCGTCATGAAAAAAATTTCTCTTGTTACAACATAAAATGTTGCAGGTAAACCACCCCTTTCCCTTAACCGATCTTCACCAAAATCAACAGGCCTTGAGTTCTCTACAATATAGGGATGTATGCAAAACATTATTTGATTATGTTTGAATTTACGGCAGTTATCGTTCGTCATAGAAAAAATTACCCTTGTTATCACATAAAATGTTGCAGGTAAACTACCCCTTCCCCTTAACCGATCTTCACCAAAATCAACAGACCTTGAACATGTAAAAATTCAGGAATGAATGCAAACAAATTTTTTAATTCTCTTTGAATATGCGGCAGTTATCATTTGTCATAAAAATTACCCTTTTAAAACATAAAATTTTGCAGGTAAACTACCATTTTATCTTAACCGATCATCACCAAAATCAACAGACCTTGAGTTCTCTATAATTGAAGAAGGTATGCAAAAAAGTATTTGATTCTGTCTTAATTTACGGCAATTATCGTTCGTCATATAAAAAATTACCCTTGTTAAAACATAAAATGTTGCAGGTACACTACCCTTTTCCCTAAACCGACCTTCACCAAAATCAATAGGTCTTGAGAACTCTACAATTTAGGATTGTATGCAAAACATTATTTGATTCTGTTTGCATTTGCAGCTGTTATCGTTTGCCATAGAAAAAAATTACCCTTGTTAAAACATAAAACATTGCAGGTAAACTACCCCTTTCCCTTAACCGATCTTCACCAAAATCAATATATCTTGAGTACTCTACAATTCAGGGCTGTATGCAAAAAATTATTTGATTCTGTTTGAATTTGCGGCTCTTATTGTTTGCCATAGAAAAAATCTACAGACAGACACACATACAGACACTTTTCGAAAAATGACTTTTTCATGTTTTGAGGGTATTACAATCAGAATCTGCAATTATCTCGAACACGATTTTTTTTGCCATCACCATACTTCTATTTCCTTATGGAACATGGAAGTAAAAATATTAACAAATGGCCTTTCACCATTCCATATCCTTAACCGATTTGGGTTCCTCCTAGACGTACTGGTTTGCCTTTATCAAAGTACTTATTTGTTATCTTACATATCTGAATATATATATATATTGTAACAATTCGTAAAATTCGAGTTTCGGGGTTACAAAAATTATAATATAACTTAAAAAAAATTTTGTTTGAAAATAAAAAAAAAATTAATTAATTTATTTATTTATTTAATTTTATATATTTATTTCTTTTAATTACTAATTTATTGGATTTATAATGTTCGAATAACAATAATTGTTTTCCAGCGATAAATAGACTATAATATGTGATAATCGATTAGTAGTTTTCAGTTATTCAGTGATTATACTCATTCGCAATGTTCTTCTCTTCTTTTCTGGGAGTCCAGGGTTCATATATTACCTGACATTGTGCCGATTCTAAAAAATTAATCGGCGCGTGTTCGGTATTTGCTGTACTGTATTTAGCGGTAGCAGCGGTTGAGATAAGTAATCTGCAACTGTAATACCATAAGAGCGGTGCTTGATTGGTGCTGCCCTATAGCGTGAGCCACGGTTTACGAGGTCAGAAACGGAACTACGTTTTCTGGAAAACTTTATCTCTGGCCGACCGTCGTGCTGTTAGCTTCGCTTGCATCTACTCCGGTAGAGAAGAACAAATTTGTTGCACCATCTTCAACCTATGGCAGGCTAAACGATAACAGATCTGCGGTAAGTTACGGCAATATTATTATATATATCTATTTAAAGTTTTACAAATGAAAAATTGTTTAATAAGGCCACATTAAGTAAAATCAGATAACCTTTTGAGTCACCACGTGTTGAGTTGTGCAATACGTAATTTAAATGTAATTTTTTTTGTAATATAGTAACACTACATCAATTTCAGAAAGCTTACTAAGGCACCAGAATTGAGAAGAATGTACTTGCCAAAAAGTATTTATTTAATAAGTATAGAAATGATTGTAATCAAGTAACCTTTCGAACCACGTGGCAAAAATCAGAATATGTGTAAATTTTATTAAAAGTATAACAAGCCGAATAATTAGCTAATCAAAATTGAATTATGTTAACCCACGTGGGTAAAGTTTATTAATATGAAATTTAACAGAACTAAATGTTTTCAAATAGGGCCTGTTGGCCATATAACCTTGCCAAGTGTGTCAATTATCATATTTAAATAGCCCTAAAGCTGGTTTAATATTATATGTGGGTTTTGGTGCATGTGAAGTTTCTGGGGGAATTTGTTTGTGAACTCTAGCTGATAATATGTTGTATGATCAGGGTTCCTCGATGAAGGCGGGGACCAGCTCCAACCTGAACTTTTAACATCCAGATTTTCTCTCTCAACTTCATCTGCCGGAGGAGAATAGCGAAGACTAACACAAACACCCTATCATGTAAGCCAGATGATCACCACTTCACACCCATGGGAAAAAAAATAAGGTGAACTCAATCCATGTTATATATTCTTTACACATTGTGATGTAACTCACTAGAGCCAGTGGACATTCAATCACTCAACAACATGACTTTAAGTTTTAAACATTTTAATTGGGTCCCCGATTAACGGGACAGAATAGTGCGTGAATTGGGAGGGGAATCTTTTGTAAATTTTATTAATTTGTTTGTATAATATGTGAGCTCAGGGGCTGACATGCATCTGTGGCTGCTCACCATTTAAACGTGCAATTCCTTCTTATTTTCAGTATAAGGGTTTCATTACTGCTACTAATTCATTCAATCAACTTGTAATTTCTCTGTTTCAATTTAGTGTTCATTTTATATATTAATTTCTCATTTTTAAATTCAGTTTGGTTTATATAGGGATAGAAGTTTCTTTGTTAGTTATGTCGGGTCACCAGTTTAATCCTGTATAGGTGCATGTCCATGCAGAGTTAAACATGCTGTTGGGACAGGTTGAGTTATGCACTGTCTGGCCTATGAACATGTCGGTCTTTGGGCCAAAATTACTTTTAAAAGGGTTATAAGGTTCATGACACATTACTATTTTCAAAACTTAGCAATATTTATCGATATATAAATTCTTTTAATTAATTATGATCACTGGGGTGTTCACTGTATTCTAAATTTTATTTCTCCCAGTCTAAGTGCCCAGTGTGGCAGCATTTTATAATAGTATTAGGCACTTGGCCACATTTTGAATTTATTATGTCCTGGGGACTACTGGTGTTGCATATATAATCAGATACACATGTAATGTGTTATGCACATATTAAGAATTAAAACCTAATATGGATTTTCATAAATTATGAAGGATGTACCTCATGGGGGTAGAAAAGGGTGTGGCAAGAGATATATGTTATAATTGTCCTGTGTTGTGGAACATGTATATGTATTGTATATTCGTGTGTGTATTTTGGGGGTTCTATATGTATTGTACATTTGTGTGTATTTTTGGGGGATTAGATATAGGACCTAAAAGGAAAATATAAAACATAGGGTTTATATAGATTTATTAATTTCTAATAACCATTTTGAAAGGGAGAATAAGGATTTATAATTATTAATTTCAAAAGACATTTTTTTTAAAAAAAGGAGAATATAGATTCTATCTCTATTAGTTTTCAATTGATATTTTTAAAGAGAATTAATTATTTTTAATTAACATTGATGAGGAGTATGTAGATTTGTCTCTATTAATTTTCGATTAATATTTTTCAAGAGAATTAATTATTTTTAATTAACTTTGTCAAGGAGTATATAGATTTTATCTCAATTAATTTTCAATTGATTTTTTGTTAAGAGAATATAGAAAATAAATTTTAGATTTATTAATAATTTCAAGTAACATTTTTTTTTAAGAGAATAAATTATTTTTAATTAACAATTTTAAGGGGAAAATAGAATCTGAATGTTATATTTGTTGATTTTGTAGGTAACAGAAAGGAGATAGAATAAAAAAGGATTTTATTGATTGTTAATTTTGTGAGTTTTAATTGCAAGTCCCGTCTCACTGGATCCAGCGCATTTTTGGCTTCTCTAGGCTTTGGTCTAGTTTTAATTATCTTGTGGCCCCTCTTTAAAAAAAAAAAATTTTTTTTACCAGTCAAAGTTAAAGCGGGGTTACATTTGGTAGCAGAGCGTGGTTAAGATTAGGGTCAACCCTTGGGTCCTTTGGGTGTGACGGGGCTTGCAAACTCAGGAAACATTCTTGGGGTTCAGATGGAACTTAGCAGAATTTCTAAAAGGCCCTATATCTAAAAGTGACTATGTTTTGTTAGGTTTAAGGTTTTGTGTATAATATGTCTATGTACTTGCCCGCCTGTTGGATAGTTGAACAGTAGGTTGCCACGTGGTGTGAAATTTTAAAGGGGGACATTCCTTTGGAAACGCGAATTATCCCAGATCTGTGCCTAGGTGGAGATGGTTTGCGTATTACCTTGCCTATCCTAATAGGGGAGGCGTATCATTTACACGGTATGGCCCGATCGGCAGTCGGTCTCCTCCGAGAGATGGGAGCCGAAGTCATTAGAAATATTTTTGAGAATTGTCGTTGGTCGGTGATTTTGTTGTGTTGTGTGTTAGTGTGTGTGTCGCGTTCCTTAATGTGTAGTGTTGTTGAGAGAGCAGTTCAGGTAAGTGGGCTGGGTCCTCGCAACGGTAGGGGGACCCGCAGTCTGCTCGAAGGAAGAGTTTAGTACTCGAGTTTTTTTTCTGATTCCTGTCTTATTATTGTCATTATTTTGTAGGTGTTAGGTGTTTTGTGGGAGTTATGTTTTGTTGATTGTGTATTGTGAATTGTGCATTCTGGCGGCGGTATGCTTTCAGAAATTACCCCACCCCCTTTCAGGAGTTCTCCAGAAACTTTCGGTGGTGAATGAATTTGATGAGGACCAGCTGCTGGTTTTCTTGGACCTTGTCCTGCAGTTGGCAGATTTTCCGGGTGTGTCCGATGGGGAGGTCTTGTCCCTTATATACCCGTATTGCCGGGGTTCATTGGCAGGGTTGGTCACCAATACTCTGCGTCGGGGCGGCAGTGTCGACGCTTTTCATGGGGAAGTGTTGGATTTCTTCATACCCCATCGCCGATGTTCCCAGCTTAAGTTAGATTCATTCTATCGCCTACAGGCCAACGGAGAGGCGTTGGGGGACTTCGTGCAGGACATACGGAAAGCTGCCCGGGTATTAAGATTAGGGTTGCCCGAGACGGAAGTAATACAAGCTATTCTGGAAGGACTGAATCCCCAAGAGAGATCGCGTTTGATATTCGCAGACCGTCCACATTGTTTCGCGGATCTGTACCGGTTATGTGTGGTTTCTAATACTGTCAGAGCAGGGGACGAGTCCCGGGGAAGAGGTGCTACTGATGTTCAATACTCCAGTGGGTTGTTAGAAAGAGCTAAAAAGGACAAACATGGCGGTTGGGGAAGAACACAAGAGACTGTCAGAAAAACTGTATATTCTGGAAGTAATGGAGGCTACAAGGGGGTGACAAGTGAGAAGACGGTAGCAACGGTTACAGCAGAGAAAAGAAATAAGTACGAAATTAACAGGGAAAGAAGAAGTTATATTAGTAAACCAACATCGGCAAGTAGGGAGCCTGTAGCAAGGCGTTATTCCTATTGGGAGAAAAAAGAAACTTTGAAGCTTCCAGAGGAATTACCAGTGCCTAATAGAGTAGTGGATGAAGAAGGTGAGGAGAAAGAAGAAAAGCGAAGTAACTTCTGTGGATCAATACCAGACGACAAGAACACGTCTGTTGATACTGAATTACAGGACTCAGAGGGGACGTCATGGTTGAATCCAGATGCCGCAGAATTTGTTCCGGTATCTCCATCTCAGTTCATGACGGATCCAGATCCGGTAACATCATCATCGCCTACGCCGGGAGATGAGAAGTCACTTGATGGTGAAGCTTTACCATAGTCAGTAGAATTTAATTTAGACATTGCACATGGACCTGGACAGCTGGATTCCAGGTTGGGAAATGTTGAGGAAGTTGTAGTTGCTGAGAGTGGTGAAGAAGAGGAATCGAAGGAAGAGGCAGAAGAGCGGTCTGCACATGCTGCGCAGGGGAGTATAAGTGTAAGTGTTAGGGAGGCTGCAAGTGTTTCTGAGGTTGCGGATGGACAAGGGGATGTCCAGGCTGCAAGTGTGGTAGAAGTAGATGAGGTAGAAGTTGAGGAGAAATTGGGTAGTAGCGTTGTGGAGTGTGTGAGTGAGAATGATGTAGTGTGTGAAGATGTGCAGACGCTTTTGTAAGTAGTGTTGAGGATTCCGAGGAATGGAAAGAAGTTTTATGCGGACCAGGTGAGCAACTAGAGGATGAAGATGTGCAGTGTCGTGATGGTGATTTGGATTATGTAGAGGAGGAAAAGAAAGAGGTGGAAGAAAGAGAACCAGGGGACGAAGAAGGGGAAATTGCAGAAGAGAAGAAAGTAGAAGCAGAGGAGTTAGAGGTTGAGGATAATCCAAATCGGGGTAAAAATAGTCAGGTAAGTTGCCTTGATTATAATTCAGAAGAAACAAATCAGTACAGCTCAACACGAGATAGTTTCTCAGAGAGTGGTGTCCAAAAGGAACGAGTACCTAAAGTTCGTCATAAAAAGGTGAGAAGAAGCGGTTAACGGGTAGCGGGTAGATGTTCCCCACAGTCCCAGTGGTGTTCGTCTACTTCAGGGTTGCGCCCCTGCCTCCGTGAGCCTTGGTTTTCTCCACCCATCCTTATTCTCGGAGGGAACCATGTCCTTACCCTTAGTCCTAACTATTGACCTTTCAATGATCCTTGCCCCTTTCATCTTCCCAATTTTCCTACCCCTCCCCTTAGAAAACAAAATAAAATAAAAATTAGAAAGGAAAAAAAATTAGAAAAGGAAAAAAGAAAAATATCAGAAAGCAGTTAGAAAAGAAGTTAGTTGGAAGTGTTGTGACTAGGTTGGTGGAGTGATGTTAGTATTAGATTGTTGGTGTAGTTTTCATTTTTCTTTGTTGTTGATTATTGTATGATCGGGGCCATGCCGCATTCCCCGGTTAATTTCCCTGGTAGGTTATTTTTGGATTAAGTGTGGGTTGTTAGACGATGCCGTGCTGAAGTAAACCCCCCCTTGCTAGTTACGCAGTATTTAAAGAGTAAGAGAAGGGATAATGTTCGCGTGTCCTCTATGCGGTTTTCTCTGTCCGGCTAAGTGGGGCCGTCCACTCTAGTGTAGGGATGTGGGCCAGCCATATGGCAAGGATGGAGATGCCTTGTTGGTGCATGTGCTGGTCGGTCCGAGAGGTGGACGAGAGAGTAGTATTACGGTCACTCACATACCAAGGTGGGAGATACCTTGTTTGGTCTTCGGACGAGTATGTGAGTGGGACCAGTAGAAGTAGGTGTGGTCACCAGAGAGGGTGACGTGTCGGGGCAGTCCTGTGGGGTTGGCATGGCGGAGAGGGTCGCGTGGAGATGAAAAGGCGTTGAGATTTTCCAGTCCTGTGAGGGGGGATAGAAGTTGTCCTGAGTAAGTATCGGTCGTGGGGTCTCAGTTTGTGAGTTGGGAGGCCTTGGGAGGTCAGAACGTAGGGGGGGTGCCTGATTCTTGTCTTTCGTCTTTTCTCCTTCTATCTCTTGTCGCTGTATGCTGACCCTGATCAAGTCAGCATGCAGTACCCGCACACATGCATACACACTACACTTCTTCTTCTTTCCTCTTCCTTCGTTTTCACCCTGAGCCTCTGTTCTCCCGAGAGCGGATAAGTTTCTGAGATTTCCCAAGACAGCCAAGAAAGTTGTAGTATTATGACGAGCCAAGAGGCTGCGAGTTAGCTTTTAGGCAACTATGTTGCCCTTTTGGGGTGAGGGTGTGCCGATTCTAAAAAATTAATCGGCGCATGTTCGGTATTTGCTGTACTGTATTTAGCGGTAGCAGCGGTTGAGATAAGTAATCTGCAACTGTAATACCATAAGAGCGGTGCTTGATTGGTGCTGCCCTCTAGCGTGAGCCACGGTTTACGATGTCAGAAACGGAACTACGTTTTCTGGAAAACTTTATCTCTGGCCGACCGTCGTGCTGTTAGCTTCACTTGCATCTACTCCGGTAGAGAAGAACAAATTTGTTGCACCATCTTCAACCTATGGCAGGCTAAACGATAACAGATCTGCGGTAAGTTACGGCAATATTATTATATATATCTATTTAAAGTTTACAAATGAAAAATTGTTTAATAAGGCCACATTAAGTAAAATCAGATAACCTTTTGAGTCACCACGTGTTGAGTTGTGCAATACGTAATTTAAATGTAATTTTTTTTGTAATATAGTAACACTACATCAATTTCAAAAGCTTACTAAGGCACCAGAATTGAGAAGAATGTAATTGCCAAAAAGTATTTATTTAATAAGTATAGAAATGATTGTAATCAAGTAACCTTTCGGACCACGTGGCAAAAATCAGAATATGTGTAAATTTTATTAAAAGTATAACAAGCCGAATAATTAGCTAATCAAAATTGAATTATGTTAACCCACATGGGTAAAGTTTATTAATATGAAATTTAACAGAACTAAATGTTTTCAAATAGGGCCTGTTGGCCATATAACCTTGCCAAGTGTGTCAATTATCATATTTAAATAGCCCTAAAGCTGGGTTAATATTATATGTGGGTTTTGGTGCGTGTGAAGTTTCTGGGGGAATTTGTTTGTGAACTCTAGCTGATAATATGTTGTATGATCAGGGTTCCTTGATGAAGGCGGGAACCAGCTCCAACCTGAACTTTTAACATCCAGATTTTCTCTCTCAACTTCATCTGCCGGAGGAGAATAGCGAAGACTAACACAAACACCCTATCATGTAAGCCAGATGATCACCACTTCAAACCCATGGAAAAAAAAATAAGGTGAACTCAATCCATGTTATATATTCTTTACACATTGTGATGTAACTCACTAGAGCCAGTGGACATTCAATCACTCAACAACATGACTTTAAGTTTTAAACATTTTAATTGGGTCCCCGATTAACGGGACAGAATAGTGCGTGAATTGGGAGGGGAATCTTTTGTAAATTTTATTAATTTGTTTGTATAATCTGTGAGCTCAGGGGCTGACATGCATCTGTGGCGGCTCACCATTCAAACGTGCAATTCCTTCTTATTTTCAATATAAGGGTTTCATTACTGCTACTAATTCATTCAATCAACTTGTAATTTCTCTGTTTCAATTTAGTGTTCATTTTATATATTAATTTCTCATTTTTAAATTCAGTTTGGTTTATATAGGGATAGAAGTTTCTTTGTTAGTTATGTCGGGTCACCAGTTTAATCCTGTATAGGTGCATGTCCATGCAGAGTTAAACATGCTGTTGGGACAGGTTGAGTTATGCACTGTCTGGCCTATGAACATGTCGGTCTTTGGGCCAAAATTACTTTTAAAAGGGTTATAAGGTTCATGACACATTACTATTTTCAAAACTTAGCAATATTTATCGATATATAAATTCTTTTAATTAATTATGATCACTGGGGTGTTCACTGTATTCTAAATTTTATTTCTCCCAGTCTAAGTGCCCAGTGTGGCAGCATTTTATAATAGTATTAGGCACTTGGCCACATTTTGAATTTATTATATCCTGGGGACTACTGGTGTTGCATATATAATCAGATACACATGTAATGTGTTATGCACATATTAAGAATTAAAACCTAATATGGATTTTCATAAATTATGAAGGATGTACCTCATGGGGGTAGAAAAGGGTGTGGCAAGAGATATATGTTATAATTGTCCTGTGTTGTGGAACATGTATATGTATTGTATATTCGTGTGTGTATTTTGGGGGTTCTATATGTATTGTACATTTGTGTGTATTTTTGGGGGATTAGATATAGGACCTAAAAGGAAAATATAAAACATAGGGTTTATATAGATTTATTAATTTCTAATAACCATTTTGGAAGGGAGAATAAGGATTTATAATTATTAATTTCAAAAGACATTTTTTTTAAAAAAAGGAGAATATAGATTCTATCTCTATTAGTTTTCAATTGATATTTTTAAAGAGAATTAATTATTTTTTATTAACATTGATGAGGAGTATGTAGATTTGTCTCTATTAATTTTCGATTAATATTTTTCAAGAGAATTAATTATTTTTAATTAACTTTGTCAAGGAGTATATAGATTTTATCTCAATTAATTTTCAATTGATTTTTTTTAAGAGAATATAGAAAATAAATTTTAGATTTATTAATAATTTCAAGTAACATTTTTTTTTAAGAGAATAAATTATTTTTAATTAACAATTTTAAGGGGAAAATAGAATCTGAATGTTATATTTGTTGATTTTGTAGGTAACAGAAAGGAGATAGAATAAAAAAGGATTTTATTGATTGTTAATTTTGTGAGTTTTAATTGCAAGTCCCATCTCACTGGATCCAGCGCATTTTTGGCTTCTCTAGGCTTTGGTCTAGTTTTAATTATCTTGTGGCCCCTCTTTAAAAAAAAAATAATAATAATTTTTTTTTTACCAGTCAAAGTTAAAGCGGGGTTACAACATTCTACTATATATCTTTTTACCGAGGAATAAAACTCAAAATTGTAAGATTAAAATGAATTTATTAAATTTATAGCAATTAATCGACTTTGAAATCGATCTGCTAAGCCACACCTCGCAAACTCAAATCTCAGGGCAATTGATTTCGTTATATAAATTATTAATGTTAAATTACAGGTTCTTTTAGCTGTTATTTAAATAGTCAGAGAAAGAGCAAAGCTGAAAAGTACAACACTTACAATAAATATCGGTATGGAGAACCATACATGACTTCCATATTCTAAGATTTATATTTAAAATCAGTTTCAAAATTAAATATTACCATAGAAACTACTTCTTTCTACTTACTTCTTCAGCCTTAATCACAGTACTGTGGTCACTAACGTATACCACCTCACGTTATCGCACTCGATTTTCACTGATGATGGAAGTCGATGGCATTGCCGAAACGTCTGGTGTTGTAGAAAACATTGGACTACGGCCAAATATCCCGGGAAGGAATTTTAACAAAAACTACTTCTTTGTTGCCGATAACGTTGTACACATATATATAAAAAATATGCATACAATTAATGGCTTGTATAAGTTAATGATTGATCTCCATTAAGTAGTGCTCAAGTTTCCAAAGTTTTAATATTATGATGTCCGTAATTAAAACATCAGAGCAGGTTTAGTGTGAATGAGGGTACACTGTGGAAAAAAATTTTCAATATTTCCTATTGAGCGTTGCTTAGAGTAAAGCTGCGAATCTACAGTGTATGTTTCACAGAACAAACACGCGAAAAAGAAGGAGCACTCCGAAGTCACTCATGGACCCTCAGCATCTTGCAGAGGGTTCATTCCCTAAAGACGAAAAGTCTGTCTACGAATCGTTCCTCTGTAAACACGTGCAGTTACACTGTCCAGCGATCCACAGGAAGCAAATTGATGTCCATTTTTTCGGCTTGCACGCGTTATGTTGGTTTGGGTTTCGGCACTTTCCATTTAAAAAGCGTGCAAATGTAAGAAAATAAACATGAGTGAGGCCAGAAATAACGTGAATTGTGTGTGTGTGTTACCTGCCTTTTTATTGCTGTAGGCATAATAATAAAATGGAAACGTAAACATTACATAACTGAGATATGCTTACCTGCCACGAACGATATATTATTTTATACATGGAGGAGTTCAGTGACATACACACGCAGGCCCGTATTTTGGATGTATAACGCCCCTGTGCAGGCATTAATTTTACGCCCCCTATTCCCTGAGCTAAACTTCAGTGTCGCTATTCGTTTACAGACTATGGACAATAAATTGTTTAATTACTTACTTCAATTTTAAACTGTATTATAGACAGTATTTAAACTTAACTGAATACACAATATATGAAACAAAGGTGCAAGTTAAACATTTATACATTATTCTGAAGACGATATATGGTAAACACATAGAAAATAATCACTACAGTTTAATAACCTCAGTTAAAAATATCACTGAAACATCCAATTTGGTCAGTCAAACGTATATGGTACAAACACTGCAATTTGATACTAACCATTTTGTGAAACTTACCAAACTTAGAGAAATGACTTTCTTCTGACTTTTGCATTTGCAAATGCATTTATCACTTCCTCAAAATCCAGACTGACAGTGATGTCTGATTCTATGGCGAGCACTCCAAGACTGACCAGTCGTTCTTGATTCTGTGCTGTCCGTAGATAGTTCTTGATTCGTTTTAAAACTGAAAATGACCTTTCAGCAGAACAGTTTGTTGCTGGAGTACAGTTGTAGATCTTGAGTGCAGTGTACACATTTGGCTAGACATCACTAATTTTCTTCGAAGCCAACATTCTGCAGAGAAATGGAAGAGATGATAATTTGTTACCATCTTCTGTCTTCATAGATAACAGATAGCTTTTCAAATGGATGCATTCTTCACCAAAGCTGCTTTCTATGCCGGAATCATAAATGGCTCGAAGTTTCTCTGCAGCATCATAAATTTGAGGAGCTTCTAGTTTGGTGATATTTGAGAGAAATGAAAATATTAAATTATATTCTTTGTAGAGATTACTCTCTTCTGTAACTCAGTCTGGAGAGTTTGTATGATCTTGGAATATGAAATTTCCATTCGTCTCCAGATCTTGTCGTGTTCCAAGTCATCTGATCCTAGTTCTTCTTCAGGACTTTCTGGCTCTGCTTCTGATTCAGATGATTCATCAAAAAATCGCCTACGTTTAATTTGACGTTTTGGTCTTGAAATCTCAACAGCTGAAGAAGAAGGAACTGATTCCAGACTCCTGATCTGATTAAGTTTCTTTTCAGCTGAATCTCTGTGATTGGGGAAACAGGTCTGAAGCTCAGTTAAATACACTGTAAGAGAGTCGTACATTTCAATAACAGTGGAAATGTCCATTTCCTGAGCTTGCAATTTTTTCATGACTTTGCCAAATTGTTGAAGAATAGAACCCCACACTGATGTCATGAATGCTACCTCAATGCTATTTAATTTCCTAAGAAGACCATCAGCTTGACATCTACCTTTACCTGTTTCATTTTCTGAAATAGTTCTTAATGCAGAAACCACTGCTTTCCAATCTGCATCCAAGCTCTTGCAAGCATCCTCACGTGCACACCATCGAGTTGTTAACAGTGATTTCAATGTCATGGTTACAGAATCAAAAAATGTTTCCAAGATATTCCATCTCCCTGTAGAATCTGCGAAGTAATTATATAAACTTTGCAATAACTCAAAAAACCGTACTGCAGCAGTACAGCATTTCACTGCTTGTGAACCAACTAGATTCAGTGAGTGAGCTGCACATGGAATGAAGAAAACAAGAGGATTTCTTTCCTTGAGTCTTGCTTGCAAGCCAGAATGTATTCCAGACATGTTGGCCGCGTTGTCATATGATTGACCTCTACAGTTATCAACTTTCAGACCATGTTGTTCTAAAGAATTCATTAGTGCTTCAAAAAGCTTTTCTCCAGTATGGCCTGTATTTTTCATAAAACAGAAATCTTTCAACTGAGAGCCCACAATCAGTTACATATCTAGCAACTACACTTAACTGGTCATTATGAGATAAATCTGGCGTAGAGTCTACTATGACTGAAAAATATTTAGAAGAAATAACTTCATTGCCTATTTTTTCACTCACTGACTTTCCCATAAGATGTATTAATTCTTCATAAGTTGCTGGTGACAAGTATGATGTAGATCCTTTTCCAGGATTACTGAACCGTGCAATATGGTCAACCAGAAAAGAATCGTACTCTGCAATTAATTCCAAACACATCATAAAATTTCCATTTTTCACAGAGCTAAACTTCTCTTCGTCTCCACGAAATGCTAAACCCCTAGAAGCTAGTTTTTTAACTACAGAAACAACTCTTTTTAGTACATTTCTCCAATATGTAACTTCATGTTCATGCTGGCTGAGCAATCTTTTGTCAATTCTGTTCATCTCATTTCCTCTACTTTTCAATTTTAACAAGCAGTCTCTGTGAGAAGCAGAATTTTCATGTTCGGCTATTCTTATGCCAGCATGGCTCCAATCATTGAAACCAGATGTTGCAAACTGATATGTACCACCGAATAATTTGCATGGGGCACAGAACAGTGATCCTTGGCTGGGAGAATAAACAAGATATTCACGGTTCATAATTTCCACATTTACTAAAATCCTATGGAATAGTTTCTTGCTGCAAAACCGTTGTGTTCCATCAACATATCGCCGCGAGGACTGTGAAAAGTCAGCGTCTTTGTTTTGATTAATACCATTTTTTATCAAATAATCCCGAGTGTGATCAGTGTTTTCCCAATATAATGGATCATTACTAGGAATGGACACTGCAAAATCCACTTCTGTAGAGAGTGTAGCTTGTTCCTGTACTTCGAGATTTTCGACTTCCACATTGTCTTTACTGTTTTCCACTATAATTTCACCCAAATTTTCAGGCCTACACTGTTCACTTTTGTTTTCACCATTGAAATATGAGTCCAGTCGAGGTATTTTCTGCAAAATTTTACTCTCCCTCTGTCTTTTTTCCTCAGCTTTCTTGCGATATGCAGCACCACTTAACCTAGATCGCCCGTCCATACCGTCCCTAAGCTATTATATCTTAACGGAAAAACCTATAGAAATACTGTTTTGTAGAACATTTAAAACTGAATAATTCACTGTCAACAGTTAAAATACTCAGCGTATTGTATAAAATGCCTTGATTTTGAAAGTTAATAACAAGTTGGAACCACGTGGAACGATGAAACGCCAACTTAACTCTGAATTAATAACAACATACACACCAAAGAATATGCACACATTTAGACATTTTGCAAAGATAGTTTAACAGATTACTAACTCTATACTCAACACTAAATCCAAATTTTACGTCCTATAATTTAAATAATACGAATAATAAACGTTATTTATAAACGAAAACACTGCTCACACCTTTACACTTTCGTACACAACGCAGAACGTAACCTCCAAACACAAAGCTGCAGAGCACGTGTAAAATTATTCACCACAGCCAAAGAAGGAATGAATACCAAATGTTTCAGAAACTATCCGCTAGAGGGCAGCACGAATACCATTCCAATAAACGACGTATGACGGCAATACTAACGAAGCAAAAGTTGAAAACGTAAATATACGTGATTACTGATTTTGGCCCGTCTGACAAAAAACGTGTATATACGTGATTAGTGTTCAAGGTTAATGCCAGAGCCAGAACGCTAATCTACTTCGGGCTTTATAATGATATGAAGCGATGTTTTTTTTTAACCAGCTATATATTGCCGCCCTGTGCACCTGCACATGTTGCACATGCCTAAATACGGCCCTGTACACACGTACAGAAGAATTATATATATAAAGATATTAACTCATACATAATTTACATTAAAATGAAAAAATTATAATTTTTTTCCCTGGCAACAAAATTATTTTATTTTTAACAATTACCATTGTTTGAAAAAGTTTAAATGAATTTTCAAGTACTTTACTGTTGTTAAAACGTAAAAGGTTGCAGGTAAACTACCCCTTCCCCTTAACCGATCTTCACCAAAATCGAAAGTCCTTGAGATCTCTACAATTCAGGGACGTATGCAAAAAATTATTTGATTCTGTTTGAATTTGTGGCTGTTATCGTTTGCCATAGAAAATACGCTTGATAAAAAAACTTTGCAGGTAAACTACCCCTTCCCCTTAACCGATCTTCACCAAAAACAATAGGTCTTTAGTACTCTACAAATCGGGGCTGTATGCAAAACATTATTTGATTCTGTTTGAATTTGCGGCTGTTATCGTTTTCCATAGGAAATAACCTTGTTAAAACATAAAACGTTGCAGGTAAACTACCCCTTTCCCTTAACCGATCTTCACCAAAAACAATAGATCTTGAGAACTCTACAATTCAGGACTGTATGCGAAACATTATTTGATTCTGTTTGAATTTGCGGATGTTATCGTTTGCCAAAAAAAAAAAAATTCCCTTGATAAAAAAAACCGTTGCAGGTAAACTACCCCTTTCCCTCAACCGATCTTCACCAAAACAATAGGTCGTGAGTACTCTACAAATCAGGGCTTTATACAAAAAATTATTTGATTCTGTTTGAATTTGCGGCTGTTATCGTTTGCCATAGAAAAAATCTACAGACAGACAGACACACAGATAGACACACAGACAGACACTTTTCGAAAAACGACTTTTTTCATGTTTTGAGTGTAGTACAATCAGAATCTGCAATAATCTCGAACACGATTTTTTTTGCCATCACCATACTTCCATTTCCTTAAGGAATATGGATGTAAAAAAGTTCTTAATTATAAAAATAGAAAGTTCTTAATTATAAAAATAGAAAGTTCTTAATTATAAAAATAGAAATATTATTTAATATAAAAATGTTAATAAATTATATTTCTGGAACCAACGACTCTGGACGATGTTCTGACGTCACCGCAGTTGATACTAGGCATATTTAAGATGGCTGCTCCCGTGCTGCGTATGTACGAGACATCTTCACGGCAGAATTCCTTCAAATAAATATGGATTATTTATGTGCTCCTCATCCAAGCAGTAGTGATTAATTCCTCTTCACAACAGTGTAATTGTCCTGGATTAGTGATCAGTTGTTCGGCTCGGCAATTAGTGTTCAAATGTGTTCTTGTTCAAATAGCTCATAAGGTTTACAATGGCAAATTTCGTATCGATAAAATTCTGAATTAACGTTTATGTGTTCTAATATCTAGGTTACGCCTTCCAATCTTCATAAATAGATTAATTTGATTTATTCCATTGTAACTCAGTGTTGACGACTCATATTTTAAGTTATTCTTTTATATTTTTATAGGTTTAGTTGTTTCAAAATTATATCTCTTATCTTTTTTAAATTCTTAATTTGTGTGAGCTCGTTCCGATGTGTGCATCTCAACGTTTAACAATCAACTAACTCTCTTTCTTCTCCATACAAAAGGTCCTGGCTGATTTAATATTAAATTGACATTGTTTTAATCAGATGGCATTTCCGCCTCAATTATATTGCTACGACAGCACAGAACAATCTACGCGTTTATCGAATGTGCCAGAAGGATCTCGATGTAAGCGTGTGGTGTACGTGCTACTAGACGCATTTTGCGAGAATCTTCTCGACTGTGCCGGGCTTCGCTCGGGCGCTCGGACTGTGTCAAAGCTGTAGTAATTACGTAGTTCACGAGAGATAAGACGCAGTTTGGAAGCTTCTGGTATGTGAGCGTGACTATAAATACATCGGGTAGCTGCCTTAGTTTTCAGTTCAATGCGAGATATTGGATAGTGCGGTTCGAGAGTATTAGTGCGATATATTTCCAGAGCGGTTCGAGTTATTACTATGTACGTTCAAGTAGTTATTAGTGAAGTGTTGCGTTTTATAATCAGACGGTATAATTGTAATACAATTGAGTTTTAATATTTGTGGACATTTTATTGCGTGTGAACGATTTTCATTTGATTTGTTGTAGAGACTGTGTTGTTAATTACGAACTGATTTACTGTAACAATTAAGGTGTGATTAGTGACTTAATTGGTGTCTTGCACTTATTTTGTTTCCACTGTACCTACGAGATCGAGTAGAGCGTCGTAACAGTGGTGTCAGAACTGGGATAGAACAGTTAACAGTGGAAACAGTGGACACTTTGTACAAGACGAGTGTGATTCGTAGTTAATCGATAAACAATGGATGCCAGTCAGATGATGGAAAATTTACTGGCGCTGCTGTTGCAGACGGAAAAACGGCAGGATGAAAAACGCAGACAGGAGGCGGAAGAAGCAGAAAAACGACAAGACGAGAAAGCGGAAGCGAGACAGATAACTCTCCTGCTAGAGAAAGAGGAACGATGCCGACAGGAGGCAGAGGAACGGAAGCGTGAAACAGAAGACAGCAAAGCATTAATACAGGAGCAGAAACAGATGCAAGAACATAGTACCGCAGAATTGGGTCTCCTACGAGGTGAGCTTAAGAAACAAGTTACTAAAATATCGGAGGTACAAGAATCAATGACATTCAAAATAGCTGAAATAGAAAAATCTGTCTCGAATGTTGAAGAATCGATGTCTACAAAAATATCTGAAGTAGAAAAATCTGTCTTGAGTGTGGAAAAAGCTATGTCAACAAAAATAGAAGATTCAATTACAAATATAAAAGAACAGATTAAAACTGAAGTTGAGCAGTGCCTAAAAATGCAGCCAAAACAACTTTGTGAACAAACTGTACCAATGATAAAAACAGAAAATGACGCAGAAAATAAGTCAACAGTAAAATTAACTTTACCTGCAGTAGGGACAGTTCATGTCAAAGCTCCAAACTTTGACGGAAGCAGTCACTGGGCAACGTACCTCCGCCAATTTGAAGCTGCTGCTTGCGCAAATAATTGGACAGAGAAAGACAAGGCTGTTTCACTCGTTCTCTCATTAAAAGGACCCGTGGCAGAATTACTACAGAAAGTGCCACCTGACAGCCAGAACATCTATGCCGAGTTGATAAAAGCTCTAGATTTACGGTATGGTGATAAACATTTGCGAGATGTGTACTACACTCAGTTGAGAGCAAGGCGACAGCATTCCGGGGAGAGTCTTCAAGAGTTTGAAGCAAGTATCGACAGACTAATTAGACTGGCCTATCCTGAAGCGCCAGAAGATTTTCGAACGAGTTTTGCGATGCAGACGTTTACTGCCGGTGTCCGAGATAACGAGCTACAGCAAGTGTTACGAATGGCAAGACACCTGAACAGTGCGGACGCCCTGGTACATGCTTTGCAATTTGAGGCCGCCAAATCAGCGTCTGGTTGGACATGTCATAAAGTGCGCGCGCTAAAAGATCGCGACGGCACAGACGATGAGGAAGAAGAACAAGGGACAGAGACTCGACGGTCGGCGCCACAGAATAAAATAGGAAAGGATAGAAGACCGAAGTGTTATAGATGTGGGAAACCTGGACATCTACAACGAGATTATCGGGTTAGAATTCAGCAGCCGGGAAACGAGCAGTAGTCGGTACAACGGGGCGTGTGCTGACTAACTGGAGGAACGAAGCCCCTAGACAGTACGAAATTTCTACACTTCAGAAAAACAGCGGGAGCTTGGTAGCTACCGGATTTGTTCAAGAAAGGCCAACCTCGATTACAGTTGACACGGGCGCAACAGTTTCTATTGTGCGCCCCGACGTGGTGAAAGATCTCAAGCCAATCTGGTGCTCTTGCAGCTTGCGAACAGCTACTGGACGGCCTGTAAAAGTGTATGGAAAAGTGGAGATACACCTACGCCTCGGTAGACTTGAGTTTAATCATCAAGTACTTGTTGCAGACATTGTGGATGAAGCAATCCTTGGTGTGGACGTTATGAACGCATACGGATTTATAGTCGACTTCAAAAACAATGTCTTGAAAATCGGAGGCGAAGAGGTAATGCTATCAACAATGACGACAGCAGAAAAATCGATGGACGTCATAAACCAAGTGGCCGTAACTGTTCCGCCAAACTCCGAAAAGATCATCATGGTTAGAACTGCGGTAGATACTAGGGGCAATCAGTGCTCTATATTCGAACCCCAGGTAGTCAGCACACCGGGCATACTAATTGCCAGAAGTTTAGTAAAACCTGACGAAACCGGAAATGTACCTATTAGAGTGGCGAATATTTTGGATCAAGCTATCACTTTATAAAGCAATACGCTCCTAGGCAAATTGACTCCTGTGGCCTGGGTAGCCGGAATAACGCAACGAAGATCCAGTACTTCGGATACTTCCAAATTACCAGAGGAACTGCAAGAATTATTGAACAGATCTTCTAACGACCTCTCAAGTGGTGAGGTAAAAGAACTCAGACAGTTTTTACATGGATTCAAAGATTGTTTTGCAGTTCGGGGACAGTCACTGAGAAGAACTTCTCTTGTGCAACATCACATCAATACCGGGGACACAACACCGATACGCCAACCTCCTCGAAGGCCACCATATTCTAAACAAGAGGAAATGTCTCGGTTAGTACAGGACATGTTGACAGAGGGAGTAATCGAACCTTCGTCAAGTGCTTGGTCTTCTCCTGTAGTGCTGGTAGCGAAGAAGGATGGTGGATTGCGTTTCTGCGTAGACTACCGGAGGTTAAATAACGTTACAAAGAAAGACTGCTATCCATTACCTCGCGTTGACGATACACTCGACACGTTGTCCGGAGCACAGTGGTTTTCCACATTGGACCTGAAGAGTGGATATTGGCAATTCATCAAGAAGACAAGGAAAAGACCGTTTTCTCGACCCCAAGTGGCTTATTCCAATTTAACGTCATGCCATTTGGACTCTGTAATGCACCGGCAACATTTGAGAGATTGATGGACCTGATACTCCGAGGCCTGACGTGGAAAACTTGCCTTGTTTACTTAGACGATGTCATAGTGATTGGGAAGACTTTCGACGATCATTTGGAAAACTTAAGGAAGTTCTAACTAGAATTCACGGTGCACAACTGAAGCTGAGCCCGAAGAAGTGTTCTCTATTCCAGAAGGAAGTACAGTATCTGGGCCATCTGGTTTCGGCATCGGGTGTTAGCATGGATCCTAATAAAGTAGACACCGTAAAAGACTGGCCAGTTCCGAAGAGTAAACACGAAGTTCGGAGTTTCCTGGGGTTATGCTCATATTACCGACGTTTTGTGAAAGGCTTCGCTACTATCGCTAAACCACTACATGAGCTAACGGAAAATAAACGAAACTTCCAGTGGTCGAGAGAGTGTGACCAAGCATTTAGGACTTTGAAGATTGCATTATGTTCCCAGCCAATTCTCGCTTTTCCAGCTTCCGAAGGGAAGTACATCGTAGATACAGACGCAAGCAATACTGGTCTACGAGCAGTTTTGTCTCAAGTGCAGAACGGTGAAGAACGAGTAATAGCTTATTACAGCAAGACGCTTTCTAAACCAGAGAGAAATTATTGTGTTACAAGGAGAGAGTTGTTGGCAATTGTCAGAGCTTTGGAGCACTTCCATAAATACCTCTATGGGAGAGAGTTTTCACTACGTACCGACCATGCCGCACTTGCATGGCTCTTGAGATTTAAAAATCCGGAAGGACAGTTGGCAAGGTGGCTCGAACGTCTGCAAGAGTACAACTTCAAGGTACAACATCGACGGGAGCGTCTGCATGGTAATGCAGATGGCTTATCACGAAGACCGTGCCCGGAAGACTGCCGACATTGCCACCGAAAAGAAGAACAAAACTCAAGCGAACATGTTCAAGCCATCACTGTAGATTTCCTGGCTGACGGCTGGACAACACAAGACTGTCGACAAGAACAGATGACTGATGAAGACATTGGACCGATCTTGACAGCAAAAGAGGAAGGTCGCCGCCCGGATTGGTAAGATATCTGCCATGGTTCCGAAGTGCTGAAGGGCTACTGGGCACAATGGGAATCTCTCACCTTAGAAAACGGATTGCTGAAAAGGGCTTGGGAAAGTGCAGATTGACGAGACGTGGTCATGCAGTTGATAGTTCCCCGAAGTAAAGTGCAGTCTGTTTTGAAGGAGATGCATGATGGAACATCTGGAGGCCATCTTGGCGTTAACAAAACCCTTGACAAAATATGGAAGCGATTCTATTGGCTTCATGTTCGCCACGACGTACAGGAATGGGTTCGGACGTGTGAAATATGTGCTGCAAGCAAGGGCCCACAAACCAGAAGCAGGGGAAAAATGAGACAGTATAACGTTGGACTACCTTTCGAGAGAATTGCCATAGACATTGCTGGACCATTCCCAGTTACTGACGATGGGAACCGGTACATTATGGTTGTAGGTGACTACTTTACTAAGTGGGTGGAAGCTTACGCAATTCCAAATCAGGAGGTTACCACTGTGGCAAAGCAGTTAGTTCACAACTTCTGTTGCCGTTATGGAGCCCCTATGGAAATCCATACGGATCAAGGGAGAAATTTCGAATCAGGAGTGTTTAAAGAATTATGCCGTCTACTCGGAATTCGAAAGACCAGGACAACGCCTCTGCATCCTCAGTCGGACGGGATGGTTGAGAGATTCAACAGGACACTTGAGCAGCATCTTTCGAAAGTTGTTGACGAGAACCAAACAGACTGGGACCAACGTATACCACTATTCCTTATGGCGTATAGGTCATCATTACATGACACAACCGGCATGACTCCAGAAAAATTGGTGTTTGGGCGGGAGATTCGTCTTCCTGGGGACTTGATGTTTGGATCACCTGAGACTCAGTCCCAAGAGCCAAAGAACTATTCCTCGCAATTAGAAAACCAACTGCGAGAAATAAATCGCTTGGTAAGAGGACGGCTGAAGATTGCCAGTGATAAAATGAAAACTCGGTATGACATTCGCAACAGTAGTGTGGGGGGTCCAAGAAGGAGATCAGGTCTGGTTGTTCAATCCAAAGCGCCGTCGTGGTCGCTCACCTAAGCTTCAGTCTAACTGGGAAGGACCCTACACTGTGAAAAAAAGAATTAACGATGTTGTTTATCGGATTCAACAGGAAGGACAGCGAAAGTTCAAGGTCGTCCACCTAGATCGCCTGGCTAAGTACAAATTTAGAGACGCTTTGCCAGTTCGGGACGAACAGGCTTAAGGAGGGGGCTGTGCTACGACAGCTCAGAACAATCTACGCGTTTATCGAATGTGCCAGAAGGATCTCGATGTAAGCGTGTGGTGTACGTGCTACTAGACGCATTTTGCGAGAATCTTTTCGACTGTGCCGGGCTTCGCTCGGGCGCTCGGACTGTGTCAAGGCCGTAGTAATTACGTACTTCACGAGAGATAAGACGCAGTTTGGAAGCTTCTGGTGTGTGAGCGTGACTATAAATACATCGGGTAGCGGCCTTAGTTTTCAGTTCAATGCGAGATATTGGATAGTGCGGTTCGAGAGTATTAGTGCGATATATTTCCAGAGCGGTTCGAGTTATTACTGTGTACGTTCAAGTAGTTATTAGTGAAGTGTTGCGTTTTATAATCAGACGGTATAATTGTAATACAATTGAGTTTTAATATTTGTGGACATTTTATTGCGTGTGAACGATTTTCATTTGATTTGTTGTAGAGACTATGTTGTTAATTACGAACTGATTTACTGTAACAATTAAAGGTGTGATTAGTGACTTAATTGGTGTCTTGTACTTATTTTGTTTCCACTGTACCTACGACGATCGAGTAGAGCGTCGTAACAATATGTTGAACTAAATAATTGACTTTTATATTATATGATTAATTACATTTTGCTTATTATTTATTTTTATTAAATACTAATTACATAATCAATTTCCTTATTTAATTCTGCGTTATTTAATACCATATACTTTATAGTATTTTTTAACTCAAAAAGTCATATTGACAGTATATTTGGATGTAGGCTTTAACTACTGTACTTCCTGTCACATTGAATGGTTTAAAATTTCTGTTAGATTTTAATTATCATTGAACAAGATCATTGATTGACTTATTATAGGTTGATTTCTTGAATTCTCAGTAATTTTATGATTTGGTTAACTAATTTGAATATTATCTTTAATTTAAGCTTTTCCTTAGATTCCAGTACACTTGCATTTTTTCTAATAATATTTTATACATTCCTTCAATACCTTCACAAAGTATTGTTACAATTATAATACACAGTTATTGATTTGCATTAAACAATTTTCTTCAATTTAATTAATTTCATTAACTTATTTACTAATTATAATGTGGGTGATATTTACCATTTGGCCTACATTTTATAACTATATTTAATATTACCTTGTGTATCCAGGTACACTGGTGCTCCTCCTTGCAACTTCAATGTTTCTTTAAAAACTACGCGTTTCGGGACTCATGGTCCCATCATCAGGTTGGTAAAAAAAAAACAAGAATCACTCACATGGAGTACGTCAACTTAATAAAATATAAATAAAAATAAAAAGTTTCACTCGCACATACCGCGTGTATACAATTACACAACTACACGATGCGCATCGTATCGGAACTTGCAAGCGACTAACCGTTACGCGTCGCACTATCTCTACCTTTATCTATGTGTTGTTCCAACACGCGTATGGCCGTGTCATACAGTCCATTGGGATAGACAAGGTAATATTAAATATAGTTAGTTATATGCAACTTGGAGACCACAACACAATATCTACATTTTATGTTAGTTCAATTACAATGCTTATTATTATTTCAGCTTGCTAATACCCTCTCTGACATACAATTCTTATAACATCTTAACTAAATTGCCCTTATTTAATTACAGTAATGTTTATTATTAATTGGTATCATTAAAACATAATAAATATATTCTATAACAAAAAAATAGTCTCAATCTCAAACGTTCATGTCTTGAGTTCAATGAACTGTTAATATCAACAAAACACATCTGTTTTTCTATTTAAATTATTTATTAAAATTAATTTTTATGTAGTCTTTTGCTGTTTTTTGGTTTTAGTTTAGGGATTTCCCCTTGTTCACTTCACTATTTACTGCTTTCTCGTATCTTATTTTTTGTCATTTTATCTGGTATTGTAAGATAAAGAATATCACTTACATGAGATCATCAAGATTTGCTTTTCATTATAAAAATAAATTGCACTGGTACACTTTTAGTTATATATCTAGAACCTTTACTTACACATACTTTACATTCATTCTTATTTTACTGCATTGTACTTTTCTTATTTATTTTCATCTTTTTTGGGGGTTACTAATAGTTTATTATGTGTGGTTGTTTTTCCAATAGTTATCCTTTTATTATGGATGTTTGTTTATCCAGGGTATTTCCTTACATGCTCCTATTCTACCTGGGTATAATTACTCTATACATTGGATTATCACTATTTTCCTATAATTTATTATATATTGGATGGTTGTTTTTAATTCATTTTATTTCTTCGAAACTATGATTTCCATTTACTGTGGTCCTTGATTAACTTTTATAGTAATTTTCCTTGAAGTCATTTTATTTTTATCTTATACATGATTATTTTTTAATTAGAACATGGTGGATTTTATGTCATGCTACAGATTGCTCTCCTCCAGAAGTGATTAATTCAGATCATACGTCGAGTATGTATGAAATAATTGCTTATGATATTTATTGGTTATTACCTTCTTTGTCTTCCTACCCACTTCTATATCTGCTTCTTCGTAATTGAGCTTTAGTTTTTTTTTTCATTGAATTTATTGTTATTCGATAGTTATCATTATCTGAATTATATCATTACCATTATATTTATTTTTTTTCTTTACTTGGTGCTTTATCCTTGGGATATTCATTCCCTAACACGTGAGCTGGGGCAGTCCAGAGAGGCGCTTGTGGCTACATATACTCTGCTGGCCATACTACACTTTATTTGAGATCAGAGGAACATCATCTCTGCTCAAAATATAATACTGCTGGAATTCATCTACAGACAGTCATTAAATAAAAATTATACAAGAATTGTCTATTTTTCGACTAACAAAAAACATCCTTGGATACCTCACTTCATAGTTGCTCAGATTTGCTAATATTTTCTATCGCGTTTATTCTTCTTATTATTTATTCTTCTAATGTTTTATAGCTCTGCTGATATATTTATTCTTCTCATGGTTGGAAGCTCTGTTGATATATTTATCACTAGTTATTGGGTGTAAACTTTTCCGTCTGAATTCTCTTTATTTCTTTTATTATTTGCACAGTCTTCTTTTGGTTATCAATATTAATAGCATTTTTTTTTTCTTGGTTCTTATTAATTGTTCTGGTGTTATGTTATGACAGTCATTCTTCCAATTGTTCTTATTATAATTAAAATTCAAGTAGTGACCATAGTTATATTATATATTTTTTTTTCTTCAAAAATTATTACTTCACTCTTGGTTTCATCCAAATTATTTCATTAACATTATATTATTTAAGTGGTCTTTACTTCCCCTTTGCATCTCGTAAATCTTCTAATATTTCTTTCCAAAATTAGTTTATTCATATTATTGATATAAGTTGTTCTTATTTTTCCTTTAAAATTTGTTGACATATTTTTTACTTCAAGATTAATTCCTGTAATTATTGATATAAGTTGATCTTATTTAGTTTTAGAATTTAGTAATTACATTTCCATTCAAAATTAAATTCTGTAAATTATTGGTGTAAGTTGACCTTACTTTTCTTTTAGAATTTTTAAGGTTTCTAATCCTAATCCTCATAATATTTTTTTATCGAGGCCTGGTTATATACGCCTTTGATTTTTCGTGAAACAATCTCCTTTATTTCATAGGTGTTATTGTTATTTGCTCTTGTGACTATAAATGGTCCGGTATATAGCAGTAATAACTTCTTAGTGGATCCCTTCTAGGGTGCTTGGTAATTCGCAGTTTTTCAGCAGTACCTTTTCTCCTACTTTATATGTTACTATTTTTCCAATTGCTTTCTGATACTTTTTTTGACGCTTCTCCTGGTCCTCGGCCACCTTATTATAAAATTTTATTTTATCAAATTTATATTCATCATTATTAGGGAATGCTATGATTTCCTTGATCTCTCGGGGGGGGGGGGGGTTCTTGTACATGACGGAGTATGGAGTAATCCCTATAGCTGGATGATGAGCTAAATTGAGGAATTCCTCCGTGGCTGCCAGATATTCTTGCCATTTTTTCTGTTGGTGGTGACAGTACGTCCACAGTATTCTTCCCACCTCTCTTAACACCCTCTCTGCCGGATTACTACTTGGGTGGTAATTATTTCTTTTGTCTTGTACAAAAGTAAAAAAAAAATTTTAATTTGTTAAAAATTTTTTTATGTTTCGTTTTAATGTAAATATTTAATAAATAATTCTTGTGATGAGGGTTTGTTGAAATTTTAAAGTTCTTTAAGTTATTTGTGTCAATAAATTCGCTTTTGATTCACTGTAAATAAATCTGGAGTTAATAAGATTGTCTCACTTCACTAATCGATTGGTGATTTTCTTCTTTTTCAAGTATATTACTCCCCTTGAGTAATGGTCGCCTTTCTGTTTGTCCTGTGGTTAATTAAAACTCTTATATTAACGTGTGAAATAAAATTAAAACCAGATAGTTGAATTATTATTATTTATTGACAATTATTTGTTAAAATATCGATTTAAAATCGATTATTAGATAAAGCTCGACTCTCTCACAGGGGTAATCGATTATCAATACATGTTATATTATATAAATATTTTCGAATGGTTCTTTGAACGGTTATAATTATAATAGTCAGAGAAGGGACAAGTATAGAAAGTATAATATTCACAAAATAAATCTTAATAATTAATAATTACAAAATTAGTTTATTATATATAATGTTTACAAAATTGAAAAGTCAAACCAATGCCGTGATGACAGATCTCATTCCTGATGGACGCTTTGCATGATGGGATTTCTCAAAATGGCTGCTTGTTTGCTGGTCGGTAAAACTGGAATCGGCGTAGTGAAATTTTCTTACAATAAAGATGCCTTCACAACTGCTTCCTTGTGTCCGCAATATTGAATAATGTCTATTGGGTTGTTAGAGGTGTTCTGGTTAAGTGTTCTGTGTTCACTGACTTTAAATGTTTTGTATTAGGTGTGTTCACTTTGTCTACGTGTCTGTTGAAAAATGTGAAGTTCGTTTGGTTATGATATATTTCGTGTTTTCTAGTTTTATTAGTTTATTTCACTTATATTCTGTTCCGTATTAATTGTTTTCACTGTTTGTGGTGGTTGTGTTCATTGATTTTAAGTTTAATATACAAATTTCTGTAACTCTCGGTTGTTGACCGCATGATAGGCTTAACTTGTATACGCCATTAAAGTATTCGCTATATAGGTTCTTAGCGAGAGCTTAAATCAACCGTTCGCTTCGAATGTTAAATAAGAACTGTTTTACTTCCTTCGTCTTCTGAAATATCTTGCCAAGTTAATATTAGAAAAGTATTGTTTCAATTATTATTCACTTCCTATGCATGTGATTAATGTACATTATATTCAGAATATATTTTGGTTATTGATTACTTTCATGAATTAGTAGATACATAATCGGTTTCTTTATCTCCTGCTGCTTAATTTGACATACAATAGTCCCTCTTTATTAAGTTGTTTGTCAAAATTGCTATATTTCTGTCATTTTGGAAATATAGGCTCAATATCTGTTTCCTGTTCTTGTCCAAAATTTTAGCCATCTTATATGTTATAAAAGTGATTATAATAAATCTCAGATTGATATAAATCTTTACCTTTCCTTAATTTCTTACAAATTTATCAATTGATCATTCTTTTAGTTATAATTCATGAATTTATTATTCCTCCTCTGAAATTGTTAGACTTTACATTTGCAAATTTTTTAATAATTTTATACCTCTTTTTATATTATTCTTTTAAAGTATAGTTCTAGTTATAGTAGTTGGTGATTGATTCACCTTATATAAATCTTATTAGTTTACTTGGTTTATTTAACTTCCTTACTCAATTATAATGCTATTGGAATTTCCTATTTGGCCTAGATTTTATGGTTTTACATTTACTGTTTCTTGAATAATACTATTTCTATACCCCTTCTGACCTTCTAAAATTAACACAATATTAAATAAAATCTCCTTATATAACTATTGGAACATGTAGCATTGTATTCATGCTCATAATACTAAAACAACATTGAAAATTAATTACTAGTCTTTAAAGTTAGACATTTTAGTTTTTTAACTATTTTTAGAAATACATAACACACATTTTATAAACTAGTCTGGTATGCATACAGAGATATTTTAGTCTGTATGAACACTGTTATACATAATAAACCTTCTTATATTAATTATAATTCTTATTCTATACACCACCTTGAAATGTGGAGTTCATAGGCTTTAAACACAAACATAATTAACCATTTAATTTTTATTTTTTCTTAAACTTAATTTGATTGCAGTCCTTTCTGTTTATATGGTGTATTACATTTTAATCCCTGTCACAGTATTTATTCCCCCCCACCTGCTCTCTTTATCATTTACATTTCAAAGAATGTTTTTTGATAACAGGTGGCCTCTTCTATGAAACATTAGAAATATTTTCATAATAATACTTGATGATATGTCATCTCTGTATTTATATAAAACATTAAAGTTATTTAATTGTACATAGTTAAAGTATCGGTTACACCTTTACTTGAAGTTTATTATATTGAAATCACTTGCACTGGTTCACTTACACTGTTGGGTCTGATTTATATTTGAGTTTTGTAATATTCTAAGACCAAACTTTTAGTTATAATGGACTGTGAAGATTTGTTTATTTTATTATATAATAACTTTAGATGGTGCACTTCCATTTACACTACTAAACACTTTTGTTTATAATTATTTTACATTTTATGAGGTTTAGGGGTGTTATACTTTCTTGGGTGACATTAAAATTTGGTTCGGGGTTTGTTATTGTTAGTAATAGGTTTTTCATGGGTATTCCTTGTAGTTCTCCCATCCTACATCTTCTTTTCTTCACTTCTTCCTTCTTTGGTTTTCCAAGGTAAGTTGGTTTTATTATGTCCGTTGGTTGATTCGGGGTATTTTCTTTATTACCTGCTCCTATCCTACCTGGGTATTATCCTGATTTTATTTTAGTTTCTTCGGATTTAATTTTCTTGATACATTTTTGTTGCATTTTTATGATTTAATTTTACTTTTTCCTTTATGGTGGTATTTTCCTTTTATATTTAATTATTTTCCTTTGAATTTTCTTTTGAGTTAATGTAATTTAAATTTATTTATGATCAGAATGGAATTATTACTTAGTGGATTATCTGTCATGCTACAGATTGCCCTCCTCCAGAAGTGATTAGTTCAGACTATACTTGGTTTGTCTGAAATAATTGCTTATGATAATTATTATATTTTTTATTATTCTTGACTTCCTTCCATTTCTAAATTCTCTTATACATATTCGAGCTTACATTTATTTTATTCTTACTTGATCTTCCTTGATAGTAATAGTCATCTGAGTTTCATTTTTATTATTTTATTTTCATTTTCTTAACTTGGTGGTTTATCCCTGGGATATTTATTCCCTATCATTCCCTAACACATGAGCTGAGGCAGTTCAGAGAGGCACTGTAGGCTACATACTCTGCTGGCCAATACTTCACTTCTATTTGAGTACAGAGGCAAATCATCTCTGCTCAAAAACATATTAATACTGCTGGATTTATCTACAGACAGTTATTAAAAAATTATTTAAATATAGTCCACTTTATGATTATTTAAAAAATATCTTTGGATACTTCACTTCGTATATTGCTCAGATCTGTTAATATTCCTATCTCAGTTATTCTTCTGACTTGTTAGCCTTATTGTTATCTCATTTCTTATTATGGTGGGAAGCTCTTTTATTAATATAATTATCATTGTTTATCAAATATAAAGTTTTTGTTATTAATTCTTTATTCTTCTCTGGTTTTTATTGCAATCTGCTTCTGTTTATTGGTAGCATATATTTTATGATATTTTTTGTTTGTTTCTTAGTTTTTATTAATTCCACTAGTTCCATGTTCTAGCACTTTCTTCTAATTGTCTTTATTACACTCGCCATTTATTTCATGATCATACTCATTAGTGATTTATTTAATTACATTTATATATTTTGTTCTTTTTCACAAATTACTTCTCTCTGATTTTTATTCAAAAGAATTCTTTAATTATCATATTAATGTGGTCATTGTTTCTCTTTGTATTACTTCAAAGTGTTATTATTTTTATTTCAACACAAGTTTATTCATTTAATCGTATCACTGGTTCTTATTTCCTTTTCTTTAATTTCATAGAATGTTTTTATTAATCATTGGTTGTAATTTGACATTACTATATATTTTAGAATTGATTTGTTTTATTCTAAATTCTTTTTCTTTTATTTATCATAAATATTTTCTATAAATACTTTGTTTGTAATTTGATATTACAATATATTTGAATTTTGTTGATTTTAACAAAATTCTTTCTTTTTGTTCCAAAATAGTGTTTTCATAAATAGTTTGTCAGTAAGGTGTTCTTACTTAATTTTTGAATTTTTTGTTTTTTCAAAATTCTCTTTTTGTTTTTGTTTTTATAATGGTTTCATAAATATCTTGTAGTAAGGTGTTCTTACTTTATTTTAGAATTTAGTTGTTTATTTATTCAAAATTCTTTCTTTCTTTTTTTTTGTTTATATCTCAAATGGTTTTCATAAATACTGGTAGTAAGTTGTGCTTACTATATTTTTGAATTTTGTGGTTTTTATTGTATATTCCAAATCCTCTTTTCTTTTATTTATATCTCAAATGGTTTTCTTAAATACTTGTTTGTAAGGTGAACTTACTTCATTTTAGAATTTTGTGGTTATTAATTACGCCTCATGATATTTTTTCATGGAAGCCTGGTTATATACACCTTTGATTCTACCCGAACCCATCTCCTTTATCTCATAAGTATTATTGTTTTTGTCCATGGAGACTATATAGGGTCCAGTGTATAGTAGTAACAACTTCTTTGTTATTCCTTCCAGTGAGCTGGGTAATTCCCGATTTTTCAATAATATCTTTTCTCCACTTGTATAGGTTATTATTTTACCCTTACTCTTTTGATATTTGTTTCGCCGTTTCTCCTGGTCTTCGGCTACCTTGTTATAAAATTTTATTTTGTCAAAAGTATAAATATTATCTCTTGGGAACTCTAGTATTTCTTCGATTTCTCGTGGGGGCTGTTTCTCGTACATTGCGGAGTATGGGGTAATTCCTATGGCTGGGTGGTATGCCAAGTTGAGGAATTCTTCTGTGGCCTCTAGATAGTCTTGCCACCTCCTCTGTTGATTGTGGCAATATGTTCTTAATATCCGCCCCGCTTCTCGTAATACTCTCTCTGCCGGATTACTGCTCGGGTGGTAGACCGAGGTTTTGTAAGTACAAACACCCATAGATAGTAGGGTATCCCGCCATTTTTTCCCCTTGAATTGGGTTCCGTGATCTGTAATGATCGAAACTGGTTTTCCGACGTTTAGGAAATACTGGTCGGTCAATATTCCGAGAATTTTATTAGTAGTTGCCCGATTTGCTGGGTATAGCTTAACGAACTTAGTGAAATGGTCCATCACGATTATCAGATACTTATATCTGTGACGACCGCCACTGCGGGGAAATGGCCTGCAGATGTCCAAGAATACCTTTTCCAACTTTGCCTGTGATGTTATAGGAATCATTTGGCCTTCCTTTTTCTCACTATTGGATTTAACGAGTTGGCAAATGTGGCAACATTTTATATACTTCCGGACCTTCCGGTTGACATTTTTCATGTGGCAGCTCTCCTCCAGGGCCTTTATCACCTTTAAGGCGCCCATATGCCCATATCGAATATGATAATTAATTATTATCTCCTTTTCGATATGGGTTGGAATGATTACCTTCCATGTCTCCTTCCTTAAAGATGGTTTAATAAATAAAATATCGTTATTTAGTTGATAATATCGGGCAATAGTTTCGTCCCCTGCTTCTAATCGAGTCTTAATATTTCTTAATTTCGGGTCTGCTCGTTGGTGGGTGCTCAGGTTTGTTAGTAATGTGGCTAGATCGGCTCTGGTGCTAAGAATGTGGTATATCTTGAGTACACTTTCTGTCTCTCCCTCGAATGTTTGCTTTTCTACGTCAATACGTGATAATACGTCTGCAACGACATTCTTCTTTCCTGGGATGTACTCCCACTTAAGATTGTATTCTTGCAATACAAGTATCCACCGGGTCAACCTTCCGTGACTCAATTTGCACCTCCTCAGGAACGATATGGACTTATGGTCTGTCCGGACGGTAACGGGGTAACCTAGGATGTAGGTGCAGAATTTGCCACACGCGAACACTACACTTAACAGTCTTTCTCCGTGATGTGGTAGTTCTTTTCGCACTGGTTTAAAGCTCTACTTGCGAAGCAAATCACGAGATGTTCGCCCTCCTCATCCTCTTGATATAGCGTTGTGCCGAGGCTAATGTCGCTGGCATCGCAATTTAGGAAGAAAGTGTGAGTTTATTTTTATTGCAAATAAATAAAGTCCCTAGTTCTGGGCGACATTTGTGATGTTATGATTAATTAGCACATTTAGATCACAAAAATATTTCTCTCCCACTTACCTTTTACTCTTCCTCTGGCCTAGGGTTACGTCACACGGAAGTTGAAATGCAAGTGTGATTATAAGGTTACATAACAAACGTACGCTACACTCATTTGTATGATGGAATTCAAAATTTTATTATATACTTATTTCATTTTCTGACTTCAAATTATTGAAAATTTTTGTTTCTTCACTCAAATCCAAATATTTCAATTATACATAAAATCAAACATTTCCTTCAATAATATTTACTTAATCTAGTTAGATCTCTACATAAGGCGAACCCAGCTTGCCCACTCACTCATTCATTCAAAACAGTTTAAACCTCCCTTGTATGTAAGATACTGATAATAATATTTGCATTAGGGAACGTTACGTGTGTGGCGTCTGTTTCTCCGACCGCATGGTGCGTCGCTCCGATTTTTCTTTTATTAGTGTCCAAAAGTTTGTGACTTCACTTTCTCTCACTTTCTTCGTTCATTGTTTCATGTCGTTTTTCACTGTTATACACATTCACGGAATTTAAACTGAGTTTTGGCCGGCCGACCTTTGAAATTGCCCGAGCAGAAAATTTGAGTTGGACCACGCGTGGCCTATATTGTTAGTCGAATTGGGGAGAGAATTATCAACGCACCTCCCTCCAAACGTTCGGACAGAGCGGAAATTTCAATGCCTTTGCTGTTAAAGTCTTCGTCACTGTTCATTCAACACGTGTTATTTACGTGTGTTGGACGTCGACAAAATCTCACTGCCACTGGTTACGTCACTAAGATAGGCGGGATCTCTAATTATGTTTCCGCCCGCTTCTGAACACGTGGCCAACAAAATTCACAATTTCACCATATTGTTCGGCTTGTCCCAAGACTGTTGGCGTCGTCTGTGCGCCCCGCTGATGTTCGTGCGTTTGTGTGCGTCACACAGTACTGGATTTCTGGGAACTACATTGCGTTGTCGCATTCATGCCGCATTCCATTGTACCGACTTCTTACCCCACTTCACCTCACAGTTCCTTTGTTTGATGATACATGGGACTGGCCATGCAGGTGGAAAATAAATTTATATTAATGAAATAAAATAAAGCCCTCTCCCTTTTAGCCCCGTTACAATACCCCCCCAATGACAGATCTTCTGCCGAAACAGAAGAAATCTCATTGCTAAACCCCTAAGAGGATCGGTGAGGATATGGTGCCAACAACCCCCCATTAATTCTTAACACACCATGGGTAAACTACCCCTAGTTCGGTGGCTATGGCTGCACCTGAACGAGATTACTGGACTTCTCTATACGAGATCCCAACACCATAAAATCGAACAGACACGCACCACAGTACACCTAACCTTCTAACATTCCACCCCAAAATCCAAACCCTTGGTCTTATACCATGCCAGATCCTCAACCGATATGTTCCCCCTTGTCATGCATACTGGGTTGCCTTTGGCAAGTACTGGGCGCATACACATATACATATGATTACATCCTAACAAAACAATTTATTTTTAAATTTAAAATTCATCTAAGTTTAAAACCAAATTGTTATATTTCCATTGCTTTCTCAAAAATCAAAAATAAAAATCTTTTGAATGAATCCATCAATTCTATTAATTCTCTTCAATACTAATAACAATCCTAAAGAAAAACAAATTGAACACCTTCTTAAAACATGAATTCACTTACTCTAACATTTGTTTCCCCATATATTCTAAACAATATAATTCAATAAACATTAGTAACACACATAAACAATAATATACTTGGAACTCAAACATCATCTATATGGCAGGCATAAAATCAAAATTTTTTTTTCCCCAAAAAAATTTTAATTTATTAAAATATACTTTTCTCAATATTCAGAAACATTTAAAATCATTGAATTCAATTAAACGACAAAATTGCATCAATCAATTGCTAGAAACTGGTCTTGTTTATAACATCAACCATCAGGTGATCTCTCTGGGTCAAGTCAACGACCTTGACATACCTATGTTATACAAAACTACATCATAAAATACATGAAAAATCTTTAAAATTTCTTATCTTCAAACATAATACAACATAATAAAATAAGACATTTAAAATTAACATGGTTATTATTACAATAAACAATAGAATTTGCATTTAAATTGACCACAATTTACACATTTTATAGCTTTAATTATTTTCAACTTCTATTAATATCTGTCACTTGTTTCAATTAATTTTATACATTTTGACTATGACTTTCCTTCTTTAACATTTCATTCTCAGTTAGTTTGGGTGACTCTTGTTTACTCATAACATTTCCATTTACAACTTGGCATTTACATATAATCTTACCCCCTTCTGACTCTAATACTCACTTAACAGCTTTAACTAATATGACACCCATCTATCAAAACATCTACCAACCATTCTCTAACCCCCACTTACTACTCAACTCATTTCGCATCATTCTACCCTTATAAAAAAAATACTCTCTACCCCTTTTGTCTCAGGATGTGTGTTCCCTCAACTCACCACCGTGCTCCACATCTTGCCCTTCCTATTTACCCGGCAATCACTCCCTGAAAACCCACTGCTACCCGCCACAACGCCTGCCGTTGCGGACTCCTCATCACACCACCCCCCTTTACAAAATCACCATCAACTAATTACTCTCCCATTACATCACTTTCATCTACAAAATATCTCCACTTATTTTTACCGCAAAATTTCAATCATTACTCTACATATTTTCCCCATAGCTACTGTGTCACCATTACCTCTCAAATTCTACCTTATGTTTACTCCTACAATAATATTATTCTCTCCAGTACCCCTTTTATCTCAACATGGACTGATTTAAATGTCCTAACAAAATATTACTCACCCAAATTCTAACATTTACCACCTTTTGCAAACCACTTAAAATTCTTAACTCCCTCAAATTATTTCCATCATTTAAATTAAAATCTTTTAACCACATTGAAAATCTGTTATTCAAATTTTAATTATATTCAAGCATTTAATTTTGTAAATTATTTGTAAGTGACATACTACATTTATAACTCCAGCAATCAGCTGATTTTCTTGGCAAGGTGAATGACCTTACTACAGATATATTTCAAAATTATATAAAGTACGCATGTTCATAATTCTTACCACTAACATATTGACAATAATGACACAATAAAACATACTAAACAGAATCTGATAAACATCTTATATACTTGAAAGTTTTTGAGTGTTAGCAAAGTCTTTTCTGAAATCATTACACAAAGCACATCACATTTAAATCACTTACTCCTAAACAGCCTATCTAGTACAACAGTATTTTTGAATCAAAATAAAACATTATAATTGACTCGATCACTTAAAATTGGTTGCTCTCATAGGGACATAAATCGATACTCATTGAGACATAGTCATAGCAACAGTTACTGAACAGCTCTATGGATTGTCAACCCCCAACTCTCTCTATAGACTCGTGTTATAAGCTGACCGCCCGCTGTTTACAGAGGTCGTCACCCTCTCGCTGCATTTACAGCTACACTCCCACTACATCGTTACTTAAAGTCCCCCCTTTTTTCCAGTTACAATTAGGTAACCACCCGCCGGATGAACCGGATCGAGCGTTTGCCTTATGCACAGATGCTATATCTGTGCCCCTGGCTTGTAACAGCCAGCTCCTTTTCCACACACCCTATTGTTTATTGATGTTGGACTGTGGCGCCCATTTGCATTCCCAAGAACTGAAGTTACATATATAAGGTATGGACGCTGCCCATACTGTTCTTGGTTCAGCGTTACATAAAATTCGGTATTACTGATGTCCGAGGACACCAGTAATCCTACTAACATGATTCACACACCCTTAATCACGGCACTGCCATCACCTTCGACGATAGCCGCTGTTCCATAGTTATGTAGTTTCCCCTGTTACCCCCCTGGTTCAAATTCAACATTCACCAATTTTGTAACTACTTACATAATTCCACGGCCAGGGCCTGGTGAAACCGTGACCGCCCGAAATGTGGGGAAAACTACCAAAAGACATATAAGGCCAACGCTGACACCGTTACTGCAATTCACGGAAGGTCAACTCTTATATGTTTGGGTACATTTATTACTTTTTCATTCTTAACATAATACATACAATATACTCATAATTAACATGGCGATTATTCCATTAAAACAAACCATTCACATTTAAGGTGTGACGATTTAAATTGTGACAATTATAAAAAAAAAATAAAGAAATAAAAAAATTTTAAGTTGCGAACAATTAACCATTTAAATCTCACAATGATAATGAAAAACATGTAGGTACTAAGTGTAAATGGAAGTAGTAATTAATAAGGGCAAAGAAACGGTAAAGAAAAGACATATTGTAAATAATTATTATTGTCGCATTTAACCCTTTGCTTGTTATCAGGCGCCTACCTGTTGATACCGGACTCGACATGTTTACCGAGTCTTCTGTAATTAAAATAATATAGAAAAATAATGTTAATAATTGAAGAATCTGAAGACACAGATAGTCACGAAAACAACTAATTTAAATGATGTATTTTTATCTAGCGATAGTTTGTATAAATAAAAAAGTTTTATTTAGAGAGAGACCGGGACTATATTCTCGCGGAATAAACACCCCACTATCTATTGTCCTGTACTAGTGGTAGCGGACGAAAAATCTCTCTCTCGCTATGACGACTCCAAGCAGTGCACACGCGCGAGCGAAATGCTCTGTTGAAATGTTATGTGATTGGTTATTAGTTTGGATTAATTCTTATGTATTTTACTAACTGCTACAAAAAGTGTAATATGTAACGTTAAGAGAAAGAAAATTTAAAAAACGTTGTAACAAGAAGAAATATGTGACAAACAATAGTACGTGTGTTAATAACTATAACAGCTATCTTCTCCGATTGACGACTCTTCTCAACATCCTACCTGGAGACATGAATCATCAGAATTACAACTCTAGTAGACCCGACCGATAATGCTGTTCGAGACATCTGAGAATCAACGAGTACCTGTGTAGAAGGCCCACTCTATCCTGCAGACGTTTAAGCCGTGAACAACTGAGACGAGGACGCCGCTCTTAGGATTCCCAAGATGTAACCATCTGGAGGAGACTTCTACATCCCAAATTAAAGGTGACTCGATAGCACGTCTATCGAGGAATAATAATAATATTAATTGTAACACAATACTCTCTTAAAGAGACTTTCAGAGACGATTGACTTTATAAGAATTTAAATCTAAGAATTTAATTGTAACTATTCAGGCTTCTTGCAATTGTAACAGTTTAGATTTTAACGTATCGTAGTATAATTAATACCATTCTTCAAATGGAATAATAATGAAACTTAAAAGTAAAAGTAAAAGTAACAGTCTTGCAAGCTAATATCTTGAATTGAATATAATTAATTTTTAAAGTTTAAAGACTAAATACCAAATGGTTACCCGGATCCGGGGAAAAGCTAAATATAATTTGTTGTGATCCCACAGTCTATATAAAGCAATTTAAACAAGTTAATAATTTAATTAATAATGTAATGGGATCTGTTTTTTGAGTAAATGTCATTTGTTTTATTTTAAATGTTTAATAAAGGGAAATCTTCTTGTTGCACACATATACTGAGTACATAAATCAACAGTTTTCCCTTCCATGATTCCTTTTATATTTACTGTGTGTTGTTCTGTTTAAATTTCAGCTCGTCCCGAATAAGGCAGCCTGAAGTAATTGGCCGAACCAATTACTTTGGGTTCCCTCTGTTATAACTCAAGAGAAGAGGTTATAAAGGTTGATCATTACACACCTTACATCCTTACATTTGCATATAAAATTATAAACATTATATTTCACTTTCCATTGAACTTCTATTAATTAATTATCACTGATTTATCATTTACTATACCATTCACTTTTCCAAAAAATTTTCTTTATAACATTTCATTTAAAATTTGTTATTTAAACATTGAACATTTTGATTTACATAAATTGCATTATAAAATTCATACTTACAGTACATCACTCAACCCTATCATAAACACAAAATATCAACACCAAACACCAATAAGTCCATGTACCTTCTGAAACATTTTAACAACCCTGTTATATTCTTGGATTTCCTCCTTTGACATTAAAAACCTGTACACAAACATCCCCATCTCTGAAACAATCACCATCCTGCAAAACAAACTCAAACAAAACAACACACCAGACGAACTTATCAACGAAATAACAGAAACTCTGAACATTATCACAAAACAAAACTACTTTACTTATAACAATAAATACTACACACAGAACGATGGCTTACCCATGGGCTCCCCCATATCCAGCATTCTAGCAGAAGTCTTCCTCCAACACTTAGAAAAAACAAAAATACTCACAAACGACAGACACTCACATAAAATACTATATTGGCACAGATACGTTGATGACATTCTAATACTATACAGGGGGAACAAAAGACAATGTGAACAGTTACTTACGCACATAAACAAAATACATAAAAACATAAACTTCACTGCCGAATACGAACACAACAATACCATAAACTTCTTAGACCTCTCCATCACAAAACTAGAACACAAGCACAAATTCAGTATATACAGAAAACCAACTACAACTGACACACTAATACACAACACCTCCAATCACCCAACACAACACAAACTAGCTGCTTTTAGAACCATGATACATAGACTTAACAACATCCCCTTAGATGAAAAAGACTACAAAGACGAACTAAACACGATAAAATATCTAGCAGAATCTAACGGATATGACAGAACAATAGTCAGTAAACTCCTACACAAAACACAAAACAAACAACAGACAAAGATAGAAAACAACAAATTCATAACACTAACATACATCAACAAACAAACTGAAAAAATTGCCCACAAATTCAAAAAAGCAGGATACAGAATCGCTTACAAAACTACTAACAAAACAGAACACACACTATCAAAACGCACGCACAAAACACAAAACAAATTCGATCTACCCGGTGTATACAAGCTAAATTGCTCAAATTGCAATAAATTCTACATAGGCCAGACAGGACGTAGCTTCAAACAGAGATACATTGAACACACAAAGGCACTCCACACCACCACAGAATCTACCTTTGTATGTAACGGGACTAATCGGGGGGGGCTTTTTATTTTATTAATTTTGGGTAAATTCATTTTCCACCTGTGTGATCAGCCACGTGTTATATAAAAGCCTTACTCGAACAAAGGAGCTGTGATGAAGCAAGTACAATGGAATGTACGTATCGCACACAACTTCGTAAGTCTCAGAACTGTGATACTATGTTACGCGCAACCACAACCCGGTCGCGGACGGGACGCTAAGCAGATCAACCGACGCTGCCGAAAATGGCGCAAAGACGAAGTTTTGTGCGACATACGGTCCGAGCTGGAGGAAGTATGGCTAAGGACACGCCTTTTCCAATGACGTCAACCAGTGAACCCTAGATTTTATCAGTAAGGGGGTAAATGACAGTTCTAACGCGGAAGTGACGTCACATGGCGGGAAATTCAAAAATCGTGGTGGTGGGGGTAGACATCCGGTGCTGTTTGTCGTCGTGTGCATAGTTGCTGATGGACCGGGGGGGGGTAGTGGTGTCCCACGTGACCTTGTTGGGCGTGTCGAAGTAGTCGGCCATGTTGTCGGCTTTCGGCCATGTTGTCGTCGGCGAGGCTAAAGTGGGGTTATGTGTGCGTTGATTGGTGTAGGCGTGGCCGCCGTCCGGCGGTGGCCTGGCGGGGGCCTCGTCGTGGCTTGACCGCCGCCCGGAGTGGTGGGGTCGTCGTCCATTTTGTCGGCGGCGGCGGCCATGTTGTCGGTAGGTGCGTGGCCATGTTGAAAAAGCGGCGAGGTTGTCGGTTGGTGTAAGAGTGTGCTGGTTAAGGTTCGGCCACGTTGTCGATTCGTGCATGTGTTATAGTGTATGGGTATGTATATGTAAGGGGTTTTCCGGAAGTGCGGCCATGTTGGAAAAGCGTCGTCTGCGTTGCCAACTTGTGCTGGTTTATCGACGTTGTCAACTCGTGCGTGTGTTATAGTGTACGGGTTTCAGATATATTTACACTGCCACCCCATTGTCCGGATATCGTCGATGTGAAGAGGTGAATTGCATTGTTGCCAACTCGAGAACTGTACTGGTGTTGGTCACGTTGTCAACTCGTGCATGTGTTATAGTGTATGGGTTCAGATATTTACACTGCTACCGTTCGGATATCGTCGATGTGAAGAGACTGAGTGATGTGAATTGCGTTGTTGCCAACTCGTGAACTGTAAATTTGAATGTGTGTGTGTGTGCTTTTGTGGTAAGTATATATTGTAAAAATACAAAATGCGCACATCATCGGTGTGAAACTCTTGTTGACTGGCTATTGCGGTGCAAAATTGAATATCACGCATTTGTGCAATTGTTCTGATTGACACTTCACTTATAAAACATGCATGATGGAAGGAAAAAGGATAGTTGAAAAGAAACAACTAAGCAAATCAAAATTTACATATTTAGTAATCACACACACACACACACACACACACAATATATATATAGAGATGAGTATAATACAAAAGTATACAATATAAATAGACATATAAATATTACACATATATATTGTAATTATACAATAAACTACAAATACACACACATACACATACACATACACAAAATATATAAAGATGAATATACAATACAACAATATATAATTAAATAAAAAAAAATTACAGTTCAGATACAATATATATAAAGATGAGTACAATACAAAAGTATATAATTAAACAAAAAATTATATATTATATTTTATATACAATATACATACAGAAACAAAAAAAACATTACAGATACAATATATATATATACAGAAAAAAAATATTACATCAAAAAATATATATATTACTTTTTTACAACACACACACACACACACACACACACACACACACACACACACACACACACACACACACACACACACACACACACACACACACACAATTACAGAAAAAACATCATCACTTTTTTTACTTTTTTTACATATATGTGCACGGCCATCTGTAACAGAAACAAAAACAATATTAGTGATGTATAATTGATAGGTGTAGGGTGGATTAGAATAATGTTTATGTGTACTGTTACATACCTCAAAAATGCATGCGTGCATAAAATGGATGTATTGGCCTGCTGAATACATACACTCGACATTGTGGACATCCCGGCGGTGTCCCCTCCAATGCCACGGTTTGGAACCAATTAATGATGCATAGATAGTGGTAAGTATGACCACACATTAAGCTGAGGAGTCTCTGCCCCTCAGTATAGTTTTCTTGGCACACACTACAAGATGTGTGCCCTAACATACCCTGTATGGGGCAGAGCTCTCCACGGCTCCATCGCCACACGTCGGAAACCTACTTCTTAGAAGTAATCTATGCACTATGCATCCTCGGTTCCGACGTATCAATTATATCGTAAAAAACGCATGGTGCGTCTTCTGGAGGGGACCGCAAACGAGGATCATGTCGTATGTGCTGCTGAGGTTGTGGTTTAGGCTGCTGAGGTTGTGGCTGCTGTTGAGGCTGTGGGGATTGTGGTTGAGGTTGCCGCTGATTTGCGGTGCTTATCCACTGCGGACGTGGTTGTGGTTGTTCCTGTGGTTGTGGTGGTGGCGATTGTGGCGGTGTAATGGTTATCTGCTGCGCTCGTGGACGAATGTCGCTGGTAAAAAAGTAAAAATATAAAATCATGTAAAAAAAAAACGAAAGTATGTACACATAAGAAGAAGAAGACTTACATATTAAATGTGATGACCGGTAATTGTTGATGCTCATCTACATCAACATCATTATTTTCATCATCATTATCACTTCCATCTAGATGTACTGTTGTATCACTGTCATTACCATCATCATCACCGTACATCATCATCTCATCATCATTGCTGAAAAAAAGTACACTTTTAATACCAGATGTAAACGCAATAGTACAAGTGAACGTTAATGAAAAAAAAAACAAACGTACCGACTCGTGCCGGCTTGCTGAGATGCAGCAGCAGCAGCAGCAGTAGCAGCAGCAACAACAGCAGCAGCAGCAGCAGCTGAACCGGTAGCATCACTGAAAAAAAAGAATAATTTGAATACCGAACGTAAACGCATTAGTACAAGTGATTGTTAATAAAAATGGACTTACCGGCTTGAGTTGTGTTGTGTTACTGATGGTCCCATCAACGCCTGCCGTAATCTTTGGGAACTATAAAAAATAAACAGTAAGTCAGTCGAAGGTTATATTCTGTTTGTACTTGTTAAATATGGAAAAATGTTGTAATTTACCTTCGAACCCGCCGCTGCTCCTCACATACTCTTTTATAAAGTTTATTATCACTTCCGCTCATTCTGTAAAACGTAACAAGAAAAATGTTGTATAATAATTTTCTAACATAATAATGCATGTGTGTGTGTGTGTGTGTGTAATGCTGAACATCATCTGTACCGTTAGTTATCGGTCCATGTACTTTCTCTTCTTTGCCTTAGGACCAGCAGCGTCGTCGGTTATTGCACGTATCCTGTAATGTCCGTACGCGAGTGTACTTACACCGTCCTCCAGTACATACCTCTTATCATCATAAGGAGACAGGGAAAGTTTTGTTATACGTTGCGTGTACAGCTTATGATGATTGCTTCGTATACACTCAGCAGAGGTGAATACCGTACGACTGTCAAAAAGACACTCGCTGTACAATCGATTCCGTAACCTTTTTTTTTTATTGCTGTCCTTGGCACACCTTTCGCCACCTTTTTGTCGGTGCGGTCGGACAACGAGAGCGAGTAACACTTCGCCCTGAGTCCAACAAATTCCCTGATGGGTTTTCCATTGGTCTCATCCTTGAACTTCCCCACGACTTTTTTGTTGTCGTCGCAATGACAAGGATGATCCATGGGATAGTCCGACGTATCGAAAAGGTGGAGATCCTCTTTCATATCCGAGTACACATCGTCAGTCCGAATGCTGTAAAGCAAACTGTCCGTGTCAGTCATTAGTAAGGTCAATCGTTATTGACTTGTAATTTTGCTTGTCGTCAAAAGTTGTCAGCAACTTGGGAACAGACGACGAAGGCGTTTCCGATCCGCTATACCCTTTTGTATAGTGCAGTCGTGTGTGGAGTCGTCGAGAGTACGGTGAAAGTACGTCAGGATGGACACAGGAACGGACGGGCGCCAGTGGACAATCGGAATGGAGGTCATGAAGTTCGGGTGGATAGTGTAAGTCGACCTCGAGTATGTAGCCCATGTCACCGTCATCGCACAGGGTACGCACGTCCAGTGAGTTGATCTCGTTACGATCTAGCCATCTGAAGTCGGCGTAAGGGAGCGGTTGTGACATGGCTGCACCTTAAAGGTTGTTGCAGTCCGTGTACAATATGAAAGAGGTCGGCTTTGAAGCATCGTACTGATCGACAATTAGCAGGTTGTTGGCCTTGGCGTGGCGGTTGGGTACCATGCTAACGCCACCGCGAACGGCCGATTCGATAAAGAGATGCTGATCTTTATCCGTCAACAGCTCCAGTCGCATACCATCTTTAACATCGCATGCCAAGCGACACCAGGAAGCGAGTAAAGATGAGCCGGATCGATCTGGTAGTACCGCATGGCCATCTCACGGAACGCCTCGAAGACGTCAGCCAGTAGCAGCACGTCTGTTTTAAGATACAGATCGTGATATTCGCCCAGTGTACTGATTCCGAAAGTACGCTACACGTTCTGCGCGTGAGCGTGATCTTCGTCAGATACTGGCGATTCACTCAACCTGTTGAAAAAGTGTTCGCGTGCGGGCAGACGTGTTTCGTCGAATTTCTCGCTACCTGTCATGTAATCGTAAGGGTACACGCCCTTACGTAAGAGTAGCTCGAAGTGTTCTTCGAAACATTGCTTCGTTAAATTGAAATCCGCACCGCTCGCGTGCAAGTTTCCAACAAGTGTGTCCAAGGACGTGTTCAGAAATTGAAGCGTGTCTACGAAACGCAGACCACCAAACGAGACTGATACGAAGCTTTCGCTAGTGGTAGCGATACAAGCGAGATCGTCGTATTTACCCAACCCTTGTACTAGGTGATGTGCATCGTAACCTCGTAAGTTATGGAAAAACACGGGTATGTGTCGTGGAGTCTTGAAGTTAAGGTTACAGATGTTGTGAGCTGCGCCCAGGTATCGTCCTGTCAGATGACAATGGTTGCGCACTTTGTCGTCCTCGGTCAGTGGTTTTTCACAGAGATGACATACGAGGGCATTTGCGAAAGATAACACATCACGGTCACTCATAGTCATAAGGACAATGGATCGGATGATTCTGAACAGTTCTCGCTCTTCAGCGACCAGTCTCTCTAGAAAAACGTCTACCACGTTCTCGCCGCGATAAACGACCTGGGGTTTGAAAATATTACGCTCGTAGTCGACTATGAGGTAGGAGAAACCTGAAGGAAGATGTAACGACTCCGTTGTGGTGGACGATGTGTGCGGAGGAGCGTCGCAGCGATGGCAAGGGACGATAAATGATTCAAAATCTGCGTATATCGCAAAAGGGACCGTATGGCAGTATGTGTAATTTCTGAAACACATCACATTCTCCTCATTTTCCTTCATGGGTAAACGAATTTTCTGTTCGCCGTACGGTGAACAGTGGGGGATATGTTCGGTAAGGAGTCGTTCTTCGCAGAATCTATGCAGACAGTAATCGCAATAGAAAGAACGGCCGTCGTGTTTGCTTAGTAAAGAAATAAGCGACTTGTATTTTTTATTAAACAGTAATGTTTTCGGTCGTCAGCGGTAAGAAGTAATAGATTAACGTGATGACGTCTGCCACTGGAAGGAGTTATTCTTAAAGGGTAAATTTCATTTTCTTCGTAACCGAAAACATTTATAGAAACGTTAGGATTGTCTCGTTCGAACTTCACAATGTCGGATAGTCGGGTGGGATAAGTTATACCAGAAGTAATGATACTGCAGATATGTGGCTTGTATTTGGATACGCGATTGGTGTCTCTGTGTTGTGGAAACCGAGCGGCCAACACTGACCATACGAAACACATTTGATCGCCTGTATTGTTCACGTTCATGATGGATTTAGTACGAGACAATTCAGGGGGTGTACGAATGAAACTGGAGGCGGTTAGCGGTTGGTATCGTGAGAGAACGAGTTCTAAGGAGATTATGCGGTCTAACGCCCAACCGCTACCCTCGCGTGTGAATTTATAAATCGATTCAATGATCTTTTCGTACGAAGCTTCTAAACGATCGGGCAATACATCTCGGTCAGCGATCAGTGTCGTATGACATCGTCCGTGAAAATAAGCTTCAGTCGTCACTTCTTCGTCCTGGTCCGTGTCAGCGTTTACGATGTACTTGACAAATCTCGCTTTAACCGTTATATGCCACTTTATAGAAAGCAAACGTGTCAGTTCGTTTAGAATGTCCGTACGTAACGTATCGTGCATTTAATCAAAAAAGGTTATGACATCATTGACGCATTCTTCGTCATCCGTGACAGGCGTGTAAACGCGCAATACCAACGCGCCGCGTAACGAATGATTATAATCAACAGCAAACGACTGCATTCGTAGTAAATTAACAACAACAACAAAAACACGAAACTATAACAATTACTTGATCGCTTGAAGAACAATAGAAGACTCATACGAAGTTAGAAAATAAGCACTATTTTATATGCGACACGTGAAAGTTAGACTGCGCGAGACTCGAAGGTGAACGCTGGCAGTGATCGTCGCTCTACTTATACTATCTATGACGGCTGCGCGCGCAGCTATCCGCTCCCACCACCATGATACCGAACTATTACCGTCAACGATCCCCCACTACCAACTGCGTGCGCAGCTATCTGCTCCCACAACTGTGCTTTATTTCATACCGACCAATTGACGACAGCCATCCCCACTACGGATGCGCGCGCAGCTATCGCTGAGGAGGTGAAATGCAACGCGACAAACTAACATTCTTGCTTCAGATATGGATGTGTACACATATTCTTTTGCAAGCCGATTAAAAAGCTTTTATAACATCAGTCGTCGAGGTAACATTAAATTTTACGTTCATAAATTTCGAATGCGAACGTAAAAATTTTTGACCTAGCCAAAGCCGGGTTTATTTACGAAGGCGATGGTGATGTTGTAAGATGCTGCAAGTGTAAAATACGAATTATGGATTGGGCAGTGGGTGATGATCCCGCCCGAGTCCATAAGGCGTCAATGCCCGCATGCGATTTCGTTCGTGAACACTTGTAGAAGTAGACGCACGCAAAAACGGCTCTTTTCAGAGCCGACATAAACTCATGTACAAACATACCCGTTTGGGTAGTACTAGTAGTACTAGGTGTTAGTACTACTGTACTACTACTACTACTACTACTGAACGACAGCAGTCACTCCAAAAGTGTGAGTGAAGACACCAATAATAAAAAAAAATTATAAATAAAAAATTCCTCAAACAATATGCGTATACACTATAAATATCACGATCATGACTAATAGCGTATCACTCACATCGCAGATCATCGACACGATGGACGTCTATCGATACGATGATGGGAAACATTTCACAATAACAAAAGCTTCACGAAGCGCGATACGGTCCAACTTATGTTCCGTGTATTTTGTGAAGAAAAGACGATTTTGCGGCAACTACTGTACACGTTACAAGTTCGGTGTTGACAGATATCACGCCCGTTGTTGGCGTCACATAAAAAAACGCAGCGGTGATTTGCCGCCGATCGTGCTGTTGATAGTATCCGATCGTATACACAACAAATCACGATGGCTTCAATTTATCGTAGAGTGCGAACAAAACAACGTACCGATAGAACTTGTGGTTTACGAAAAGAATATGTTCAAGTGTACCGTACGTCACGGATGGAATTTTCTTTCGCGTTTCCGCCCGATTCCTGAACTCTATAACGCCGTTCAACGTGTGCACGGCTTACACGATTCACACGGGCAGATGAACTACGCGACTGTATACACGGACATGCTCGCCTACGGAAGTTCGATACCACACGCTTCTTGTTGCATCGTCCTTACAGAGCGCACTATTCCGATACGTACACCGATGGAAATATACAGAAGCGTGATGATGATAGCGCCAAAGTGCGCACTGGATCCTAGCTACAACGTAAGTTTTGATGTGCACTGCCCGCCGTCCTCGTTACCGACACTAGCGAGAGGGAAACAGTTCGCGTTGGTGAACAACAAGGCGCAGGGATTATTTTCGGTAGCCTTTCTGAAGCCTACACTCCGCAAGTATTGTGAATACTTTGGTCTGCGGTATTCGCACGAACAAGGGTACACGGTGAAAGACCGGCGTTTGTACGAACAGTGGCAGCATTGCACGGGCGCTATGGCGGACGAATTTTGGTTGTTGAACTCGTATCTGATACACCTGCATACGGAGTCGAGAATCAACGCCCAATCGCCGAACTCAAAGCTAAACACATGTGCGAGCGACTACCTGAGAACGATAACGTCATAGTCGTGGAAATGCACGAGTACCGCGACAACGTTATACGTAGCGTCATGTTCAAAGACATGAATTCTGTTAAGACTGTAAGAGCGTTGGACGCGAAACAACACGCGCTCACGAGATACTACATCGGTATGAGCCTCGTGCGTAATGGGCGTATGAAAATCAGTTTAGCTCACGTTTTAACGTACTTGCGCAATCGCAAAAAGAACGCGTTGTTCTTCCGTTCGGTCGAGATGATATAAGTGGATGTGGAGCGGTGGCGACGTGACAGTCACGTGATGGAAGGTGGACGTACCAGAACGGCATCGATGAGAATTACCTTCAGCACCGAGCCGACAGTTTACTACATTCCAGCGTATTGTGAATCACGGTTCGCACGACAACATGAGAATGAAACGAGCTGTGAAGAATATACACCAGAGCGTTCCCAAGACTATCGCGACGGAGTTGCACAGACCGGTAAGAAGGAATTTTCCGAGACGCGCGGTCGAGTTGAAGGGACTTCACGACTTGTACCAAGCAGACCTGGTAGAGATGATACCGCACGCAAAGGCGAACAAGGGATTCAAGTACCTTATGACGATGATTAACGCGTTTAGCAAGTACGCGTACGCCGATCCATTGAAAGCGAAGACGGGTGTAGAGGTCGCACGAGATCTGGAACCGATTCTGCGTGCTAATAAAATGAAATATCTGCAGACGGACAACGGGAAAGAGTACTACAACAGTACCGTAGAAAAATTGCTGAGCAGATATGGTGTCACACTCTATTCCACGTACAGTGAGAAAAAGGCTTCCATTGTGGAACGCTTCAACCGTACGTTGAAAACGCATATGTATCGCGCGTTCAGCGAACAAGGTAATTACCGTTGGTTGGATATGTTACCGGAACTAGTCAGCACGTACAACAACAGTGTGCACAGAACGATTGGAATGAAACCGCGACAGGTGAACGAATCCAACGAACGTACTGTGTTACGACGGATTCGCGAGAACACAGTGAGGAGCATCGATTATAAACGACCAAAGTTCAAACTAGGCGATCGTGTGCGTATAAGCAAACACAAAATGACGTTCGCCAAAGGATACACACCAAATTGGACAAACGAGATATTCCTCGTTCACACGGTGCGTACCGGCAGCGTACCCGTCACTTATTCGCTAAAGGATCATACAGGAGAAGTGTTGGAAGGCGGTTTTTATGAACACGAAATTAGTAAATCGAACGTTGGTGACGTGTACTTGGTAGAAAAGATCGTACAACGTAAAGGCGATCGCGTGAAAGTCAGGTGGTTAGGATTGGATGGTAAACACGATTCGTGGATACACAAGAAGAACTTGCTATAACAACGATTCGACTCGAGGAAATAGAACCAGTATGCGTCGATGCGTTACGATGACAACATGTACATTGTAAAAGACATTGTGTCGCATCCTGGTTACGATAAGTACATCGTGAACACGACTGCAAACGACGTTGAACGCATGCGCAGGCTCTTGACAGTGTAAGAGTACTGACAACGGGTTACCAATCGTGTGACGAGGTTTCGACTCGACGAAATAGTACCAACCGGCACCGGATTCGATCACTGCAAAGAATGTGTTTGGTCGGATCCGAACTGTGAAACGGGTCCGGACACGTGTGTATGCAGTTACATATCTGGCGACTGCTGCGATATAGTGCGACTATTAAATAGACTGTGCATGGAACGACAACATGAAAATATTGCAACAAGCGCACAGACTAAAAATAAAGGACGTGGACTATTCGAAATTGTGCGACGATGGTGGGGGTGGTTGTGGCAGAAAAAAACGTAAACACGGACGTCTTCTGCCCGATACCGTTCGTTCGATCATCTGCGGACCTTCCGCGTGCGGAAAGACAAACGTCATGTTCAACCTGTTGTTCGGTGTAAACGGATTGAGATTCGCAAACTTATACGTGTTTTCTAAATCACTATTTCAACCCAAATATCAGATGCTGGAGACCCTGATGACACGACTTTCCGAGGAAGGAATGGGTTATCACGCCTACAACGATAACGAAGAGGTACAGCCTCCCGATGAGGTCGATCCCAATTCTATTATGGTGTTCGACGACGTGTCTTGTGAAAGACAACACAACATACGCAAGTATTTCTCTATGGGACGACACAGCGGTGTGGACGCGTTTTACCTTTGTCAGACGTACAGTCAAGTGCCAAAACAGTTGGTTCGTGACAATGCCAATCTAATAGTATTGTTCAAACAGGACGATCGCAACTTGAAACATGCGTACAACGATCACGTCAACACGGACATGAAATATGACACGTTTAAGAATATGTGCGCTGAAGCGTGGAAAGATCGTTACGGCTTTCTCGTTGTGGACAAGGATTCTTCTATCGACGCCGGCAGGTACAGAGTCGGTTTTGATCGTTTCATAGTAGTCGCACCTAACGATTAAACAAAAAAAATTCGTCATACGTTCAGCTAAATACACATGTCCTGCTGTCAACGACTTTAGTTGTCGTTCTGCCGTTTATCGAGATGGACGACAAGTGCTAGTGCACGTGATATCGACATGATCAGTGATGACATACGGAATAAATACCGTGCGTTAAAACATGGGATTGGTGAAGAAGAAGCAACGTTATCCAAAAGTTACAAACCGATTCTGGAACCGTTACAAAATATTTCGCAAGCGTTGCTTGAAAAGAAACGTAAAACAACAAATGAAAAGCCTACAAGAGTGGAAAAGATGAAACGTGAAGAGGAAGAGGAAGAGGAGGAGGAAGTGGATCCGACGGGTGCAATTAGTAAAATCGATGTGGGAACACCATTTCGTTCCCGAACGAAGCCACCGCTTTTCCTGAAAACGCCTGTGATAGCCGAAACATTGGATGATGATGATGATGAGGGTGATCCTAGTCTCAACATTGAAAAAATGTTAGAGACACCGGAAGGAAGACGTGAAGCGCGTAGATATTTTCAGGACAAATACGACAGTGAATCGTTAGCGAACAAGTACATGCGTATGATCGTTTCGTCCGAACGCGATCGTCTGATGGACTATACGTACGGTGTAAGACACGAAAACGGAAAATGGATGATCGGTGATTCAACGTTCGAAATCGAAACGGACGATACGATTCTTATCAAGTGTAAACGATACAAAGGTACACCAGGACTCTACGAACTCGTGTTCATGAACCATCCTAAAGAAAACGTTGTCAACGATTCGGATATGAAAGCGTACAAAGATATACTGCGTGACACCAACGCGCACAAGCAGTATTATTTAGCGAACTCACAGGTGAACGCGAACAAAGGTGTAAAGTATAAACGAATAATATCACAACTGTTTCCGCCGAAACGTACAGGACATGGACATAATAATAATATCGATACATCGTATATGACGCTGACGAGAAAAAAAGACAAAATCGATTACGTGCACTGGGACGATCCGAACGAACTGGTGGATAGATTGCGACTGTTAATGGCGTCACAGCGTTTCGGAAACAGCGGGCACACGAACGAAATCGTCTTTATAGTGGAAGAACTACGCGAAGCCGACATCATCGTATAACAAGTGCGATATACATCATCAATTGTCCTGCAGCAAAGCCGATAAAGTATAAATAATACTGTCGTACATGCGCCGGGGACATTCCACGTTTGGTTGTGACAACATGGATATCGTGCTACTGTTTATTATCGTGTGCACAAGTGCCGTTGTCACATCGAGCGTTAACGCTAACGATGTAGATTTCGCTATAGATTACTTGGTGCGATACGGATACGTGCCCGACGATAGTTTACGACTCACGGACAACGCCACCATCGATATGGACGCCTACCTTCGCACGTTTCAAGTGAATTACAATTTAACCGTAAATGGAGAATTGAACAACGAAACGATGAATCTGATGCGTGCGCGGAGATGCGGTAACGAAGATTTCGTGTCGTACACCTTACGAACACTGTGGGCCAAGAGACGTTTGTCGTGGCGGTTCTTTCACGGTACCGCCAGCGCTATAGAAGCGTCGTGACAAGCGTTCGCTGTGTGGCAGAAACATTCGAACCTGGAATTCGAATATCGGCCCAACGACATAAACGCAGACATGGTCATTGCTATGAAATATTTTAAACACAGGTGTCTGCCTTCCAGGTGCAAGATCTGCGGGTACGATTTGGACGGACGAGGAGGTATACTCGCTCACGCTTACTACCCGCCCGATTTACCGTATAACACAACCGAAATACACATGGACTACTACGAATCGTGGAATTATACGAACGCAACAGAAATACCGGACGATCAGACCAGTTTTCTTCAGGTGCTAACGCACGAAATCGGACACGCGTTAGGACTGTCCCATTCCCTCGAGAGGGATTCGATCATGTACCCGTTCTACGTACCACGCTCGGACGGTCCGTTCGACCTGAGAGACGATACGATAAAAGGCATTCAACGCTTGTACGGGAAGCCGCCGCCGCCGCAGCCACCACCCGCTACGACGACGACGTCAACGACGACGGCGACGACAACGAACGACACCGTTCGGACGACGACGGATTTATGTCGGCTAAAGAACGCTAATCAATTTTTAATAATCAACAGACACCTGTATATTGTGCACGATAACTTTTTGTGGACATTGGATCTCGAGTCGAAGCGATCGGGTCCGCCGTCGCTTCTGTTGACGGATTGGTTGACGTTCTTACCGCTGACGTTCACAAATGTTTCGGCGACGTACCAGAAACCGCGGACCGAAGAAGTGGTGCTGTTCATAGACAACTACGTATACATGTTCGATATACACAGTCTGCAGCCGGTGAACGGGTATCCGTGTTCAATCACAACGCTCGGTGTTCGCACGATGACGAAAATAAACGCTGCGATACACACGTACACGGGTCGAACCCTTCTGTTGTACAACGATATGTATTACGGTGAAATAGACGAGTGCACGTTCACGATCAAGAAACACGGATACGTTAAAGATCGTTTTGTCGGCTTACCAGAAGCCGTCGATAGCGCGTTCCGATACATCGACGAAAAGATTTATTTCTTCAAAGACGCACGCGTATAGGTGTACGATGAATTTCTAAATACGATCGTAAAAGGAAAACATAGCGACGGAATCTCCGCTGTCGGAATAAAATGCATAGACGGTACTATCGTATCAAAACTAATCGATTTATTACGCGAGTACGTATAAATGCCGTGCACAACGGACGAGGCGCATCATTCACGATATGAGTGTTGACAAGTTCGGCAGACACCAGAGCGCTGTCAGAGCGCGAAGGGAGACGCTTCGCAGTCTGCGGGAGGATATTGGTATCACGATGACCGAGAAGACGGGCACTTCGACGTAGAGGGGAAAAAATACACAACTTGGGCGAATCACAAGACGGTAACGATGCCGTTCCACTGCGCTTCGTGCGTGACCACTGTCTGTTAGCCGACGATCCGTCGACGACGACGACGCGAGGAATAGACGCGAAAGGTCGTAAGCTCGTCAACGTCGGCGCCCCCGTCGATCTCGGGGACGCTGTCAACAAGCAGTACGTAGACTACTCGTGCTTACGTTTCACACAGCTGGCACCGAACAAGAAGAACGTGTCGTCGACGCACGGGACCATCGCAAACAGTCTCTGAGGGAACCGATTCGTGCGAGAGACGCTGCGACCAAAGTATACGTGGACTCGAAAATCATACCGAAGGATACGAACTCTAACCTAATGGTCGGCAACGTGCGGATAACGCAGTTAGCGCCGCCCATGAACAACAAGGACGCGGTGAATTTGGATTTTTGAACCGACACACGATTACTGCGGTAAACGACGCTTATTTCAACGCACAAGGAAAGACTATTCTAAACGTCGGTGACGGTGGCGCACGGGCTACGGACGCGGTGAACGCACGTCAATTGGAGGAGGCGAAGCGGTACGCGAAGAGCGAAACGTACAAACTCGCAAAAGTGTTCCAACGCCGTTGGGAGAAAGTGGTATCGTATATCTATAAATTGCATACGCGCGCAGCGCGTACTTCACTTGGTGCCGAAGAGGCAGACTTACTACTTACGAACAAGGCGGAGACGAACGAGTTGATTAGTGATCTGGACAAATCTAAGGACGAGCACGATTGGAGATCCCTTTATCGAGAGCAACCGAAACAGTAGTCATGTATGAACTACGTAGCCGAGATGATAAAAAAAAGGGGGCGTGGTCTTATCGGAAAAATAGTTAAAAGCGCGGTACCATTCGTTGCGAAGTCAGTACCTACACTGATCAATCGAGCGGTGGACGTATTACCGGTGGAATTACATCTGCCCGGCTACAGGTTCTGTGGACCCGGAACGAAACTAGAGGAGAGATTGGCTCGCGGTGATCGAGGAATCAACGAGTTGGACGAAGCTTGTCGTGAACACGATATCGCTTACAGCAAGTACAAGGACAACGAACGACGACGTGTAGCGGATCGTGTGCTAGCCGGTAAAGCGTGGGAATGAGTGAAAGCTTTGAATTCCGGCATCAGTGAAAGAGCGTACGCGGCAGCCGTAGCAGCAGCGATGAAGGCGAAATCGGCGTTAGGCAGCGGGCTATGCTGCGGCGGCGGTGTGCGTAAACGTCAACGTCGCACCAGACGACGCAAGCCGGTTCGACGCACGATAATCAGGAAGAGGAGGAGGACGACAACGACGACAACGGGGACAGGACGTCGACGAAGACGGACCGGTGGTAAAAAGGCTTCAGGACTATACCTTCGACCGTACCGAAAAAACTAATCAAAATACCCGTGCGTCCGTTGGCCGATCGAGATCTTTATAAGTACACGAAACTATTGCGTATACCTTATTTCAGAGGCGTGTACATGCGTGATGCACTTCCTAGTACATCACCGTGGGAGACCGAATGCGCGATCGTGAATCTGGACGACGCTACCGTACCGGGCACGCACTGGGTATGCTACAAGAAGCGAGGCGATAGAGTCTGGTACTTTGATGGATTCGGCAATCTGCGTCCTCCTGTCGAGCTAATACGGTACTTTGGATCAAACGTGACCGACGTTCATTTCAATTACACACGGAAACAGCCGTCGGACACAGTCATCTGCGGACATTTATGTTTAGAGTTTTTGACATCGAACGATCAGTAAACGACAAGATGTCTTCGCTTACGGTCACCGTCACAGGAACGGATCCGAGCGCACTGGTTTGTGACTTTTTTCCACCGCTTGAACTGACGGACGGTGAATGGTACGCGGGACTGCTGGACTTTACCACGTACAACTCTATACCGAACGTGGAAAGCGGAAGAAACAACGTCTTTCCCGTACTAAAGGGAGCACGTAAAACGTTAGAACTCGTCAATATACCGACCGGTGTGTACGAAATCAGTGATATCGAAACGTACCTGAAGAACTAGCAGACCCGAAATTTTCTCTACGACCCAACAACAACACGTTGAAATGTGAAATTTATTGTTCATACGATATCGATTTCGGGTGTTCGGAAAACACGATCGGTACCATGTTGGGTTTTTCCAAGAACCGAAAGTTAGAAGCGTATATATTACACACGTCGGACGCGCCTGTAAACATTAACAAAGTGAACGTTTTGGAGATAAGGTGTAACGCTGTACAAGGTTCGTACAAGGCGGGACGAAACGAGCATATACTGCACTCGTTCTATCCAACGGTTGAGCCAGGATTCAAGACAGTAGAAACGCCTAGAAACGTCATTTATTTTCCGCTTAACGTACTACACTTGCGTAACGTTACAGTGTCTGTACACGATCAGGACGGTGATATTGTGAATTTTCAAGGCGAAGTCATCACTGTACGTATACATTTAAAACGTGTGTAGTAATCATGGGAATTTATTTCACCGATACCCCCGTGATGAAGAGCGGCGGCGGCGGCGGCTCGCACCACAAGATAAAAGAGGTCAACACTTTTGGAAAAGGTATCAGTAGACGTTCGTTGTTGGCACCGTTAACAACAACTAACCGACACTACCTGATTTCACTAGGATTCAAAGTCAAGAAAAACAAGTAACATGGCGGACAGCGGTATCGTCTTATCGGTTGAACGTCGACCATTCTTTGAAGACAACATCACGCATTACGAATATAATCCTCATGCACCGTACGCGTCGGCGTCACGATACGGAAATAACGATGAGATACGCATACCTATACTGCAACAGGAAGTCTTTACTTTACCGATGGAAAGCTTCCTGTACGTTGAAGGCAAGTTGAGCAAAAAGACCGACAGCACCGGTACTGTGAACGTGAAAATGATCAACAACGCGATTGTGTTTCGCTTCGAAGAAATCCGTTACGAACTGGCCGGTGTGGAAGTGGATCGTACCAAGAGCGTCGGCATCACGTCCACTATTAAAACCGTGCTATCTGCAGGCAAGCAGGACATTGTTTCGATGCAAAACGCCGGTTGGGTTGCTCCTACAGCTAACGAGCTAACACCGACCGTCAAACACGAGGAATTCAACTTTTGCATACCGTTGAGGATGCTGATGGGATTCGCTGAGGATTTCACGAACGTTATTTTAAACATGAAACAGGAACTTATACTGTTGCGCACTTCCAGCAACGTTAACGCTCTGTTCTCGTCCACGGATGCGTCCGCTAAAGCTGATATAGAACTGACCAAAATCTCTTGGATGATTCCGTTCGTGTACGTTATAATACGACTCGTGTACCCGTAGTATCTTAATGGTATAATAATTTGCCTGTGTTGTTCCTTGTATATGTTAATTTGTAATAACTAGTTGTAAATAGTGTATCAGCTAATCGTGGAATATTTATGTTGTGTGTTTACGAATGTGATTTAAATATATAAGTAAAAGAATTGAATTATTCTGCCTTGGTTTCTGAATCAGAATTATAATTATTCCAGTTCAGTAGTTAGAACTCCAAAAATCCATTCAAAAATAGCGGTCGAGTCATCCCAAACAATTTTCAAGTCACCTTCGATATTAGGCTTTAACCTATTATTTGAGGTTAATCTTGGTTTTTGCAGCTTGCGTACTTCCAATGACTCCCCGAATTCGTCTTATCCTTGTTAATTATAAAATAATTGCTGATAATATATTTCGTTCCTGAAATAATAACGCATGGATATGATTTAATAACATAATGGTTTAATCTCTGTAATATAAATTCAAATTATTGGAAAATTCCATTCGATACATACGGTTGTCACAATCGATATTTATCTCAGGATTTAATAATTAAATAATTTTAATATATTTCGTGGGAATTCTTGTGGCTGCTACGAAAAGTTCCTTTACATGATAATTAATAATATAGAGTACCTTTACAAACAATCTATTACTTATAATCTAAAAAATTACAAAAATTATATATCAAGTTACATACAAGTTTTGACGATATTCAATACGCTTCGTAAAAGCATGTAGGTTAGAGTAACGTCAACATCATGGCTACCATTGTCCGTCTCAGAAAATAATGAAGTTTATTAATGTGTACAATAAATGTTTCCTTGTAATCACTGTTCGCTTAGATATTGAATTTGTTTTCACTTTAAAATGTTTACTAGTGATTAGTGTTAGTGTAAATTGGTATATTGTCTAGTGGTCGTTCCTTGTTGGATAAAAATATTGTCAAATTATACTTTACACATCTAGACGATACTGCCGAAAGTTTTCTGGTTCATTCGGGATAATTTCTTGATTGTGTGTATTACTGGTTCATGAAATGATTGTAGTGGATGGATTATTTATCTTCGATGGTGGTCATTCAGATCTTCTTTCACAAACGGGTTAACAATTTTTATTTTTTTATTTTAATTACATCTCGACACGCACTATTAAACTGTTCTCCATCACAATTAACAATTAAGTGTTATTTCTTCTTTTTTAGTCACCGAACTCATACAAACTTCTTAAATTTTGATTGGTCATTTATGTACAGGTTAAATGTTATATGATCGATTCCCATTAATTACTTTACATTTTTCTAAATTACCTTTAATAGATAATTTTATTATTATACTCTAATGATACATGCACTGTTTACATGATGATTAATTATATAATTATAAACAATTTGATACTAAACATGCCTCAGTTTATAACTGTAAAACCTTATTAATTTGAATTTCTATGATATGTGGTGGAACAATTTGTTATGGTTGATTGTAATTTCTACTTTGACTGCCTGAGATAAATATATTTACATAAATTAACTGGTGACATAAAATCTTATAGCATACAACAAAAACTCTTAATAATAATACTTGTTTTTAACAACTTTAATTATTTCATACTTTTAAACTATTGTCTGTATGATAATAATAAAAACACCTTTTATAAATAATAAATAACACTGTTTAACGGTAGTCTGTGTCACTATTTATATTATATCACTCATCACTGTAAAGGTTTGTGTCCCTTTTTCTATCCTTAATTATATGCCTATACGATTTTAATTAATACAATTTTTATTTTGTGAATAGGTACTCTTTATTAGGTTTAATTGTGTTTCAGGGTAAGTTGATTAGGCCTACAAGGTTTTTTATTTAACTTTTTGTCTGTTTACTGCCCTATTCTACTGGGTTATTTCTGGGTTTCTTGATAATATTAAATAAGTCAAACCAACTAGGTTCCTTTAATTTGCTAGCAATTATTATTTCTTGGTTCCTCTCTGGATCGGATTTCACTATTATTTACTATTCTTTTTGTAACATTTTGTTTCGTTACAAATTGCCTCCCTTCAGAAGTAATTATTTCTGAACACTTCATTAGGTGTGAGGACATAATTACTTATGTTATTTTTCCTTTTCTTCCTCGTCATATTTTTTTTCATGGATTGTTGATTATAATCTTCTGAATTGCTACTATTGGGCTAGTATATGGTGATTGGCTGTGCTCAATTATATCATTTAACAACATTTTATTAATTTCAGCTCTAACCGCCTCCTTTAATGAATATGGTATAGGATAGGATTTTCTGTGGAATTCTGCTGGTTCTTTAAATTGTATTCTACACTGATAGTTTTTTACTTTTCCTGGTTTTTCTGAAAATACATGTTTATACTTCTTATATATTATAATGAGATCTTCTACTTGTTTTGCTGTCAAATTATTTGTGCCTTGGTGTCTAAACTCCCTTATCTCCTGTAATTTACTGTTCCACAGGTCTTCATTTGTCATATTATAGATTATTTTTCTGCATTGGGTGTCATTCTTTAAAAAATTTAATTCCCTAACTTGGTGATGGGTACGGTTCAGAGGGGCACCATCGCTTCCTATTAACTCTGCCGTCCACATAACACCTTCTGAGTTCAAGGACACCTTCTCCTTGCTCAAATCAATAATGGCTGAATATTTCCTCAGCATATCGCATCCTATTAATAATTCGAATGGTAGGCCGATTGCGACCAAACATATAATATTAATTGTAACACCTTTGCTTTCTATTTCCAATGACACTTGTTTTCTCACTGTTTTATTTTGACGCCCAGTGGCACCCATTAAAATAACATTATTGACAGGTACGGTAGGTATTATATTTTTACTTTGTTTCTGTATTCTCTCCAGTTCAGCGTCGTTAATAAGTGATACATTTGCACCAGTATCTATCATTATTCGTGTAGGAATTCCTTCAATTTGAGCGATTATGTATACAATTTCATTATGCTGGTTGATTCTACTTGTCACCGTTTCCTCCAACAGTTTTTCTCGAAGATCTTTCAAATAATAATTGTAAATAATAGTAAGATTTTGACTATCCGTCCTTAAACTTTGGTTGTTGTTATACTTCAAAATTCTGTTATTTTCCATAATTAAAATGGTCTATTCTAGCATTTACCACTACTTTGTTTTGTGTGATGGTTTCGTTAGCTTTTCTCAATCTCTCATTAATGTCAGCTGTTTCTTGCTTCCTTTCCTCATCGAGTTTGTCCATCTTCTGGTTAATTGTATCATTGACCTGTTCAATTCTACCATTAATTCTTCTTAAATTTTCTTCATTGATTTGTCTGAACTCTTCCTTCATTTGGTTATTATTGTCACTTATAGTTTGCCTTAAGGTTTCATTAGTACTTTCTTTAATACTGTCAATTTTTTCATTTATCCGTTTTAAACTCTCATTAGTGGTTTCGTTTTGTTTCCTAAAATTTTCATTAGTTTCTTCTTTGTTTTGGTCAAATCTCTCCTCCATCTGTTTTATTAAATTTTCACTCATTTTCTCGTTTTGTACCCTTGAGTTCTCGTTAATCTCTTCCTTCATACCGTCTATTTTCTCATTTGTTCGTCTTTTATCTTCCTTGATGCTATCAAATTTTTCCTCCATTTGTTTTAATAAGTTTTGACTCAAAATTTCATTTTGTTTCTTTGAGTTTTTAGTGAATTCTTCCTTCTGCTTCTTAGAGTCTTCTTTAATTAATTCCCATAGTTGTTGCAAATCCAGGCCTCCTCTGGCTTCCTCTCTTACTACCGTTTCCACATCCTCCACCGATGTTACTTCTTTCTCTTCCATCCTGACTTCTTTCTCTGCCTCCTTCGTCCGTCTCAGTGACGACGCCCTTTTATGCATCTTTATTATTTTTTGGAACTTATAGCAGTCGCCAGCTAAAAATTAGGAAATTAATTTGCTTGTTTCAATTTCTTCACCTAATATTCCCTAATTTCAGCCTCACTAGTTGGTGCGCCAATTTATAATACGACTCGTGTACCCGTAGTATCTTAATGGTATAATAATTTGCCTGTGTTGTTCCTTGTATATGTTAATTTGTAATAACTAGTTGTAAATAGTGTATCAGCTGATCGTGGAATATTTATGTTGTGTGTTTACGAATGTGATTTAAATATATAAGTAAAAGAATTGAATTATTCTGCCTTGGTTTCTGAATCAGAATTATAATTATTCCAGTTCAGAAGTTAGAACTCCAAAAATCCATTCAAAAATAGCGGTCGAGTCATCCCAAACAATTTTCAAGTCACCTTCGATATTAGGCTTTAACCTATTATTTGAAGTTAATCTTGGTTTTTGCAGTTTGCGTACTTCCAATGACTCCCCGAATTCTTCTTATCCTTGTTAATTATAAAATAAATGCTGATAATATATTACGTTCCTGAAATAATAACGCATGGATATGATTTAATAACATAATGGTTTAATCTCTGTAATATAAATTCAAATTATTGGAAAATTCCATTCGATACATATGGTTGTCACAATCGATATTTATCTCAGGATTTAATAATTAAATAATTTTAATATATTTCGTGGGAATTCTTGTGGCTGCTACGAAAAGTTCCTTTACATGATAATTAATAATATAGAGTACCTTTACAAACAATCTATTACTTATAATCTAAAAAATTACAAAAATTATATATTAAGTTACATACAAGTTTTGACGATATTCAATACGCTTCGTAAAAGCATGTAGGTTAGAGCATCGATGTATAATAACACTGGATTGCCGGCTGCGTGTACTGAATTCGGTCTGCTCAACTCTACGCTCGCCCCACCACATTAAGGCAAAAGCCACTTCGCCTGCATACTCGCAGTGTTATCTTAATATTAGTTTAACCGATTTGATCGTCGCATAAACAACATTGTTATGAAAATTGTGTATTTTATATTAATCAAATTAAATGGAACACCTGATACTAATTTAAAAATAATGTAAATATAAGTTTAATTCTGTTGTTCATAATAGAAGCTCGTACACTTTTTTTCTTTGGTACAGATCTATAAGCAACAAACAAGTTACCGGTAACATTAAAGTTATGCATACATATTTTCGCTAACTATACCGGTTTGTTAGGGTGTAATAATTACCTCTTTTTTGTAGTAGTTTGTTTTTATTTTGTCAATAAAATAAAGGAAACTGACTAAACAAGAATACAAATGAAAACGAAATTGTTTATTACATAGCTTTACATTTTTTTACATTGATGAATATGTACAAAAAAATCTTAATTTACAACCTATCTGCATATAATTACAATGTACCTTACTAATCAAAATATATTACATTTGATATAAAACTACATTTGCTATGAATAACATATTGCAATTCTGGACTAAACATTGCTAAGTAGAACTAACTTATTTAATTTTTGACGCACACCAAGTTTCGAAAACATAGCTGATGATGTCTTTTCTTTAGCTATACTAAAACATACAATTTTGTAAAATAAACTACGGTACCTATTAACATTACTAATCTAATTTCGTGAGTGTCTTCACCATAATCATTGTTAGAAGTATGGCCTTTAAATATGTTATTAGTAAAGGTTCTACACGCTAATATAATCATCTTTTTTGTATCCAAATTGTTTTTTGTCAATGTTTTGTTTATTTATAAAAAGGGAGTACATAAATTCTACTATCCTGATTACATCTGAGGAAGCCCTGACCAAATTTCCTTTTCAAATATAATCAACAAAATGGGTGTAAGGGCTAAGGTTGCTATCATCGGCTATCAGCAGTCTTATACATTCTTCACATTTCACCTTAGAACTAATTTTTCTGACAATAAATCCAGACAAGTAGAAAAGAATATTATCTTTGTAATACGAGTTTTTATTTTCCAGCAGACATTTAACGTTTTTAATGGGTTCTTCATAGACGCTGACTGAGTTTAGGTCCACTGTTTCTTCTGCTTCTGCAAAACTCAACAGAGTTTTGAAATGCATGTCAAAACTCAAACAATTGCTTTTGTCAGGTGCTTTAACGCTGTTCCTGAACATAAGTTTCCTCAAGGCCCATTGGAACTGCTTGACATTAGGATTGTTATTATGTCCCCCTCGACATCTTACACAGGAAAATAACAGTTCCAATTGATCTTGAGAAAACTTATAAGTCAAAATACACTTGAATTGTAAACTATTTAATAATCTGTTTAACAGAATCTTTATTGCGTTTATATTCATAATAAATCCAAGTGCAAATGTTTTCCTAGGATGCCGCAAAACCTGAATATTTTCAATTTTTAACGTCGTTAAATATGCCAAAAAATTATCTAACATTTTATTGTCATTTTCTAAATTCTTCTTCTTTGTTGGTTGTTTGAAGTGCTGCCCAAATGGGTCCCTGCTATTAAAATAATAGAATAGCCTGTCTATAACTCTAATATATTCCACTGTTGGTTTAGCACCAATAAAATCAGGATGTTGTTTATACATCAAAAATTCGATGGCGTCTGCTAATTGGCACTTAAGGTTTGGGCCGCAATTTTCATGTTAATTTTTATGTTGCCATAATGTATGTGTGTGTCTGAAAGGCTATTGGCAAACTTTAATCCTTGTTCTTTTTGCAAAGTGTTTAGCCGTTGAATATATTTAAAATCTATCACACCATCTGTAGATAGTAAAGTACCTTTATCTGCTAATGTGTTGCGAGCCAATTTAATCATATGGCTACCATCTAGCATTACACAAACTGTTACATTTTCTTTGTTTATTTTCACATTGAAAAAAGGCTTTTCTGGCAATTCGCACCAAGTTTCGTAACAGCGTTTATATTTGTACTAGTACCATCAAATGTTACATTATGTACATGGATACCTGATTCGTATAATTTAATAATGCACATTTTTATTAGTTTGGACAAAATTTCTGAACTAATCTTATCAATAAAAAAATAACCAACGGCACATTTGAATTTTCTCGTAGTGCAACTATCTGAAAGACTAGTGCTTCACTAGCTAATGTTTCGTGTTCATTTACTTTTATACCATTACCCAAATTCACATACCCAAAATTCTTCCCCTCTCGTGGATCGTAGATTACTTGTTTCCTTATGCTCATAGCATCAAAAACCAAGTTAACGTGTTGTAAATGTGGCTTGCTTTGAACGTTTTTTTTTTAAATATATAAAAATATCTTCTAAAAAACCGGGTGAGCAATTAAAATTAGAAAGCCACCTCCTTAAAGTTGATGGGTTAGGTAACTGAAAGTTTAGATTTCTCAAATACTTATAAGCTTTGGGACTGTAGAAATAAACGGTTAAAGCAAACTCCTTCATTTTGTCTGAATAAAACCTCTTAAACTTACTTCTATTATTATTGCTAAAGTTATTAATAATAATTTTTAACGGAAAACCAGAAAAATTATCTTCTAAAATTTCTAGTAACCTTTCAGAATTTAATTTTTTCTTTAAAACTAAAATAATATCTTTCATGGATTTAATTTTAGCATCCCTTCTGTGTAAACGCTGTTGCAGTATTTTCACCTTCCGGCGGAGGAATTTATCAGTAGGCGATACACACAACTGAAAAATAAAAATTAGGACTTAATTTTATGCTGTTTATTCATTGGCAATAACAACGTTCTTTAATAATGGTCCTTCTTTTTTTTGTCAGAGTATTTGAAAGATGCACGGGGAAGTCAAAGAGCGTTGGCACTGCATAGCTTTTCAACAGTTCGTAATTACAGTTGGGTCTAAACTGATACTGGTCTTTAGCAAAATGTTTGATACAAAGTGACGTATGTTTTGAGGGAACAAAATTTTTTCTTTTTGTAGCTATAATCCACTTCTTTCGTAGCTCTTGATCTTGTGGAAATCTGGAAGAAATAATGTTATTATAGTACGGTCTTCCTTATTTTGAATACTGTACTTTACGTAACATAATGAAAAACCACAGTTTTTTCTTAGACATTTGCATTTCTTATATTATGGTATGTCGATAATATAATAATGCTATCAGACAATACACTGTAATAGACAATTCACAGTTTATATGAAAAAGAATACAACGTTAAAAAAATAATAATTTATAATTAATTTAATCAGTAATTAATTTGTAGAGATTTAAAAAAAATGAATGTTTTATATTAGTCTAATAAAAGTTATAAAGGAATTAAACGAAATACAGTACTTACCTATAAACGGATATTCCACTGTTCTTCTTGTATCTGTTAGTGCAGTTGTAAGCAGCACAAGAAGTTACCATTATGCGAAACTAATAATCACAACAATCAAAATTACATACAATTAAATAATAAAAATTAAATAACAGTTTCGCTAATAAACACGGAAAAATTTCCGAACTGAATTAAGTATGTAGTTAACAAAACACGGAAGCACGGCTGCACACAATGTGTAAACTTGTGCTTAGTGACGGCTTCTTGCCTTATTGTGGTGGGGGGCTGCTGCTTACCCAGCGGACCGTTTTTTGCGCTTTTACTCCCACCTAGCGCGCTATCCAGTGTTATTATACATCGATGGGTTAGAGTAACGTCAACATCATGGCTACCATTGTCCGTCTCAGAAAATAATGAAGTTTATTAATGTGTACAATAAATGATTCCTTGTAATCACTGTTCGCTTAGATATTGAATTTGTTTTCACTTTAAAATGTTTACTAGTGATTAGTGTTAGTGTAAATTGGTATATTGTCTAGTGGTCGTTCCTTGTTGGATAAAAATATTGTCAAATTATACTTTACACATCTAGACGATACTGCCGAAAGTTTTCTGGTTCATTCGGGATAATTTCTTGATTGTGTGTATTACTGGTTCATGAAATGATTGTAGTGGATGGATTATTTATCTTCGATGGTGGTCATTCAGATCTTCTTTCACAAACGGGTTAACAATTTTTATATTTTTATTTTAATTACATCTCGACACGCACTATTAAACTGTTCTCCATCACAATTAACAATTAAGTTTTATTTCTTCTTTTTTAGTCACCGAACTCGTACAAACTTCTTAAATTTTGATTGGTCATTTATGTACAGGTTAAATGTTATATGATCGATTCCCATTAATTACTTTACATTTTTCTAAATTACCTTTAATAGATAATTTTATTATTATACTCTAATGATACATGCACTGTTTACATGATGATTAATTATATAATTATAAACAATTTGATACTAAACATGCCTCAGTTTATAACTGTAAAACCTTATTAATTTGAATTTCTATGATATGTGGTGGAACAATTTGTTATGGTTGATTGTAATTTCTACTTTGACTGCCTGAGATAAATATATTTACATAAATTAACTGGTGACATAAAATCTTATAGCATACAACAAAAACTCTTAATAATAATACTTGTTTTTAACAACTTTAATTATTTCATACTTTTAAACTATTGTCTGTATGATAATAATAAAAACACCTTTTATAAATAATAAATAACACTGTTTAACGGTAGTCTGTGTCACTATTTATATTATATCACTCATCACTGTAAAGGTTTGTGTCCCTTTTTCTATCCTTAATTATATGCCTATACGATTTTAATTAATACAATTTTTATTTTGTGAATAGGTACTCTTTATTAGGTTTAATTGTGTTTCAGGGTAAGTTGATTAGGCCTACTAGGTTTTTTATTTAACTTTTTGTCTGTTTACTGCCCTATTCTACTGGGTTATTTCTGGGTTTCTTGATAATATTAAATAAGTCAAACCTACTAGGTTCCTTTAATTTGCTAGCAAATATTATTTTTTGGTTCCTCTCTGGATCGGATTTCACTATTATTTACTATTCTTTTTGTAACATTTTGTTTCGTTACAAATTGCCTCCCTTCAGAAGTAATTATTTCTGAACACTTCATTAGGTGTGAGGACATAATTACTTATGTTATTTTTCCTTTTCTTCCTCGTCATATTTTTTTTCATGGATTGTTGATTATAATCTTCTGAATTGCTACTATTGGGCTAGTATATGGTGATTGGCTGTGCTCAATTATATCATTTAACAACATTTTATTAATTTCAGCTCTAACCGCCTCCTTTAATGAATGTGGTATAGGATAGGATTTTCTGTGGAATTCTGCTGGTTCTTTAAATTGTATTCTACACTGATAGTTTTTTACTTTTCCTGGTTTTTCTGAAAATACATGTTTATACTTCTTATATATTATAATGAGATCTTCTACTTGTTTTGCTGTCAAATTATTTGTGCCTTGGTGTCTAAACTCCCTTATCTCCTGTAAATTACTGTTCCACAGGTCTTCATTTGTCATATTATAGATTATTTTTCTGCATTGGGTGTCATTCTTTAAAAAATTTAATTCCCTAACTTGGTGATGGGTACGGTTCAGAGGGGCACCATCGCTTCCTATTAACTCTGCCGTCCACATAACACCTTCTGAGTTCAAGGACACCTTCTCCTTGCTCAAATCAATAATGGCTGAATATTTCCTCAGCATATCGCATCCGATTAATAATTCGAATGGTAGGCCGATTGCGACCAAACATATAATATTAATTGTAACACCTTTGCTTTCTATTTCCAATGACACTTGTTTTCTCACTGTTTTATTTTGACGCCCAGTGGCACCCATTAAAATAACATTATTGACAGGTACGGTAGGTATTATATTTTTACTTTGTTTCTGTATTCTCTCCAGTTCAGCGTCGTTAATAAGTGATACATTTGCACCAGTATCTATCATTATTCGTGTAGGAATTCCTTCAATTTGAGCGATTATGTATACAATTTCATTATGCTGGTTGATTCTACTTGTCACCGTTTCCTCCAACAGTTCTTCTCGAAGATTTTTCAAATAATAATTGTAAATAATAGTAAGATTTTGACTATCCGTCCTTAAACTTTGGTTGTTGTTATACTTCAAAATTCTTTTATTTTCCATAATTAGTTTTTCATAATTAGTTGGTAGTAATTTGTTATTACTATGTTTTTGAATTTGGTGGTTTTTGTACCCAGTAGTTAGTAGCAGTAAGGGGTCGCGAGGGTTTATTACTGCCTCACTCCGTTTAAATTAAGGCTATCATGATTATTTTCCGGGCATGACTGTTGATTTGCCTGGAATGGTGTGCTGCTTCCTGGTTGTTCAACCTCTCGGTTGTCTAATTGTTCACTTCTCTTTGATTCTCGGAAGTCCTCCTGGCTTCTACTTCTTACTCGGTTATAATGGTGACTCATCCCTCTGGGATTTCCTCTTTGATCATAACTGTTATTAAAACTGTTCCTCCGAGGTTGATGGTATCTCCAGTAATCCCCTTCTTCTGCACTAATATAATTTATTCTTGGTCTGTACGGACGATTATTATTATAATTACCCTGGTTATTATTATTGGTATTAACTCCTGAGTTATTTCTAAAATTATTATAATTTTGGTTTGTTCGGTAGTTATTATAATTATTCTATAGTTATTCTATTACCCGGATGGTAATTTTGATTGGGCCTGTTGTTACTATTATTGTTAATTAGATTTCGATTGAAATTTGCTTGTTGGTTACTATTTGGAGTAAAATTTTGGTTGGAACTACGATCGTTGCCATTAAAGTTATAACTATTCCGGTTATTTATGTTATTATAGTAATTAGGATTCATACCATGGTTATTATTTCTTGAACCGCACTGATCAGTTCGTTGTCTGCTTCTTTTGTAGTAACCCTCGTGTTCATAATTTTCTATTAAGTCAGCCATTGCGTGGACCATTTTAATCTGGCTTCCCAGGCGTGCTCTGGCAATTCCTGTGTCATAATGGTATGCCATTTTAGTTACTAGGGATTCTTCTGGTATTCTTGGCTCTAGGTGTCTCGCCAAACACACCTTTCCCGAGAAGTAAGTAGTTGGAGATGTACCTCTATTTCCATCATATCTTCCCTGACAAATGTTGTCCCTTATAATATTTTGTATAGCTTCGGACCAATATTTTTCTTTAAACAGTTTTTTAAATTGAGCCTAGTCCACTATCTCATTCCTGGTTGCTGTCCACCAGTTGTCCGTAATCTCCCTAAAATGCTCATCCAACATCTCTCTAATCGAGCTCCAGATAGTTATTCGATGTTTATTAAAATGTTCCTCGATTCTGGCCAGGAATTCCATGGGGTTTCTACGATAATTTTTGAAATTAATCTCTTCTCTGGTTTCGTTTGTGGAAATATGAGTAATGTGATTTGGTCTGGTCCTAATTAATTCAATTTCTTCTTGATTTTGGCGTACTTGACCAGTTAAATTATTCACTACAGTTCATACAGTACTACAGTTCTACTCAGTTCATATTGTCACACCTTTCTCCGGTTTGTTTCTGTAAATTTACTAAATTTTCTTGTTCCTTCTGTATTCCTTCTATTTGAATACGATTATTTTCTTGGACCTGGTCTATTCTAGCATTTACCACTACTTTGTTTTGTGTGATGGTTTCGTTAGCTTTTCTCAATCTCTCATTAATGTCAGCTGTTTCTTGCTTCCTTTCCTCATCGAGTTTGTCCATCTTCTGGTTAATTGTATCATTGACCTGTTCAATTCTACCATTAATTCTTCTTAAATTTTCTTCATTGATTTGTCTGAACTCTTCCTTCATTTGGTTATTATTGTCACTTATAGTTTGCCTTAAGGTTTCATTAGTACTTTCTTTAATACTGTCAATTTTTTCATTTATCCGTTTTAAACTCTCATTAGTGGTTTCGTTTTGTTTCCTAAAATTTTCATTAGTTTCTTCTTTGTTTTGGTCAAATCTCTCCTCCATCTGTTTTATTAAATTTTCACTCATTTTCTCGTTTTGTACCCTTGAGTTCTCGTTAATCTCTTCCTTCATACCGTCTATTTTCTCATTTGTTCGTCTGTTATCTTCCTTGATGCTATCAAATTTTTCCTCCATTTGTTTTAATAAGTTTTGACTCAAAATTTCATTTTGTTTCTTTGAGTTTTTAGTGAATTCTTCCTTCTGCTTCTTAGAGTCTTCTTTAATTAATTCCCATAGTTGTTGCAAATCCAGGCCTCCTCTGGCTTCCTCTCTTACTACCGTTTCCACATCCTCCACCGATGTTACTTCTTTCTCTTCCATCCTGACTTCTTTCTCTGCCTCCTTCGTCCGTCTCAGTGACGACGCCCTTTTATGCATCTTTATTATTTTTTGGAACTTATAGCAGTCGCCAGCTAAAAATTAGGAAATTAATTTGCTTGTTTCAATTTCTTCACCTAATATTCCCTAATTTCAGCCTCACTAGTTGGTGCGCCAATTTATAATACGACTCGTGTACCCGTAGTATCTTAATGGTATAATAATTTGCCTGTGTTGTTCCTTGTATATGTTAATTTGTAATAACTAGTTGTAAATAGTGTATCAGCTGATCGTGGAATATTTATGTTGTGTGTTTACGAATGTGATTTAAATATATAAGTAAAAGAATTGAATTATTCTGCCTTGGTTTCTGAATCAGAATTATAATTATTCCAGTTCAGTAGTTAGAACTCCAAAAATCCATTCAAAAATAGCGGTCGAGTCATCCCAAACAATTTTCAAGTCACCTTCGATATTAGGCTTTAACCTATTATTTGAGTTTAATCTTGGTTTTTGCAGTTTGCGTACTTCCAATGACTCCCCGAATTCTTCTTATCCTTGTTAATTATAAAATAAATGCTGATAATATATTACGTTCCTGAAATAATAACGCATGGATATGATTTAATAACATAATGGTTTAATCTCTGTAATATAAATTCAAATTATTGGAAAATTCCATTCGATACATACGGTTGTCACAATCGATATTTATCTCAGGATTTAATAATTAAATAATTTTAATATATTTCGTGGGAATTCTTGTGGCTGCTACGAAAAGTTCCTTTACATGATAATTAATAATATAGAGTACCTTTACAAACAATCTATTACTTATAATCTAAAAAATTACAAAAATTATATATTAAGTTACATACAAGTTTTGACGATATTCAATACGCTTCATAAAAGCATGTAGGTTAGAGTAACGTCAACATCATGGCTACCATTGTCCGTCTTAGAAAATTATGAAGTTTATTAATGTGTACAATAAATGTTTCCTTGTAATCACTGTTCGCTTAGATATTGAATTTGTTTTCACTTTAAAATGTTTACTAGTGATTAGTGTTAGTGTAAATTGGTATATTGTCTAGTGGTCGTTCCTTGTTGGATAAAAATATTGTGAAATTATACTTTACACATCTAGACGATACTGCCGAAATTTTTCTGGTTCATTCGGGATAATTTCTTGATTGTGTGTATTACTGGTTCATGAAATGATTGTAGTGGATGGATTATTTATCTTCGATGGTGGTCATTCAGATCTTCTTTCACAAACGGGTTAACAATTTTTATATTTTTATTTTAATTACATCTCGACACGCACTATTAAACTGTTCTCCATCACAATTAACAATTAAGTTTTATTTCTTCTTTTTTAGTCACCGAACTCGTACAAACTTCTTAAATTTTGATTGGTCATTTATGTACAGGTTAAATGTTATATGATCGATTCCCATTAATTACTTTACATTTTTCTAAATTACCTTTAATAGATAATTTTATTATTATACTCTAATGATACATGCACTGTTTACATGATGATTAATTATATAATTATAAACAATTTGATACTAAACATGCCTCAGTTTATAACTGTAAAACCTTATTAATTTGAATTTCTATGATATGTGGTGGAACAATTTGTTATGGTTGATTGTAATTTCTACTTTGACTGACTGAGATAAATATATTTACATAAATTAACTGGTGACATAAAATCTTATAGCATACAACAAAAACTCTTAATAATAATACTTGTTTTTAACAACTTTAATTATTTCATACTTTTAAACTATTGTCTGTATGATAATAATAAAAACACCTTTTATAAATAATAAATAACACTGTTTAACGGTAGTCTGTGTCACTATTTATATTATATCACTCATCACTGTAAAGGTTTGTGTCCCTTTTTCTATCCTTAATTATATGCCTATACGATTTTAATTAATACAGTTTTTATTTTGTGAATAGGTACTCTTTATTAGGTTTAATTGTGTTTCAGGGTAAGTTGATTAGGCCTACTAGGTTTTTTATTTAACTTTTTGTCTGTTTACTGCCCTATTCTACTGGGTTATTTCTGGGTTTCTGATAATATTAAATAAGTCAAACCTACTAGGTTCCTTTAATTTGCTAGCAATTATTATTTTTTGGTTCCTCTCTGGATCGGATTTCACTATTATTTACTATTCTTTTTGTAACATTTTGTTTCGTTACAAATTGCCTCCCTTCAGAAGTAATTATTTCTGAACACTTCATTAGGTGTGAGGACATAATTACTTATGTTATTTTTCCTTTTCTTCCTCGTCATATTTTTTTTCATGGATTGTTGATTATAATCTTCTGAATTGCTACTATTGGGCTAGTATATGGTGATTGGCTGTGCTCAATTATATCATTTAACAACATTTTATTAATTTCAGCTCTAACCGCCTCCTTTAATGAATGTGGTATAGGATAGGATTTTCTGTGGAATTCTGCTGGTTCTTTAAATTGTATTCTACACTGATAGTTTTTTACTTTTCCTGGTTTTTCTGAAAATACATGTTTATACTTCTTATATATTATAATGAGATCTTCTACTTGTTTTGCTGTCAAATTATTTGTGCCTTGGTGTCTAAACTCCCTTATCTCCTGTAAATTACTGTTCCACAGGTCTTCATTTGTCATATTATAGATTATTTTTCTGCATTGGGTGTCATTCTTTAAAAAATTTAATTCCCTAACTTGGTGATGGGTACGGTTCAGAGGGGCACCATCGCTTCCTATTAACTCTGCCGTCCACATAACACCTTCTGAGTTCAAGGACACCTTCTCCTTGCTCAAATCAATAATGGCTGAATATTTCCTCAGCATATCGCATCCGATTAATAATTCGAATGGTAGGCCGATTGCGACCAAACATATAATATTAATTGTAACACCTTTGCTTTCTATTTCCAATGACACTTGTTTTCTCACTGTTTTATTTTGACGCCCAGTGGCACCCATTAAAATAACATTATTGACAGGTACGGTAGGTATTATATTTTTACTTTGTTTCTGTATTCTCTCCAGTTCAGCGTCGTTAATAAGTGATACATTTGCACCAGTATCTATCATTATTCGTGTAGGAATTCCTTCAATTTGAGCGATTATGTATACAATTTCATTATGCTGGTTGATTCTACTTGTCACCGTTTCCTCCAACAGTTCTTCTCGAAGATTTTTCAAATAATAATTGTAAATAATAGTAAGATTTTGACTATCCGTCCTTAAACTTTGGTTGTTGTTATACTTCAAAATTCTTTTATTTTCCATAATTAGTTTTTCATAATTAGTTGGTAGTAATTTGTTATTACTATGTTTTTGAATTTGGTGGTTTTTGTACCCAGTAGTTAGTAGCAGTAAGGGGTCGCGAGGGTTTATTACTGCCTCACTCCGTTTAAATTAAGGCTATCATGATTATTTTCCGGGCATGACTGTTGATTTGCCTGGAATGGTGTGCTGCTTCCTGGTTGTTCAACCTCTCGGTTGTCTAATTGTTCACTTCTCTTTGATTCTCGGAAGTCCTCCTGGCTTCTACTTCTTACTCGGTTATAATGGTGACTCATCCCTCTGGGATTTCCTCTTTGATCATAACTGTTATTAAAACTGTTCCTCCGAGGTTGATGGTATCTCCAGTAATCCCCTTCTTCTGCACTAATATAATTTATTCTTGGTCTGTACGGACGATTATTATTATAATTACCCTGGTTATTATTATTGGTATTAACTCCTGAGTTATTTCTAAAATTATTATAATTTTGGTTTGTTCGGTAGTTATTATAATTATTCTATAGTTATTCTATTACCCGGATGGTAATTTTGATTGGGCCTGTTGTTACTATTATTGTTAATTAGATTTCGATTGAAATTTGCTTGTTGGTTACTATTTGGAGTAAAATTTTGGTTGGAACTACGATCGTTGCCATTAAAGTTATAACTATTCCGGTTATTTATGTTATTATAGTAATTAGGATTCATACCATGGTTATTATTTCTTGAACCGCACTGATCAGTTCGTTGTCTGCTTCTTTTGTAGTAACCCTCGTGTTCATAATTTTCTATTAAGTCAGCCATTGCGTGGACCATTTTAATCTGGCTTCCCAGGCGTGCTCTGGCAATTCCTGTGTCATAATGGTATGCCATTTTAGTTACTAGGGATTCTTCTGGTATTCTTGGCTCTAGGTGTCTCGCCAAACACACCTTTCCCGAGAAGTAAGTAGTTGGAGATGTACCTCTATTTCCATCATATCTTCCCTGACAAATGTTGTCCCTTATAATATTTTGTATAGCTTCGGACCAATATTTTTCTTTAAACAGTTTTTTAAATTGAGCGTAGTCCACTATCTCATTCCTGGTTGCTGTCCACCAGTTGTCCGTAATCTCCCTAAAATGCTCATCCAACATCTCTCTAATCGAGCTCCAGATAGTTATTCGATGTTTATTAAAATGTTCCTCGATTCTGGCCAGGAATTCCATGGGGTTTCTACGATAATTTTTGAAATTAATCTCTTCTCTGGTTTCGTTTGTGGAAATATGAGTAATGTGATTTGGTCTGGTCCTAATTAATTCAATTTCTTCTTGATTTTGGCGTCCTTGACCAGTTAAATTATTCACTGTAGTGTTAATATTGTCACACCTTTCTCCGGTTTGTTTCTGTAAATTTACTAAATTTTCTTGTTCCTTCTGTATTCCTTCTATTTGAATACGATTATTTTCTTGGACCTGGTCTATTCTAGCATTTACCACTACTTTGTTTTGTGTGATGGTTTCGTTAGCTTTTCTCAATCTCTCATTAATGTCAGCTGTTTCTTGCTTCCTTTCCTCATCGAGTTTGTCCATCTTCTGGTTAATTGTATCATTGACCTGTTCAATTCTACCATTAATTCTTCTTAAATTTTCTTCATTGATTTGTCTGAACTCTTCCTTCATTTGGTTATTATTGTCACTTATAGTTTGCCTTAAGGTTTCATTAGTACTTTCTTTAATACTGTCAATTTTTTCATTTATCCGTTTTAAACTCTCATTAGTGGTTTCGTTTTGTTTCCTAAAATTTTCATTAGTTTCTTCTTTGTTTTGGTCAAATCTCTCCTCCATCTGTTTTATTAAATTTTCACTCATTTTCTCGTTTTGTACCCTTGAGTTCTCGTTAATCTCTTCCTTTATACCGTCTATTTTCTCATTTGTTCGTCTGTTATCTTCCTTGATGCTATCAAATTTTTCCTCCATTTGTTTTAATAAGTTTTGACTCAAAATTTCATTTTGTTTCTTTGAGTTTTTAGTGAATTCTTCCTTCTGCTTCTTAGAGTCTTCTTTAATTAATTCCCATAGTTGTTGCAAATCCAGGCCTCCTCTGGCTTCCTCTCTTACTACCGTTTCCACATCCTCCACCGATGTTACTTCTTTCTCTTCCATCCTGACTTCTTTCTCTGCCTCCTTCGTCCGTCTCAGTGACGACGCCCTTTTATGCATCTTTATTATTTTTTGGAACTTATAGCAGTCGCCAGCTAAAAATTAGGAAATTAATTTGCTTGTTTCAATTTCTTCACCTAATATTCCCTAATTTCAGCCTCACTAGTTGGTGCGCCAATTTATAATACGACTCGTGTACCCGTAGTATCTTAATGGTATAATAATTTGCCTGTGTTGTTCCTTGTATATGTTAATTTGTAATAACTAGTTGTAAATAGTGTATCAGCTGATCGTGGAATATTTATGTTGTGTGTTTACGAATGTGATTTAAATATATAAGTAAAAGAATTGAATTATTCTGCCTTGGTTTCTGAATCAGAATTATAATTATTCCAGTTCAGTAGTTAGAACTCCAAAAATCCATTCAAAAATAGCGGTCGAGTCATCCCAAACAATTTTCAAGTCACCTTCGATATTAGGCTTTAACCTATTATTTGAGTTTAATCTTGGTTTTTGCAGTTTGCGTACTTCCAATGACTCCCCGAATTCTTCTTATCCTTGTTAATTATAAAATAAATGCTGATAATATATTACGTTCCTGAAATAATAACGCATGGATATGATTTAATAACATAATGGTTTAATCTCTGTAATATAAATTCAAATTATTGGAAAATTCCATTCGATACATACGGTTGTCACAATCGATATTTATCTCAGGATTTAATAATTAAATAATTTTAATATATTTCGTGGGAATTCTTGTGGCTGCTACGAAAAGTTCCTTTACATGATAATTAATAATATAGAGTACCTTTACAAACAATCTATTACTTATAATCTAAAAAATTACAAAAATTATATATTAAGTTACATACAAGTTTTGACGATATTCAATACGCTTCATAAAAGCATGTAGGTTAGAGTAACGTCAACATCATGGCTACCATTGTCCGTCTTAGAAAATTATGAAGTTTATTAATGTGTACAATAAATGTTTCCTTGTAATCACTGTTCGCTTAGATATTGAATTTGTTTTCACTTTAAAATGTTTACTAGTGATTAGTGTTAGTGTAAATTGGTATATTGTCTAGTGGTCGTTCCTTGTTGGATAAAAATATTGTGAAATTATACTTTACACATCTAGACGATACTGCCGAAATTTTTCTGGTTCATTCGGGATAATTTCTTGATTGTGTGTATTACTGGTTCATGAAATGATTGTAGTGGATGGATTATTTATCTTCGATGGTGGTCATTCAGATCTTCTTTCACAAACGGGTTAACAATTTTTATATTTTTATTTTAATTACATCTCGACACGCACTATTAAACTGTTCTCCATCACAATTAACAATTAAGTTTTATTTCTTCTTTTTTAGTCACCGAACTCGTACAAACTTCTTAAATTTTGATTGGTCATTTATGTACAGGTTAAATGTTATATGATCGATTCCCATTAATTACTTTACATTTTTCTAAATTACCTTTAATAGATAATTTTATTATTATACTCTAATGATACATGCACTGTTTACATGATGATTAATTATATAATTATAAACAATTTGATACTAAACATGCCTCAGTTTATAACTGTAAAACCTTATTAATTTGAATTTCTATGATATGTGGTGGAACAATTTGTTATGGTTGATTGTAATTTCTACTTTGACTGACTGAGATAAATATATTTACATAAATTAACTGGTGACATAAAATCTTATAGCATACAACAAAAACTCTTAATAATAATACTTGTTTTTAACAACTTTAATTATTTCATACTTTTAAACTATTGTCTGTATGATAATAATAAAAACACCTTTTATAAATAATAAATAACACTGTTTAACGGTAGTCTGTGTCACTATTTATATTATATCACTCATCACTGTAAAGGTTTGTGTCCCTTTTTCTATCCTTAATTATATGCCTATACGATTTTAATTAATACAGTTTTTATTTTGTGAATAGGTACTCTTTATTAGGTTTAATTGTGTTTCAGGGTAAGTTGATTAGGCCTACTAGGTTTTTTATTTAACTTTTTGTCTGTTTACTGCCCTATTCTACTGGGTTATTTCTGGGTTTCTGATAATATTAAATAAGTCAAACCTACTAGGTTCCTTTAATTTGCTAGCAATTATTATTTTTTGGTTCCTCTCTGGATCGGATTTCACTATTATTTACTATTCTTTTTGTAACATTTTGTTTCGTTACAAATTGCCTCCCTTCAGAAGTAATTATTTCTGAACACTTCATTAGGTGTGAGGACATAATTACTTATGTTATTTTTCCTTTTCTTCCTCGTCATATTTTTTTTCATGGATTGTTGATTATAATCTTCTGAATTGCTACTATTGGGCTAGTATATGGTGATTGGCTGTGCTCAATTATATCATTTAACAACATTTTATTAATTTCAGCTCTAACCGCCTCCTTTAATGAATGTGGTATAGGATAGGATTTTCTGTGGAATTCTGCTGGTTCTTTAAATTGTATTCTACACTGATAGTTTTTTACTTTTCCTGGTTTTTCTGAAAATACATGTTTATACTTCTTATATATTATAATGAGATCTTCTACTTGTTTTGCTGTCAAATTATTTGTGCCTTGGTGTCTAAACTCCCTTATCTCCTGTAAATTACTGTTCCACAGGTCTTCATTTGTCATATTATAGATTATTTTTCTGCATTGGGTGTCATTCTTTAAAAAATTTAATTCCCTAACTTGGTGATGGGTACGGTTCAGAGGGGCACCATCGCTTCCTATTAACTCTGCCGTCCACATAACACCTTCTGAGTTCAAGGACACCTTCTCCTTGCTCAAATCAATAATGGCTGAATATTTCCTCAGCATATCGCATCCGATTAATAATTCGAATGGTAGGCCGATTGCGACCAAACATATAATATTAATTGTAACACCTTTGCTTTCTATTTCCAATTACACTTGTTTTCTCACTGTTTTATTTTGACGCCCAGTGGCACCCATTAAAATAACATTATTGACAGGTACGGTAGGTATTATATTTTTACTTTGTTTCTGTATTCTCTCCAGTTCAGCGTCGTTAATAAGTGATACATTTGCACCAGTATCTATCATTATTCGTGTAGGAATTCCTTCAATTTGAGCGATTATGTATACAATTTCATTATGCTGGTTGATTCTACTTGTCACCGTTTCCTCCAACAGTTCTTCTCGAAGATTTTTCAAATAATAATTGTAAATAATAGTAAGATTTTGACTATCCGTCCTTAAACTTTGGTTGTTGTTATACTTCAAAATTCTTTTATTTTCCATAATTAGTTTTTCATAATTAGTTGGTAGTAATTTGTTATTACTATGTTTTTGAATTTGGTGGTTTTTGTACCCAGTAGTTAGTAGCAGTAAGGGGTCGCGAGGGTTTATTATTGCCTCACTCCGTTTAAATTAAGGCTATCATGATTATTTTCCGGGCATGACTGTTGATTTGCCTGGAATGGTGTGCTGCTTCCTGGTTGTTCAACCTCTCGGTTGTCTAATTGTTCACTTCTCTTTGATTCTCGGAAGTCCTCCTGGCTTCTACTTCCTACTCGGTTATAATGGTGACTCATCCCTCTGGGATTTCCTCTTTGATCATAACTGTTATTAAAACTGTTCCTCCGAGGTTGATGGTATCTCCAGTAATCCCCTTCTTCTGCACTAATATAATTTATTCTTGGTCTGTACGGACGATTATTATTATAATTACCCTGGTTATTATTATTGGTATTAACTCCTGAGTTATTTCTAAAATTATTATAATTTTGGTTTGTTCGGTAGTTATTATAATTATTCTATAGTTATTCTATTACCCGGATGGTAATTTTGATTGGGCCTGTTGTTACTATTATTGTTAATTAGATTTCGATTGAAATTTGCTTGTTGGTTACTATTTGGAGTAAAATTTTGGTTGGAACTACGATCGTTGCCATTAAAGTTATAACTATTCCGGTTATTTATGTTATTATAGTAATTAGGATTCATACCATGGTTATTATTTCTTGAACCGCACTGATCAGTTCGTTGTCTGCTTCTTTTGTAGTAACCCTCGTGTTCATAATTTTCTAATAAGTCAGCCATTGCGTGGACCATTTTAATCTGGCTTCCCAGGCGTGCTCTGGCAATTCCTGTGTCATAATGGTATGCCATTTTAGTTACTAGGGATTCTTCTGGTATTCTTGGCTCTAGGTGTCTCGCCAAACACACCTTTCCCCAGAAGTAAGTAGTTGGAGATGTACCTCTATTTCCATTATATCTTCCCTGACAAATGTTGTCCCTTATAATATTTTGTATAGCTTCGGACCAATATTTTTCTTTAAACAGTTTTTTAAATTGAGCGTAGTCCACTATCTCATTCCTGGTTGCTGTCCACCAGTTGTCCGTAATCTCCCTAAAATGCTCATCCAACATCTCTCTAATCGAGCTCCAGATAGTCATTCGATGTTTATTAAAATGTTCCTCGATTCTGGCCAGGAATTCCATGGGGTTTCTACGATAATTTTTGAAATTAATCTCTTCTCTGGTTTCGTTTGTGGAAATATGAGTAATGTGATTTGGTCTGGTCCTAATTAATTCAATGTCTTCTTGATTTTGGCGTACTTGACCAGTTAAATTATTCACTGTAGTGTTAATATTGTCACACCTTTCTCCGGTTTGTTTCTGTAAATTTACTAAATTTTCTTGTTCCTTCTGTATTCCTTCTATTTGAATACGATTATTTTCTTGGACCTGGTCTATTCTAGCATTTACCACTAGTTTGTTTTGTGTGATGGTTTCGTTAGCTTTTCTCAATCTCTCATTAATGTCAGCTGTTTCTTGCTTCCTTTCCTCATCGAGTTTGTCCATCTTCTGGTTAATTGTATCATTGACCTGTTCAATTCTACCATTAATTCTTCTTAAATTTTCTTCATTGATTTGTCTGAACTCTTCCTTCATTTGGTTATTATTGTCACTTATAGTTTGCCTTAAGGTTTCATTAGTACTTTCTTTAATACTGTCAATTTTTTCATTTATCCGTTTTAAACTCTCATTAGTGGTTTCGTTTTGTTTCCTAAAATTTTCATTAGTTTCTTCTTTGTTTTGGTCAAATCTCTCCTCCATCTGTTTTATTAAATTTTCACTCATTTTCTCGTTTTGTACCCTTGAGTTCTCGTTAATCTCTTCCTTCATACCGTCTATTTTCTCATTTGTTCGTCTGTTATCTTCCTTGATGCTATCACATTTTTCCTCCATTTGTTTTAATAAGTGTTGACTCAAAATTTCATTTTGTTTCTTTGAGTTTTTAGTGAATTCTTCCTTCTGCTTCTTAGAGTCTTCTTTAATTAATTCCCATAGTTGTTGCAAATCCAGGCCTCCTCTGGCTTCCTCTCTTACTACCGTTTCAACATCCTCCACCGATGTTACTTCTTTCTCTTCCATCCTGACTTCTTTCTCTGCCTCCTTCGTCCGTCTCAGTGACGACGCCCTTTTATGCATCTTTATTATTTTTTGGAACTTATAGCAGTCGCCAGCTAAAAATTAGGAAATTAATTTGCTTGTTTCAATTTCTTCACCTAATATTCCCTAATTTCAGCCTCACTAGTTGGTGCGCCAATTTATAATACGACTCGTGTACCCGTAGTATCTTAATGGTATAATAATTTGCCTGTGTTGTTCCTTGTATATGTTAATTTGTAATAACTAGTTGTAAATAGTGTATCAGCTGATCGTGGAATATTTATGTTGTGTGTTTACGAATGTGATTTAAATATATAAGTAAAAGAATTGAATTATTCTGCCTTGGTTTCTGAATCAGAATTATAATTATTCCAGTTCAGTAGTTAGAACACCAAAAATCCATTCAAAAATAGCGGTCGAGTCATCCCAAACAATTTTCAAGTCACCTTCGATATTAGGCTTTAACCTATTATTTGAGGTTAATCTTGGTTTTTGCAGTTTGCGTACTTCCAATGACTCCCCGAATTCTTCTTATCCTTGTTAATTATAAAATAAATGCTGATAATATATTACGTTCCTGAAATAATAACGCATGGATATGATTTAATAACATAATGGTTTAATCTCTGTAATATAAATTCAAATTATTGGAAAATTCCATTCGATACATACGGTTGTCACAATCGATATTTATCTCAGGATTTAATAATTAAATAATTTTAATATATTTCGTGGGAATTCTTGTGGCTGCTACGAAAAGTTCCTTTACCTGATAATTAATAATATAGAGTACCTTTACAAACAATCTATTACTTATAATCTAAAAAATTACAAAAATTATATATTAAGTTACATACAAGTTTTGACGATATTCAATACGCTTCATAAAAGCATGTAGGTTAGAGTAACGTCAACATCATGGCTACCATTGTCCGTCTTAGAAAATAATGAAGTTTATTAATGTGTACAATAAATGTTTCCTTGTAATCACTGTTCGCTTAGATATTGAATTTGTTTTCACTTTAAAATGTTTACTAGTGATTAGTGTTAGTGTAAATAGGTATATTGTCTAGTGGTCGTTCCTTGTTGGATAAAAATATTGTGAAATTATACTTTACACATCTAGACGATACTGCCGAAAGTTTTCTGGTTCATTCGGGATAATTTCTTGATTGTGTGTATTACTGGTTCATGAAATGATTGTAGTGGATGGATTATTTATCTTCGATGGTGGTCTTTCAGATCTTCTTTCACAAACGGGTTAACAATTTTTATATTTTTATTTTAATTACATCTCGACACGCACTATTAAACTGTTCTCCATCACAATTAACAATTAAGTTTTATTTCTTCTTTTTTAGTCACCGAACTCCTACAAACTTCTTAAATTTTGATTGGTCATTTATGTACAGGTTAAATGTTATATGATCGATTCCCATTAATTACTTTACATTTTTCTAAATTACCTTTAATAGATAATTTTATTATTATACTCTAATGATACATGCACTGTTTACATGATGATTAATTATATAATTATAAACAATTTGATACTAAACATGCCTCAGTTTATAACTGTAAAACCTTATTAATTTGAATTTCTATGATATGTGGTGGAACAATTTGTTATGGTTGATTGTAATTTCTACTTTGACTGCCTGAGATAAATATATTTACATAAATTAACTGGTGACATAAAATCTTATAGCATACAACAAAAACTCTTAATAATAATAGTTGTTTTTAACAACTTTAATTATTTCATACTTTTAAACTATTGTCTGTATGATAATAATAAAAACACCTTTTATAAATAATAAATAACACTGTTTAACGGTAGTCTGTGTCACTATTTATATTATATCACTCATCACTGTAAAGGTTTGTGTCCCTTTTTCTATCCTTAATTATATGCCTATACGATTTTAATTAATACAATTTTTATTTTGTGAATAGGTACTCTTTATTAGGTTTAATTGTGTTTCAGGGTAAGTTGATTAGGCCTACTAGGTTTTTTATTTAACTTTTTGTCTGTTTACTGCCCTATTCTACTGGGTTATTTCTGGGTTTCTGATAATATTAAATAAGTCAAACCTACTAGGTTCCTTTAATTTGCTAGCAATTATTATTTTTTGGTTCCTCTCTGGATCGGATTTCACTATTATTTACTATTCTTTCTGTAACATTTTGTTTCGTTACAAATCAGAAGTAATTATTTCTGAACACTTCATTAGGTGTGAGGACATAATTACTTATGTTATTTTTCCTTTTCTTCCTCGTCATATTATTTTTCATGGATTGTTGATTATAATCTTCTGAATTGCTACTATTGGGCTAGTATATGGTGATTGGCTGTGCTCAATTATATCATTTAACAACATTTTATTAATTTCAGCTCTAACCGCCTCCTTTAATGAATGTGGTATAGAATAGGATTTTCTGTGGAATTCTGCTGGTTCTTTAAATTGTATTCTACACTGATAGTTTTTTACTTTTCCTGGTTTTTCTGAAAATACATGTTTATACTTCTTATATATTATAATGAGATCTTCTACTTGTTTTGCTGTCAAATTATTTGTGCCTTGGTGTCTAAACTCCCTTATCTCCTGTAAATTACTGTTCCACAGGTCTTCATTTGTCATATTATAGATTATTTTTCTGCATTGGGTGTCATTCTTTAAAAAATTTAATTCCCTAAGTTGGTCATGGGTACGGTTCAGAGGGGTACCATCGCTTCCTATTAACTCTGCCGTCCACATAACACCTTCTGAGTTCAAGGACACCTTCTCCTTGCTCAAATCAATAATGGCTGAATATTTCCTCAGCATATCGCATCCGATTAATAATTCGAATGGTAGGCCGATTGCGACCAAACATATAATATTAATTGTAACACCTTTGCTTTCTATTTCCAATGACACTTGTTTTCTCACTGTTTTATTTTGACGCCCAGTGGCACCCATTAAAATAACATTATTGACAGGTACGGTAGGTATTATATTTTTACTTTGTTTCTGTATTCTCTCCAGTTCAGCGTCGTTAATAAGTGATACATTTGCACCAGTATCTATCATTATTCGTGTAGGAATTCCTTCAATTTGAACGATTATGTATACAATTTCATTATGCTGGTTGATTCTACTTGTCACCGTTTCCTCCAACAGTTCTTCTCGAAGATTTTTCAAATAATAATTGTAAATAATAGTAAGATTTTGACTATCCGTCCTTAAACTTTGGTTGTTGTTATACTTCAAAATTCTTTTATTTTCCATAATTAGTTTTTCATAATTAGTTGGTAGTAATTTGTTATTACTATGTTTTTGAATTTGGTGGTTTTTGTACCCAGTAGTTAGTAGCAGTAAGGGGTCGCGAGGGTTTATTACTGCCTCACTCCGTTTAAATTAAGGCTATCATGATTATTTTCCGGGCATGACTGTTGATTTGCCTGGAATGGTGTGCTGGTTCCTGGTTGTTCAACCTCTCGGTTGTCTAATTGTTCACTTCTCTTTGATTCTTGGAAGTCCTCCTGGCTTCTACTTCTTACTCGGTTATAATGGTGACTCATCCCTCTGGGATTTCCTCTTTGATCATAACTGTTATTAAAACTGTTCCTCCGAGGTTGATGGTATCTCCAGTAATCCCCTTCTTCTGCACTAATATAATTTATTCTTGGTCTGTACGGACGATTATTATTATAATTACCCTGGTTATTATTATTGGTATTAACTCCTGAGTTATTTCTAAAATTATTATAATTTTGGTTTGTTCGGTAGTTATTATAATTATTCTATAGTTATTCTATTACCCGGATGGTAATTTTGATTGGGCCTGTTGTTACTATTATTGTTAATTAGATTTCGATTGAAATTTGCTTGTTGGTTACTATTTGGAGTAAAATTTTGGTTGGAACTATGATCGTTGCCATTAAAGTTATAACTATTCCGGTTATTTATGTTATTATAGTAATTAGGATTCATACCATGGTTATTATTTCTTGAACCGCACTGATCAGTTCGTTGTCTGCTTCTTTTGTAGTAACCCTCGTGTTCATAATTTTCTAATAAGTCAGCCATTGCGTGGACCATTTTAATCTGGCTTCCCAGGCGTGCTCTGGCAATTCCTGTGTCATAATGGTATGCCATTTTAGTTACTAGGGATTCTTCTGGTATTCTTGGCTCTAGGTGTCTCGCCAAACACACCTTTCCCCAGAAGTAAGTAGTTGGAGATGTACCTCTATTTCCATCATATCTTCCCTGACAAATGTTGTCCCTTATAATATTTTGTATAGCTTCGGACCAATATTTTTCTTTAAACAGTTTTTTAAATTGAGCGTAGTCCACTATCTCATTCCTGGTTGCTGTCCACCAGTTGTCCGTAATCTCCCTAAAATGCTCATCCAACATCTCTCTAATCGAGCTCCAGATAGTCATTCGATGTTTATTAAAATGTTCCTCGATTCTGGCCAGGAATTCCATGGGGTTTCTACGATAATTTTTGAAATTAATCTCTTCTCTGGTTTCGTTTGTGGAAATATGAGTAATGTGATTTGGTCTGGTCCTAATTAATTCAATGTCTTCTTGATTTTGGCGTACTTGACCAGTTAAATTATTCACTGTAGTGTTAATATTGTCACACCTTTCTCCGGTTTGTTTCTGTAAATTTACTAAATTTTCTTGTTCCTTCTGTATTCCTTCTATTTGAATACGATTATTTTCTTGGACCTGGTCTATTCTAGCATTTACCACTAGTTTGTTTTGTGTGATGGTTTCGTTAGCTTTTCTCAATCTCTCATTAATGTCAGCTGTTTCTTGCTTCCTTTCCTCATCGAGTTTGTCCATCTTCTGGTTAATTGTATCATTGACCTGTTCAATTCTACCATTAATTCTTCTTAAATTTTCTTCATTGATTTGTCTGAACTCTTCCTTCATTTGGTTATTATTGTCACTTATAGTTTGCCTTAAGGTTTCATTAGTACTTTCTTTAATACTGTCAATTTTTTCATTTATCCGTTTTAAACTCTCATTAGTGGTTTCGTTTTGTTTCCTAAAATTTTCATTAGTTTCTTCTTTGTTTTGGTCAAATCTCTCCTCCATCTGTTTTATTAAATTTTCACTCATTTTCTCGTTTTGTACCCTTGAGTTCTCGTTAATCTCTTCCTTCATACCGTCTATTTTCTCATTTGTTCGTCTGTTATCTTCCTTGATGCTATCACATTTTTCCTCCATTTGTTTTAATAAGTTTTGACTCAAAATTTCATTTTGTTTCTTTGAGTTTTTAGTGAATTCTTCCTTCTGCTTCTTAGAGTCTTCTTTAATTAATTCCCATAGTTGTTGCAAATCCAGGCCTCCTCTGGCTTCCTCTCTTACTACCGTTTCAACATCCTCCACCGATGTTACTTCTTTCTCTTCCATCCTGACTTCTTTCTCTGCCTCCTTCGTCCGTCTCAGTGACGACGCCCTTTTATGCATCTTTATTATTTTTTGGAACTTATAGCAGTCGCCAGCTAAAAATTAGGAAATTAATTTGCTTGTTTCAATTTCTTCACCTAATATTCCCTAATTTCAGCCTCACTAGTTGGTGCGCCAATTTATAATACGACTCGTGTACCCGTAGTATCTTAATGGTATAATAATTTGCCTGTGTTGTTCCTTGTATATGTTAATTTGTAATAACTAGTTGTAAATAGTGTATCAGCTGATCGTGGAATATTTATGTTGTGTGTTTACGAATGTGATTTAAATATATAAGTAAAAGAATTGAATTATTCTGCCTTGGTTTCTGAATCAGAATTATAATTATTCCAGTTCAGTAGTTAGAACACCAAAAATCCATTCAAAAATAGCGGTCGAGTCATCCCAAACAATTTTCAAGTCACCTTCGATATTAGGCTTTAACCTATTATTTGAGGTTAATCTTGGTTTTTGCAGTTTGCGTACTTCCAATGACTCCCCGAATTCTTCTTATCCTTGTTAATTATAAAATAAATGCTGATAATATATTACGTTCCTGAAATAATAACGCATGGATATGATTTAATAACATAATGGTTTAATCTCTGTAATATAAATTCAAATTATTGGAAAATTCCATTCGATACATACGGTTGTCACAATCGATATTTATCTCAGGATTTAATAATTAAATAATTTTAATATATTTCGTGGGAATTCTTGTGGCTGCTACGAAAAGTTCCTTTACCTGATAATTAATAATATAGAGTACCTTTACAAACAATCTATTACTTATAATCTAAAAAATTACAAAAATTATATATTAAGTTACATACAAGTTTTGACGATATTCAATACGCTTCATAAAAGCATGTAGGTTAGAGTAACGTCAACATCATGGCTACCATTGTCCGTCTTAGAAAATAATGAAGTTTATTAATGTGTACAATAAATGTTTCCTTGTAATCACTGTTCGCTTAGATATTGAATTTGTTTTCACTTTAAAATGTTTACTAGTGATTAGTGTTAGTGTAAATAGGTATATTGTCTAGTGGTCGTTCCTTGTTGGATAAAAATATTGTGAAATTATACTTTACACATCTAGACGATACTGCCGAAAGTTTTCTGGTTCATTCGGGATAATTTCTTGATTGTGTGTATTACTGGTTCATGAAATGATTGTAGTGGATGGATTATTTATCTTCGATGGTGGTCTTTCAGATCTTCTTTCACAAACGGGTTAACAATTTTTATATTTTTATTTTAATTACATCTCGACACGCACTATTAAACTGTTCTCCATCACAATTAACAATTAAGTTTTATTTCTTCTTTTTTAGTCACCGAACTCCTACAAACTTCTTAAATTTTGATTGGTCATTTATGTACAGGTTAAATGTTATATGATCGATTCCCATTAATTACTTTACATTTTTCTAAATTACCTTTAATAGATAATTTTATTATTATACTCTAATGATACATGCACTGTTTACATGATGATTAATTATATAATTATAAACAATTTGATACTAAACATGCCTCAGTTTATAACTGTAAAACCTTATTAATTTGAATTTCTATGATATGTGGTGGAACAATTTGTTATGGTTGATTGTAATTTCTACTTTGACTGCCTGAGATAAATATATTTACATAAATTAACTGGTGACATAAAATCTTATAGCATACAACAAAAACTCTTAATAATAATAGTTGTTTTTAACAACTTTAATTATTTCATACTTTTAAACTATTGTCTGTATGATAATAATAAAAACACCTTTTATAAATAATAAATAACACTGTTTAACGGTAGTCTGTGTCACTATTTATATTATATCACTCATCACTGTAAAGGTTTGTGTCCCTTTTTCTATCCTTAATTATATGCCTATACGATTTTAATTAATACAATTTTTATTTTGTGAATAGGTACTCTTTATTAGGTTTAATTGTGTTTCAGGGTAAGTTGATTAGGCCTACTAGGTTTTTTATTTATTTTTTGTCTGTTTACTGCCCTATTCTACTGGGTTATTTCTGGGTTTCTGATAATATTAAATAAGTCAAACCTACTAGGTTCCTTTAATTTGCTAGCAATTATTATTTTTTGGTTCCTCTCTGGATCGGATTTCACTATTATTTACTATTCTTTCTGTAACATTTTGTTTCGTTACAAATCAGAAGTAATTATTTCTGAACACTTCATTAGGTGTGAGGACATAATTACTTATGTTATTTTTCCTTTTCTTCCTCGTCATATTATTTTTCATGGATTGTTGATTATAATCTTCTGAATTGCTACTATTGGGCTAGTATATGGTGATTGGCTGTGCTCAATTATATCATTTAACAACATTTAATTAATTTCAGCTCTAACCGCCTCCTTTAATGAATGTGGTATAGAATAGGATTTTCTGTGGAATTCTGCTGGTTCTTTAAATTGTATTCTACACTGATAGTTTTTTACTTTTCCTGGTTTTTCTGAAAATACATGTTTATACTTCTTATATATTATAATGAGATCTTCTACTTGTTTTGCTGTCAAATTATTTGTGCCTTGGTGTCTAAACTCCCTTATCTCCTGTAAATTACTGTTCCACAGGTCTTCATTTGTCATATTATAGATTATTTTTCTGCATTGGGTGTCATTCTTTAAAAAATTTAATTCCCTAAGTTGGTCATGGGTACGGTTCAGAGGGGTACCATCGCTTCCTATTAACTCTGCCGTCCACATAACACCTTCTGAGTTCAAGGACACCTTCTCCTTGCTCAAATCAATAATGGCTGAATATTTCCTCAGCATATCGCATCCGATTAATAATTCGAATGGTAGGCCGATTGCGACCAAACATATAATATTAATTGTAACACCTTTGCTTTCTATTTCCAATGACACTTGTTTTCTCACTGTTTTATTTTGACGCCCAGTGGCACCCATTAAAATAACATTATTGACAGGTACGGTAGGTATTATATTTTTACTTTGTTTCTGTATTCTCTCCAGTTCAGCGTCGTTAATAAGTGATACATTTGCACCAGTATCTATCATTATTCGTGTAGGAATTCCTTCAATTTGAACGATTATGTATACAATTTCATTATGCTGGTTGATTCTACTTGTCACCGTTTCCTCCAACAGTTCTTCTCGAAGATTTTTCAAATAATAATTGTAAATAATAGTAAGATTTTGACTATCCGTCCTTAAACTTTGGTTGTTGTTATACTTCAAAATTCTTTTATTTTCCATAATTAGTTTTTCATAATTAGTTGGTAGTAATTTGTTATTACTATGTTTTTGAATTTGGTGGTTTTTGTACCCAGTAGTTAGTAGCAGTAAGGGGTCGCGAGGGTTTATTACTGCCTCACTCCGTTTAAATTAAGGCTATCATGATTATTTTCTGGGCATGACTGTTGATTTGCCTGGAATGGTGTGCTGGTTCCTGGTTGTTCAACCTCTCGGTTGTCTAATTGTTCACTTCTCTTTGATTCTTGGAAGTCCTCCTGGCTTCTACTTCTTACTCGGTTATAATGGTGACTCATCCCTCTGGGATTTCCTCTTTGATCATAACTGTTATTAAAACTGTTCCTCCGAGGTTGATGGTATCTCCAGTAATCCCCTTCTTCTGCACTAATATAATTTATTCTTGGTCTGTACGGACGATTATTATTATAATTACCCTGGTTATTATTATTGGTATTAACTCCTGAGTTATTTCTAAAATTATTATAATTTTGGTTTGTTCGGTAGTTATTATAATTATTCTATAGTTATTCTATTACCCGGATGGTAATTTTGATTGGGCCTGTTGTTACTATTATTGTTAATTAGATTTCGATTGAAATTTGCTTGTTGGTTACTATTTGGAGTAAAATTTTGGTTGGAACTATGATCGTTGCCATTAAAGTTATAACTATTCCGGTTATTTATGTTATTATAGTAATTAGGATTCATACCATGGTTATTATTTCTTGAACCGCACTGATCAGTTCGTTGTCTGCTTCTTTTGTAGTAACCCTCGTGTTCATAATTTTCTAATAAGTCAGCCATTGCGTGGACCATTTTAATCTGGCTTCCCAGGCGTGCTCTGGCAATTCCTGTGTCATAATGGTATGCCATTTTAGTTACTAGGGATTCTTCTGGTATTCTTGGCTCTAGGTGTCTCGCCAAACAAAACACACCTTTCCCCAGAAGTAAGTAGTTGGAGATGTACCTCTATTTCCATCATATCTTCCCTGACAAATGTTGTCCCTTATAATATTTTGTATAGCTTCGGACCAATATTTTTCTTTAAACAGTTTTTTAAATTGAGCGTAGTCCACTATCTCATTCCTGGTTGCTGTCCACCAGTTGTCCGTAATCTCCCTAAAATGCTCATCCAACATCTCTCTAATCGAGCTCCAGATAGTTATTCGATGTTTATTAAAATGTTCCTCGATTCTGGCCAGGAATTCCATGGGGTTTCTACGATAATTTTTGAAATTAATCTCTTCTCTGGTTTCGTTTGTGGAAATATGAGTAATGTGATTTGGTCTGGTCCTAATTAATTCAATGTCTTCTTGATTTTGGCGTACTTGACCAGTTAAATTATTCACTGTAGTGTTAATATTGTCACACCTTTCTCCGGTTTGTTTCTGTAAATTTACTAAATTTTCTTGTTCCTTCTGTATTCCTTCTATTTGAATACGATTATTTTCTTGGACCTGGTCTATTCTAGCATTTACCACTACTTTGTTTTGTGTGATGGTTTCGTTAGCTTTTCTCAATCTCTCATTAATGTCAGCTGTTTCTTGCTTCCTTTCCTCATCGAGTTTGTCCATCTTCTGGTTAATTGTATCATTGACCTGTTCAATTCTACCATTAATTCTTCTTAAATTTTCTTCATTGATTTGTCTGAACTCTTCCTTCATTTGGTTATTATTGTCACTTATAGTTTGCCTTAAGGTTTCATTAGTACTTTCTTTAATACTGTCAATTTTTTCATTTATCCGTTTTAAACTCTCATTGGTGGTTTCGTTTTGTTTCCTAAAATTTTCATTAGTTTCTTATTTGTTTTGGTCAAATCTTTCCTCCATCTGTTTTATTAAATTTTCACTCATTTTCTCGTTTTGTACCCTTGAGTTCTCGTTAATCTCTTCCTTCATACCGTCTATTTTCTCATTTGTTCGTCTGTTATCTTCCTTGATGCTATCAAATTTTTCCTCCATTTGTTTTAATAAGTTTTGACTCAAAATTTCATTTTGTTTCTTTGAGTTTTTACTGAATTCTTCCTTCTGCTTCTTAGAGTCTTCTTTAATTAATTCCCATAGTTGTTGCAAATCCAGGCCTCCTCTGGCTTCCTCTCTTACTACCGTTTCCACATCCTCCACCGATGTTACTTCTTTCTCTTCCATCCTGACTTCTTTCTCTCCCACCTTCGTCCGTCTAAGTGACGACGCCCTTTTAGGCATCGTTATTATTTTTTGGAACTTATAGCAGTCACCAGCTAAAAATTAGGAAATTAATTTGCTTGTTTCAATTTCTTCACCTAATATTCCCTAATTTCAGCCTCACTAGTTGGTGCGCCAATTTATAATACGACTCGTGTACCCGTAGTATCTTAATGGTATAATAATTTGCCTGTGTTGTTCCTTGTATATGTTAATTTGTAATAACTAGTTGTAAATAGTGTATCAGCTGATCATGGAATATTTATGTTGTGTGTTTACAAATGTGATTTAAATATATAAGTAAAAGAATTGAATTATTCTGCCTTGGTTTATGAATCAGAATTATAATTATTCCAGTTCAGTAGTTAGAACTCCAAAAATCCATTCAAAATAGCGGTCGAGTCATCCCAAACAATTTTCAAGTCACCTTCGATATTAGGCTTTAACCTATTATTTGAGGTTAATCTTGGTTTTTGCAGTTTGCGTACTTCCAATGACTCCCCGAATTCTTCTTATCCTTGTTAATTATAAAATAAATGCTGATAATATATTACGTTCCTGAAATAATAACGCATGGATATGATTTAATAACATAATGGTTTAATCTCTGTAATATAAATTCAAATTATTGGAAAATTCCATTCGATACATACGGTTGTCACAATCGATATTTATCTCAGGATTTAATAATTAAATAATTTTAATATATTTCGTGGGAATTCTTGTGGCTGCTACGAAAAGTTCCTTTACATGATAATTAATAATATAGAGCACCTTTACAAACAATCTATTACTTATAATCTAAAAAATTACAAAAATTATATATTAAGTTACATACAAGTTTTGACGATATTCAATACGCTTCGTAAAAGCATGTAGGTTAGAGTAACGTCAACATCATGGCTACCATTGTCCGTCTTAGAAAATAATGAAGTTTATTAATGTGTACAATAAATGTTTCCTTGTAATCACTGTTCGCTTAGATATTGAATTTGTTTTCACTTTAAAATGTTTACTAGTGATTAGTGTTAGTGTAAATTGGTATATTGTCTAGTGGTCGTTCCTTGTTGGATAAAAATATTGTCAAATTATACTTTACACATCTAGACGATACTGCCGAAAGTTTTCTGGTTCATTCGGGATAATTTCTTGATTGTGTGTATTACTGGTTCATGAAATGATTGTAGTGGATGGATTATTTATCTTCGATGGTGGTCATTCAGATCTTCTTTCACAAACGGGTTAACAATTTTTATATTTTTATTTTAATTACATCTCGACACGCACTATTAAACTGTTCTCCATCACAATTAACAATTAAGTTTTATTTCTTCTTTTTTAGTCACCGAACTCGTACAAACTTCTTAAATTTTGATTGGTCATTTATGTACAGGTTAAATGTTATATGATCAATTCCCATTAATTACTTTACATTTTTCTAAATTACCTTTAATAGATAATTTTATTATTATACTCTAATGATACATGCACTGTTTACATGATGATTAATTATATAATTATAAACAATTTGATACTAAACATGCCTCAGTTTATAACTGTAAAACCTTATTAATTTGAATTTCTATGATATGTGGTGGAACAATTTGTTATGGTTGATTGTAATTTCTACTTTGACTGCCTGAGATAAATATATTTACATAAATTAACTGGTGACATAAAATCTTATAGCATACAACAAAAACTCTTAATAATAATACTTGTTTTTAACAACTTTAATTATTTCATACTTTTAAACTATTGTCTGTATGATAATAATAAAAACACCTTTTATAAATAATAAATAACACTGTTTAACGGTAGTCTGTGTCACTATTTATATTATATCACTCATCACTGTAAAGGTTTGTGTCCCTTTTTCTATCCTTAATTATATGCCTATACGATTTTAATTAATACAATTTTTATTTTGTGAATAGGTACTCTTTATTAGGTTTAATTGTGTTTCAGGGTAAGTTGATTAGGCCTACTAGGTTTTTTATTTATTTTTTGTCTGTTTACTGCCCTATTCTACTGGGTTATTTCTGGGTTTCTGATAATATTAAATAAGTCAAACCTACTAGGTTCCTTTAATTTGCTAGCAATTATTATTTTTTGGTTCCTCTCTGGATCGGATTTCACTATTATTTACTATTCTTTTTGTAACATTTTGTTTCGTTACAAATTGCCTCCCTTCAGAAGTAATTATTTCTGAACACTTCATTAGGTGTGAGGACATAATTACTTATGTTATTTTTCCTTTTCTTCCTCGTCATATTTTTTTTCATGGATTGTTGATTATAATCTTCTGAATTGCTACTATTGGGCTAGTATATGGTGATTGGCTGTGCTCAATTATATCATTTAACAACATTTTATTAATTTCAGCTCTAACCGCCTCCTTTAATGAATGTGGTATAGGATAGGATTTTCTGTGGAATTCTGCTGGTTCTTTAAATTGTATTCTACACTGATAGTTTTTTACTTTTCCTGGTTTTTCTGAAAATACATGTTTATACTTCTTATATATTATAATGAGATCTTCTACTTGTTTTGCTGTCAAATTATTTGTGCCTTGGTGTCTAAACTCCCTTATCTCCTGTAAATTACTGTTCCACAGGTCTTCATTTGTCATATTATAGATTATTTTTCTGCATTGGGTGTCATTCTTTAAAAAATTTAATTCCCTAACTTGGTGATGGGTACGGTTCAGAGGGGTACCATCGCTTCCTATTAACTCTGCCGTCCACATAACACCTTCTGAGTTCAAGGACACCTTCTCCTTGCTCAAATCAATAATGGCTGAATATTTCCTCAGCATATCGCATCCGATTAATAATTCGAATGGTAGGCCGATTGCGACCAAACATATAATATTAATTGTAACACCTTTGCTTTCTATTTCCAATGACACTTGTTTTCTCACTGTTTTATTTTGACGCCCAGTGGCACCCATTAAAATAACATTATTGACAGGTACGGTAGGTATTATATTTTTACTTTGTTTCTGTATTCTCTCCAGTTCAGCGTCGTTAATAAGTGATACATTTGCACCAGTATCTATCATTATTCGTGTAGGAATTCCTTCAATTTGAGCGATTATGTATACAATTTCATTATGCTGGTTGATTCTACTTGTCACCGTTTCCTCCAACAGTTCTTCTCGAAGATTTTCAAATAATAATTGTAAATAATAGTAAGATTTTGACTATCCGTCCTTAAACTTTGGTTGTTGTTATACTTCAAAATTCTTTTATTTTCCATAATTAGTTTTTCATAATTAGTTGGTAGTAATTTGTTATTACTATGTTTTTGAATTTGGTGGTTTTTGTACCCAGTAGTTAGTAGCAGTAAGGGGTCGCGAGGGTTTATTACTGCCTCACTCCGTTTAAATTAAGGCTATCATGATTATTTTCCGGGCATGACTGTTGATTTGCCTGGAATGGTGTGCTGGTTCCTGGTTGTTCAACCTCTCGGTTGTCTAATTGTTCACTTCTCTTTGATTCTCGGAAGTCCTCCTGGCTTCTACTTCCTACTCGGTTATAATGGTGACTCATCCCTCTGGGATTTCCTCTTTGATCATAACTGTTATTAAAACTGTTCCTCCGAGGTTGATGGTATCTCCAGTAATCCCCTTCTTCTGCACTAATATAATTTATTCTTGGTCTGTACGGACGATTATTATTATAATTACCCTGGTTATTATTATTGGTATTAACTCCTGAGTTATTTCTAAAATTATTATAATTTTGGTTTGTTCGGTAGTTATTATAATTATTATTAATTCTATTACCCGGATGGTAATTTTGATTGGGCCTGTTGTTACTATTATTGTTAATTAGATTTCGATTGAAATTTGCTTGTTGGTTACTATTTGGAGTAAAATTTTGGTTGGAACTACGATCGTTGCCATTAAAGTTATAACTATTCCGGTTATTTATGTTATTATAGTAATTAGGATTCATACCATGGTTATTATTTCTTGAACCGCACTGATCAGTTCGTTGTCTGCTTCTTTTGTAGTAACCCTCGTGTTCATAATTTTCTAATAAGTCAGCCATTGCGTGGACCATTTTAATCTGGCTTCCCAGGCGTGCTCTGGCAATTCCTGTGTCATAATGGTATGCCATTTTAGTTACTAGGGATTCTTCTGGTATTCTTGGCTCTAGGTGTCTCGCCAAACACACCTTTCCCCAGAAGTAAGTAGTTGGAGATGTACCTCTATTTCCATCATATCTTCCCTGACAAATGTTGTCCCTTATAATATTTTGTATAGCTTCGGACCAATATTTTTGTTTAAACAGTTTTTTAAATTGAGCGTAGTCCACTATCTCATTCCTGGTTGCTGTCCACCAGTTGTCCGTAATCTCCCTAAAATGCTCATCCAACATCTCTCTAATCGAGCTCCAGATAGTTATTCGATGTTTATTAAAATGTTCCTCGATTCTGGCCAGGAATTCCATGGGGTTTCTACGATAATTTTTGAAATTAATCTCTTCTCTGGTTTCGTTTGTGGAAATATGAGTAATGTGATTTGGTCTGGTCCTAATTAATTCAATGTCTTCTTGATTTTGGCGTACTTGACCAGTTAAATTATTCACTGTAGTGTTAATATTGTCACACCTTTCTCCGGTTTGTTTCTGTAAATTTACTAAATTTTCTTGTTCCTTCTGTATTCCTTCTATTTGAATACGATTATTTTCTTGGACCTGGTCTATTCTAGCATTTACCACTACTTTGTTTTGTGTGATGGTTTCGTTAGCTTTTCTCAATCTCTCATTAATGTCAGCTGTTTCTTGCTTCCTTTCCTCATCGAGTTTGTCCATCTTCTGGTTAATTGTATCATTGACCTGTTCAATTCTACCATTAATTCTTCTTAAATTTTCTTCATTGATTTGTCTGAACTCTTCCTTCATTTGGTTATTATTGTCACTTATAGTTTGCCTTAAGGTTTCATTAGTACTTTCTTTAATACTGTCAATTTTTTCATTTATCCGTTTTAAACTCTCATTAGTGGTTTCGTTTTGTTTCCTAAAATTTTCATTAGTTTCTTATTTGTTTTGGTCAAATCTTTCCTCCATCTGTTTTATTAAATTTTCACTCATTTTCTCGTTTTGTACCCTTGAGTTCTCGTTAATCTCTTCCTTCATACCGTCTATTTTCTCATTTGTTCGTCTGTTATCTTCCTTGATGCTATCAAATTTTTCCTCCATTTGTTTTAATAAGTTTTGACTCAAAATTTCATTTTGTTTCTTTGAGTTTTTACTGAATTCTTCCTTCTGCTTCTTAGAGTCTTCTTTAATTAATTCCCATAGTTGTTGCAAATCCAGGCCTCCTCTGGCTTCCTCTCTTACTACCGTTTCCACATCCTCCACCGATGTTACTTCTTTCTCTTCCATCCTGACTTCTTTCTCTCCCACCTTCGTCCGTCTAAGTGACGACGCCCTTTTAGGCATCGTTATTATTTTTTGGAACTTATAGCAGTCACCAGCTAAAAATTAGGAAATTAATTTGCTTGTTTCAATTTCTTCACCTAATATTCCCTAATTTCAGCCTCACTAGTTGGTGCGCCAATTTATAATACGACTCGTGTACCCGTAGTATCTTAATGGTATAATAATTTGCCTGTGTTGTTCCTTGTATATGTTAATTTGTAATAACTAGTTGTAAATAGTGTATCAGCTGATCATGGAATATTTATGTTGTGTGTTTACAAATGTGATTTAAATATATAAGTAAAAGAATTGAATTATTCTGCCTTGGTTTATGAATCAGAATTATAATTATTCCAGTTCAGTAGTTAGAACTCCAAAAATCCATTCAAAATAGCGGTCGAGTCATCCCAAACAATTTTCAAGTCACCTTCGATATTAGGCTTTAACCTATTATTTGAGGTTAATCTTGGTTTTTGCAGTTTGCGTACTTCCAATGACTCCCCGAATTCTTCTTATCCTTGTTAATTATAAAATAAATGCTGATAATATATTACGTTCCTGAAATAATAACGCATGGATATGATTTAATAACATAATGGTTTAATCTCTGTAATATAAATTCAAATTATTGGAAAATTCCATTCGATACATACGGTTGTCACAATCGATATTTATCTCAGGATTTAATAATTAAATAATTTTAATATATTTCGTGGGAATTCTTGTGGCTGCTACGAAAAGTTCCTTTACATGATAATTAATAATATAGAGCACCTTTACAAACAATCTATTACTTATAATCTAAAAAATTACAAAAATTATATATTAAGTTACATACAAGTTTTGACGATATTCAATACGCTTCGTAAAAGCATGTAGGTTAGAGTAACGTCAACATCATGGCTACCATTGTCCGTCTTAGAAAATAATGAAGTTTATTAATGTGTACAATAAATGTTTCCTTGTAATCACTGTTCGCTTAGATATTGAATTTGTTTTCACTTTAAAATGTTTACTAGTGATTAGTGTTAGTGTAAATTGGTATATTGTCTAGTGGTCGTTCCTTGTTGGATAAAAATATTGTCAAATTATACTTTACACATCTAGACGATACTGCCGAAAGTTTTCTGGTTCATTCGGGATAATTTCTTGATTGTGTGTATTACTGGTTCATGAAATGATTGTAGTGGATGGATTATTTATCTTCGATGGTGGTCATTCAGATCTTCTTTCACAAACGGGTTAACAATTTTTATATTTTTATTTTAATTACATCTCGACACGCACTATTAAACTGTTCTCCATCACAATTAACAATTAAGTTTTATTTCTTCTTTTTTAGTCACCGAACTCGTACAAACTTCTTAAATTTTGATTGGTCATTTATGTACAGGTTAAATGTTATATGATCAATTCCCATTAATTACTTTACATTTTTCTAAATTACCTTTAATAGATAATTTTATTATTATACTCTAATGATACATGCACTGTTTACATGATGATTAATTATATAATTATAAACAATTTGATACTAAACATGCCTCAGTTTATAACTGTAAAACCTTATTAATTTGAATTTCTATGATATGTGGTGGAACAATTTGTTATGGTTGATTGTAATTTCTACTTTGACTGCCTGAGATAAATATATTTACATAAATTAACTGGTGACATAAAATCTTATAGCATACAACAAAAACTCTTAATAATAATACTTGTTTTTAACAACTTTAATTATTTCATACTTTTAAACTATTGTCTGTATGATAATAATAAAAACACCTTTTATAAATAATAAATAACACTGTTTAACGGTAGTCTGTGTCACTATTTATATTATATCACTCATCACTGTAAAGGTTTGTGTCCCTTTTTCTATCCTTAATTATATGCCTATACGATTTTAATTAATACAATTTTTATTTTGTGAATAGGTACTCTTTATTAGGTTTAATTGTGTTTCAGGGTAAGTTGATTAGGCCTACTAGGTTTTTTATTTAACTTTTTGTCTGTTTACTGCCCTATTCTACTGGGTTATTTCTGGGTTTCTTGATAATATTAAATAAGTCAAACCTACTAGGTTCCTTTAATTTGCTAGCAATTATTATTTTTTGGTTCCTCTCTGGATCGGATTTCACTATTATTTACTATTCTTTCTGTAACATTTTGTTTCGTTACAAATTGCCTCCCTTCAGAAGTAATTATTTCTGAACACTTCATTAGGTGTGAGGACATAATTACTTATGTTATTTTTCCTTTTCTTCCTCGTCATATTTTTTTTCATGGACTGTTGATTATAATCTTCTGAATTGCTACTATTGGGCTAGTATATGGTGATTGGCTGTGCTCAATTATATCATTTAACAACATTTTATTAATTTCAGCTCTAACCGCCTCCTTTAATGAATGTGGTATAGGATAGGATTTTCTGTGGAATTCTGCTGGTTCTTTAAATTGTATTCTACACTGATAGTTTTTTACTTTTCCTGGTTTTTCTGAAAATACATGTTTATACTTCTTATATATTATAATGAGATCTTCTACTTGTTTTGCTGTCAAATTATTTGTGCCTTGGTGTCTAAACTCCCTTATCTCCTGTAAATTACTGTTCCACAGGTCTTCATTTGTCATATTATAGATTATTTTTCTGCATTGGGTGTCATTCTTTAAAAAATTTAATTCCCTAACTTGGTGATGGGTACGGTTCAGAGGGGTACCATCGCTTCCTATTAACTCTGCCGTCCACATAACACCTTCTGAGTTCAAGGACACCTTCTCCTTGCTCAAATCAATAATGGCTGAATATTTCCTCAGCATATCGCATCCGATTAATAATTCGAATGGTAGGCCGATTGCGACCAAACATATAATATTAATTGTAACACCTTTGCTTTCTATTTCCAATGACACTTGTTTTCTCACTGTTTTATTTTGACGCCCAGTGGCACCCATTAAAATAACATTATTGACAGGTACGGTAGGTATTATATTTTTACTTTGTTTCTGTATTCTCTCCAGTTCAGCGTCGTTAATAAGTGATACATTTGCACCAGTATCTATCATTATTCGTGTAGGAATTCCTTCAATTTGAGCGATTATGTATACAATTTCATTATGCTGGTTGATTCTACTTGTCACCGTTTCCTCCAACAGTTCTTCTCGAAGATTTTCAAATAATAATTGTAAATAATAGTAAGATTTTGACTATCCGTCCTTAAACTTTGGTTGTTGTTATACTTCAAAATTCTTTTATTTTCCATAATTAGTTTTTCATAATTAGTTGGTAGTAATTTGTTATTACTATGTTTTTGAATTTGGTGGTTTTTGTACCCAGTAGTTAGTAGCAGTAAGGGGTCGCGAGGGTTTATTACTGCCTCACTCCGTTTAAATTAAGGCTATCATGATTATTTTCCGGGCATGACTGTTGTTTGCCTGGAATGGTGTGCTGGTTCCTGGTTGTTCAACCTCTCGGTTGTCTAATTGTTCACTTCTCTTTGATTCTCGGAAGTCCTCCTGGCTTCTACTTCCTACTCGGTTATAATGGTGACTCATCCCTCTGGGATTTCCTCTTTGATCATAACTGTTATTAAAACTGTTCCTCCGAGGTTGATGGTATCTCCAGTAATCCCCTTCTTCTGCACTAATATAATTTATTCTTGGTCTGTACGGACGATTATTATTATAATTACCCTGGTTATTATTATTGGTATTAACTCCTGAGTTATTTCTAAAATTATTATAATTTTGGTTTGTTCGGTAGTTATTATAATTATTATTAATTCTATTACCCGGATGGTAATTTTGATTGGGCCTGTTGTTATTATTATTGTTAATTAGATTTCGATTGAAATTTGCTTGTTGGTTACTATTTGGAGTAAAATTTTGGTTGGAACTACGATCGTTGCCATTAAAGTTATAACTATTCCGGTTATTTATGTTATTATAGTAATTAGGATTCATACCATGGTTATTATTTCTTGAACCGCACTGATCAGTTCGTTGTCTGCTTCTTTTGTAGTAACCCTCGTGTTCATAATTTTCTAATAAGTCAGCCATTGCGTGGACCATTTTAATCTGGCTTCCCAGGCGTGCTCTGGCAATTCCTGTGTCATAATGGTATGCCATTTTAGTTACTAGGGATTCTTCTGGTATTCTTGGCTCTAGGTGTCTCGCCAAACACACCTTTCCCCAGAAGTAAGTAGTTGGAGATGTACCTCTATTTCCATCATATCTTCCCTGACAAATGTTGTCCCTTATAATATTTTGTATAGCTTCGGACCAATATTTTTCTTTAAACAGTTTTTTAAATTGAGCGTAGTCCACTATCTCATTCCTGGTTGCTGTCCACCAGTTGTCCGTAATCTCCCTAAAATGCTCATCCAACATCTCTCTAATCGAGCTCCAGATAGTTATTCGATGTTTATTAAAATTTTCCTCGATTCTGGCCAGGAATTCCATGGGGTTTCTACGATAATTTTTGAAATTAATCTCTTCTCTGGTTTCGTTTGTGGAAATATGAGTAATGTGATTTGGTCTGGTCCTAATTAATTCAATGTCTTCTTGATTTTGGCGTACTTGACCAGTTAAATTATTCACTGTAGTGTTAATATTGTCACACCTTTCTCCGGTTTCTTTCTGTAAATTTACTAAATTTTCTTGTTCCTTCTGTATTCCTTCTATTTGAATACGATTATTTTCTTGGACCTGGTCTATTCTAGCATTTACCACTACTTTGTTTTGTGTGATGGTTTCGTTAGCTTTTCTCAATCTCTCATTAATGTCAGCTGTTTCTTGCTTCCTTTCCTCATCGAGTTTGTCCATCTTCTGGTTAATTGTATCATTGACCTGTTCAATTCTACCATTAATTCTTCTTAAATTTTCTTCATTGATTTGTCTGAACTCTTCCTTCATTTGGTTATTATTGTCACTTATAGTTTGCCTTAAGGTTTCATTAGTACTTTCTTTAATACTGTCAATTTTTTCATTTATCCGTTTTAAACTCTCATTAGTGGTTTCGTTTTGTTTCCTAAAATTTTCATTAGTTTCTTCTTTGTTTTGGTCAAATCTCTCCTCCATCTGTTTTATTAAATTTTCACTCATTTTCTCGTTTTGTACCCTTGAGTTCTCGTTAATCTCTTCCTTCATACCGTCTATTTTCTCATTTGTTCGTCTGTTATCTTCCTTGATGCTATCAAATTTTTCCTCCATTTGTTTTAATAAGTTTTGACTCAAAATTTCATTTTGTTTCTTTGAGTTTTTAGTGAATTCTTCCTTCTGCTTCTTAGAGTCTTCTTTAATTAATTCCCATAGTTGTTGCAAATCCAGGCCTCCTCTGGCTTCCTCTCTTACTACCGTTTCCACATCCTCCACCGATGTTACTTCTTTCTCTTCCATCCTGACTTCTTTCTCTGCCTCCTTCGTCCGTCTCAGTGACGACGCCCTTTTATGCATCTTTATTATTTTTTGGAACTTATAGCAGTCGCCAGCTAAAAATTAGGAAATTAATTTGCTTGTTTCAATTTCTTCACCTAATATTCCCTAATTTCAGCCTCACTAGTTGGTGCGCCAATTTATAATACGACTCGTGTACCCGTAGTATCTTAATGGTATAATAATTTGCCTGTGTTGTTCCTTGTATATGTTAATTTGTAATAACTAGTTGTAAATAGTGTATCAGCTGATCGTGGAATATTTATGTTGTGTGTTTACGAATGTGATTTAAATATATAAGTAAAAGAATTGAATTATTCTGCCTTGGTTTCTGAATCAGAATTATAATTATTCCAGTTCAGTAGTTAGAACTCCAAAAATCCATTCAAAAATAGCGGTCGAGTCATCCCAAACAATTTTCAAGTCACCTTCGATATTAGGCTTTAACCTATTATTTGAGGTTAATCTTGGTTTTTGCAGTTTGCGTACTTCCAATGACTCCCCGAATTCTTCTTATCCTTGTTAATTTTAAAATAAATGCTGATAATATATTACGTTCCTGAAATAATAACGCATGGATATGATTTAATAACATAATGGTTTAATCTCTGTAATATAAATTCAAATTATTGGAAAATTCCATTCGATACATACGGTTGTCACAATCGATATTAATCTCAGGATTTAATAATTAAATAATTTTAATATATTTCGTGGGAATTCTTGTGGCTGCTACGAAAAGTTCCTTTACATGATAATTAATAATATAGAGTACCTTTACAAACAATCTATTACTTATAATCTAAAAAATTACAAAAATTATATATTAAGTTACATACAAGTTTTGACGATATTCAATACGCTTCGTAAAAGCATGTAGGTTAGAGTAACGTCAACATCATGGCTACCATTGTCCGTCTTAGAAAATAATGAAGTTTATTAATGTGTACAATAAATGTTTCCTTGTAATCACTGTTCGCTTAGATATTGAATTTGTTTTCACTTTAAAATGTTTACTAGTGATTAGTGTTAGTGTAAATTGGTATATTGTCTAGTGGTCGTTCCTTGTTGGATAAAAATATTGTCAAATTATACTTTACACATCTAGACGATACTGCCAAAAGTTTTCTGGTTCATTCGGGATAATTTCTTGATTGTGTGTATTACTGGTTCATGAAATGATTGTAGTGGATGGATTATTTATCTTCGATGGTGGTCATTCAGATCTTCTTTCACAAAGGGTTAACAATTTTTATATTTTTATTTTAATTACATCTTGACACGCACTATTAAACTGTTCTCCATCACAATTAACAATTAAGTTTTATTTCTTCTTTTTTAGTCACCGAACTCGTACAAACTTCTTAAATTTTGATTGGTCATTTATGTACAGGTTAAATGTTATATGATCAATTCCCATTAATTACTTTACATTTTTCTAAATTACCTTTAATAGATAATTTTATTATTATACTCTAATGATACATGCACTGTTTACATGATGATTAATTATATAATTATAAACAATTTGATACTAAACATGCCTCAGTTTATAACTGTAAAACCTTATTAATTTGAATTTCTATGATATGTGGTGGAACAATTTGTTATGGTTGATTGTAATTTCTACTTTGACTGCCTGAGATAAATATATTTACATAAATTAACTGGTGACATAAAATCTTATAGCATACAACAAAAACTCTTAATAATAATACTTGTTTTTAACAACTTTAATTATTTCATACTTTTAAACTATTGTCTGTATGATAATAATAAAAACACCTTTTATAAATAATAAATAACACTGTTTAACGGTAGTCTGTGTCACTATTTATATTATATCACTCATCACTGTAAAGGTTTGTGTCCCTTTTTCTATCCTTAATTATATGCCTATACGATTTTAATTAATACAATTTTTATTTTGTGAATAGGTACTCTTTATTAGGTTTAATTGTGTTTCAGGGTAAGTTGATTAGGCCTACTAGGTTTTTTATTTAACTTTTTGTCTGTTTACTGCCCTATTCTACTGGGTTATTTCTGGGTTTCTTGATAATATTAAATAAGTCAAACCTACTAGGTTCCTTTAATTTGCTAGCAATTATTATTTTTTGGTTCCTCTCTGGATCGGATTTCACTATTATTTACTATTCTTTCTGTAACATTTTGTTTCGTTACAAATTGCCTCCCTTCAGAAGTAATTATTTCTGAACACTTCATTAGGTGTGAGGACATAATTACTTATGTTATTTTTCCTTTTCTTCCTCGTCATATTTTTTTTCATGGACTGTTGATTATAATCTTCTGAATTGCTACTATTGGGCTAGTATATGGTGATTGGCTGTGCTCAATTATATCATTTAACAACATTTTATTAATTTCAGCTCTAACCGCCTCCTTTAATGAATGTGGTATAGGATAGGATTTTCTGTGGAATTCTGCTGGTTCTTTAAATTGTATTCTACACTGATAGTTTTTTACTTTTCCTGGTTTTTCTGAAAATACATGTTTATACTTCTTATATATTATAATGAGATCTTCTACTTGTTTTGCTGTCAAATTATTTGTGCCTTGGTGTCTAAACTCCCTTATCTCCTGTAAATTACTGTTCCACAGGTCTTCATTTGTCATATTATAGATTATTTTTCTGCATTGGGTGTCATTCTTTAAAAAATTTAATTCCCTAACTTGGTGATGGGTACGGTTCAGAGGGGTACCATCGCTTCCTATTAACTCTGCCGTCGACATAACACCTTCTGAGTTCAAGGACACCTTCTCCTTGCTCAAATCAATAATGGCTGAATATTTCCTCAGCATATCGCATCCGATTAATAATTCGAATGGTAGGCTGATTGCGACCAAACATATAATATTAATTGTAACACCTTTGCTTTCTATTTCCAATGACACTTGTTTTCTCACTGTTTTATTTTGACGCCCAGTGGCACCCATTAAAATAACATTATTGACAGGTACGGTAGGTATTATATTTTTACTTTGTTTCTGTATTCTCTCCAGTTCAGCGTCGTTAATAAGTGATACATTTGCACCAGTATCTATCATTATTCGTGTAGGAATTCCTTCAATTTGAGCGATTATGTATACAATTTCATTATGCTGGTTGATTCTACTTGTCACCGTTTCCTCCAACAGTTCTTCTCGAAGATTTTCAAATAATAATTGTAAATAATAGTAAGATTTTGACTATCCGTCCTTAAACTTTGGTTGTTGTTATACTTCAAAATTCTTTTATTTTCCATAATTAGTTTTTCATAATTAGTTGGTAGTAATTTGTTATTACTATGTTTTTGAATTTGGTGGTTTTTGTACCCAGTAGTTAGTAGCAGTAAGGGGTCGCGAGGGTTTATTACTGCCTCACTCCGTTTAAATTAAGGCTATCATGATTATTTTCCGGGCATGACTGTTGATTTGCCTGGAATGGTGTGCTGGTTCCTGGTTGTTCAACCTCTCGGTTGTCTAATTGTTCACTTCTCTTTGATTCTCGGAAGTCCTCCTGGCTTCTACTTCTTACTCGGTTATAATGGTGACTCATCCCTCTGGGATTTCCTCTTTGATCATAACTGTTATTAAAACTGTTCCTCCGAGGTTGATGGTATCTCCAGTAATCCCCTTCTTCTGCACTAATATAATTTATTCTTGGTCTGTACGGACGATTATTATTATAATTACCCTGGTTATTATTATTGGTATTAACTCTTGAGTTATTTCTAAAATTATTATAATTTTGGTTTGTTCGGTAGTTATTATAATTATTATTAATTCTATTACCCGGATGGTAATTTTGATTGGGCCTGTTGTTACTATTATTGTTAATTAGATTTCGATTGAAATTTGCTTGTTGGTTACTATTTGGAGTAAAATTTTGGTTGGAACTACGATCGTTGCCATTAAAGTTATAACTATTCTGGTTATTTATGTTATTATAGTAATTAGGATTCATACCATGGTTATTATTTCTTGAACCGCACTGATCAGTTCGTTGTCTGCTTCTTTTGTAGTAACCCTCGTGTTCATAATTTTCTAATAAGTCAGCCATTGCGTGGACCATTTTAATCTGGCTTCCCAGGCGTGCTCTGGCAATTCCTGTGTCATAATGGTATGCCATTTTAGTTACTAGGGATTCTTCTGGTATTCTTGGCTCTAGGTGTCTCGCCAAACACACCTTTCCCCAGAAGTAAGTAGTTGGAGATGTACCTCTATTTCCATCATATCTTCCCTGACAAATGTTGTCCCTTATAATATTTTGTATAGCTTCGGACCAATATTTTTCTTTAAACAGTTTTTTAAATTGAGCGTAGTCCACTATCTCATTCCTGGTTGCTGTCCACCAGTTGTCCGTAATCTCCCTAAAATGCTCATCCAACATCTCTCTAATCGAGCTCCAGATAGTTATTCGATGTTTATTAAAATGTTCCTCGATTCTGGCCAGGAATTCCATGGGGTTTCTACGATAATTTTTGAAATTAATCTCTTCTCTGGTTTCGTTTGTGGAAATATGAGTAATGTGATTTGGTCTGGTCCTAATTAATTCAATGTCTTCTTGATTTTGGCGTACTTGACCAGTTAAATTATTCACTGTAGTGTTAATATTGTCACACCTTTCTCCGGTTTGTTTCTGTAAATTTACTAAATTTTCTTGTTCCTTCTGTATTCCTTCTATTTGAATACGATTATTTTCTTGGACCTGGTCTATTCTAGCATTTACCACTACTTTGTTTTGTGTGATGGTTTCGTTAGCTTTTCTCAATCTCTCATTAATGTCAGCTGTTTCTTGCTTCCTTTCCTCATCGAGTTTGTCCATCTTCTGGTTAATTGTATCATTGACCTGTTCAATTCTACCATTAATTCTTCTTAAATTTTCTTCATTGATTTGTCTGAACTCTTCCTTCATTTGGTTATTATTGTCACTTATAGTTTGCCTTAAGGTTTCATTAGTACTTTCTTTAATACTGTCAATTTTTTCATTTATCCGTTTTAAACTCTCATTAGTGGTTTCGTTTTGTTTCCTAAAATTTTCATTAGTTTCTTCTTTGTTTTGGTCAAATCTCTCCTCCATCTGTTTTATTAAATTTTCACTCATTTTCTCGTTTTGTACCCTTGAGTTCTCGTTAATCTCTTCCTTCATACCGTCTATTTTCTCATTTGTTCGTCTGTTATCTTCCTTGATGCTATCAAATTTTTCCTCCATTTGTTTTAATAAGTTTTGACTCAAAATTTCATTTTGTTTCTTTGAGTTTTTAGTGAATTCTTCCTTCTGCTTCTTAGAGTCTTCTTTAATTAATTCCCATAGTTGTTGCAAATCCAGGCCTCCTCTGGCTTCCTCTCTTACTACCGTTTCCACATCCTCCACCGATGTTACTTCTTTCTCTTCCATCCTGACTTCTTTCTCTGCCTCCTTCGTCCGTCTCAGTGACGACGCCCTTTTATGCATCTTTATTATTTTTTGGAACTTATAGCAGTCGCCAGCTAAAAATTAGGAAATTAATTTGCTTGTTTCAATTTCTTCACCTAATATTCCCTAATTTCAGCCTCACTAGTTGGTGCGCCAATTTATAATACGACTCGTGTACCCGTAGTATCTTAATGGTATAATAATTTGCCTGTGTTGTTCCTTGTATATGTTAATTTGTAATAACTAGTTGTAAATAGTGTATCAGCTGATCATGGAATATTTATGTTGTGTGTTTACGAATGTGATTTAAATATATAAGTAAAAGAATTGAATTATTCTGCCTTGGTTTCTGAATCAGAATTATAATTATTCCAGTTCAGTAGTTAGAACTCCAAAAATCCATTCAAAATAGCGGTCGAGTCATCCCAAACAATTTTCAAGTCACCTTCGATATTAGGCTTTAACCTATTATTTGAGGTTAATCTTGGTTTTTGCAGTTTGCGTACTTCCAATGACTCCCCGAATTCTTCTTATCCTTGTTAATTTTAAAATAAATGCTGATAATATATTACGTTCCTGAAATAATAACGCATGGATATGATTTAATAACATAATAGTTTAATCTCTGTAATATAAATTCAAATTATTGGAAAATTCCATTCGATACATACGGTTGTCACAATCGATATTTATCTCAGGATTTAATAATTAAATAATTTTAATATATTTCGTGGGAATTCTTGTGGCTGCTACGAAAAGTTCCTTTACATGATAATTAATAATATAGAGTACCTTTACAAATAATCTATTACTTATAATCTAAAAAATTACAAAAATTATATATTAAGTTACATACAAGTTTTGACGATATTCAATACGCTTCGTAAAAGCATGTAGGTTAGAGTAACGTCAACATCATGGCTACCATTGTCCGTCTTAGAAAATAATGAAGTTTATTAATGTGTACAATAAATGTTTCCTTGTAATCACTGTTCGCTTAGATATTGAATTTGTTTTCACTTTAAAATGTTTACTAGTGATTAGTGTTAGTGTAAATTGGTATATTGTCTAGTGGTCGTTCCTTGTTGGATAAAAATATTGTCAAATTATACTTTACACATCTAGACGATACTGCCAAAAGTTTTCTGGTTCATTCGGGATAATTTCTTGATTGTGTGTATTACTGGTTCATGAAATGATTGTAGTGGATGGATTATTTATCTTCGATGGTGGTCATTCAGATCTTCTTTCACAAACGGGTTAACAATTTTTGTATTTTTATTTTAATTACATCTCGACACGCACTATTAAACTGTTCTCCATCACAATTAACAATTAAGTTTTATTTCTTCTTTTTTAGTCACCGAACTCGTACAAACTTCTTAAATTTTGATTGGTCATTTATGTACAGGTTAAATGTTATATGATCAATTCCCATTAATTACTTTACATTTTTCTAAATTACCTTTAATAGATAATTTTATTATTATACTCTAATGATACATGCACTGTTTACATGATGATTAATTATATAATTATAAACAATTTGATACTAAACATGCCTCAGTTTATAACTGTAAAACCTTATTAATTTGAATTTCTATGATATGTGGTGGAACAATTTGTTATGGTTGATTGTAATTTCTACTTTGACTGCCTGAGATAAATATATTTACATAAATTAACTGGTGACATAAAATCTTATAGCATACAACAAAAACTCTTAATAATAATACTTGTTTTTAACAACTTTAATTATTTCATACTTTTAAACTATTGTCTGTATGATAATAATAAAAACACCTTTTATAAATAATAAATAACACTGTTTAACGGTAGTCTGTGTCACTATTTATATTATATCACTCATCACTGTAAAGGTTTGTGTCCCTTTTTCTATCCTTAATTATATGCCTATACGATTTTAATTAATACAATTTTTATTTTGTGAATAGGTACTCTTTATTAGGTTTAATTGTGTTTCAGGGTAAGTTGATTAGGCCTACTAGGTTTTTTATTTAACTTTTTGTCTGTTTACTGCCCTATTCTACTGGGTTATTTCTGGGTTTCTTGATAATATTAAATAAGTCAAACCTACTAGGTTCCTTTAATTTGCTAGCAATTATTATTTTTTGGTTCCTCTCTGGATCGGATTTCACTATTATTTACTATTCTTTCTGTAACATTTTGTTTCGTTACAAATTGCCTCCCTTCAGAAGTAATTATTTCTGAACACTTCATTAGGTGTGAGGACATAATTACTTATGTTATTTTTCCTTTTCTTCCTCGTCATATTTTTTTTCATGGACTGTTGATTATAATCTTCTGAATTGCTACTATTGGGCTAGTATATGGTGATTGGCTGTGCTCAATTATATCATTTAACAACATTTTATTAATTTCAGCTCTAACCGCCTCCTTTAATGAATGTGGTATAGGATAGGATTTTCTGTGGAATTCTGCTGGTTCTTTAAATTGTATTCTACACTGATAGTTTTTTTACTTTTCCTGGTTTTTCTGAAAATACATGTTTATACTTCTTATATATTATAATGAGATCTTCTACTTGTTTTGCTGTCAAATTATTTGTGCCTTGGTGTCTAAACTCCCTTATCTCCTGTAAATTACTGTTCCACAGGTCTTCATTTGTCATATTATAGATTATTTTTCTGCATTGGGTGTCATTCTTTAAAAAATTTAATTCCCTAACTTGGTGATGGGTACGGTTCAGAGGGGTACCATCGCTTCCTATTAACTCTGCCGTCGACATAACACCTTCTGAGTTCAAGGACACCTTCTCCTTGGTCAAATCAATAATGGCTGAATATTTCCTCAGCATATCGCATCCGATTAATAATTCGAATGGTAGGCTGATTGCGACCAAACATATAATATTAATTGTAACACCTTTGCTTTCTATTTCCAATGACACTTGTTTTCTCACTGTTTTATTTTGACGCCCAGTGGCACCCATTAAAATAACATTATTGACAGGTACGGTAGGTATTATATTTTTACTTTGTTTCTGTATTCTCTCCAGTTCAGCGTCGTTAATAAGTGATACATTTGCACCAGTATCTATCATTATTCGTGTAGGAATTCCTTCAATTTGAGCGATTATGTATACAATTTCATTATGCTGGTTGATTCTACTTGTCACCGTTTCCTCCAACAGTTCTTCTCGAAGATTTTCAAATAATAATTGTAAATAATAGTAAGATTTTGACTATCCGTCCTTAAACTTTGGTTGTTGTTATACTTCAAAATTCTTTTATTTTCCATAATTAGTTTTTCATAATTAGTTGGTAGTAATTTGTTATTACTATGTTTTTGAATTTGGTGGTTTTTGTACCCAGTAGTTAGTAGCAGTAAGGGGTCGCGAGGGTTTATTACTGCCTCACTCCGTTTAAATTAAGGCTATCATGATTATTTTCCGGGCATGACTGTTGATTTGCCTGGAATGGTGTGCTGGTTCCTGGTTGTTCAACCTCTCGGTTGTCTAATTGTTCACTTCTCTTTGATTCTCGGAAGTCCTCCTGGCTTCTACTTCTTACTCGGTTATAATGGTGACTCATCCCTCTGGGATTTCCTCTTTGATCATAACTGTTATTAAAACTGTTCCTCCGAGGTTGATGGTATCTCCAGTAATCCCCTTCTTCTGCACTAATATAATTTATTCTTGGTCTGTACGGACGATTATTATTATAATTACCCTGGTTATTATTATTGGTATTAACTCCTGAGTTATTTCTAAAATTATTATAATTTTGGTTTGTTCGGTAGTTATTATAATTATTATTAATTCTATTACCCGGATGGTAATTTTGATTGGGCCTGTTGTTACTATTATTGTTAATTAGATTTCGATTGAAATTTGCTTGTTGGTTACTATTTGGAGTAAAATTTTGGTTGGAACTACGATCGTTGCCATTAAAGTTATAACTATTCTGGTTATTTATGTTATTATAGTAATTAGGATTCATACCATGGTTATTATTTCTTGAACCGCACTGATCAGTTCGTTGTCTGCTTCTTTTGTAGTAACCCTCGTGTTCATAATTTTCTAATAAGTCAGCCATTGCGTGGACCATTTTAATCTGGCTTCCCAGGCGTGCTCTGGCAATTCCTGTGTCATAATGGTATGCCATTTTAGTTACTAGGGATTCTTCTGGTATTCTTGGCTCTAGGTGTCTCGCCAAACACACCTTTCCCCAGAAGTAAGTAGTTGGAGATGTACCTCTATTTCCATCATATCTTCCCTGACAAATGTTGTCCCTTATAATATTTTGTATAGCTTCGGACCAATATTTTTCTTTAAACAGTTTTTTAAATTGAGCGTAGTCCACTATCTCATTCCTGGTTGCTGTCCACCAGTTGTCCGTAATCTCCCTAAAATGCTCATCCAACATCTCTCTAATCGAGCTCCAGATAGTTATTCGATGTTTATTAAAATGTTCCTCGATTCTGGCCAGGAATTCCATGGGGTTTCTACGATAATTTTTGAAATTAATCTCTTCTCTGGTTTCGTTTGTGGAAATATGAGTAATGTGATTTGGTCTGGTCCTAATTAATTCAATGTCTTCTTGATTTTGGCGTACTTGACCAGTTAAATTATTCACTGTAGTGTTAATATTGTCACACCTTTCTCCGGTTTGTTTCTGTAAATTTACTAAATTTTCTTGTTCCTTCTGTATTCCTTCTATTTGAATACGATTATTTTCTTGGACCTGGTCTATTCTAGCATTTACCACTACTTTGTTTTGTGTGATGGTTTCGTTAGCTTTTCTCAATCTCTCATTAATGTCAGCTGTTTCTTGCTTCCTTTCCTCATCGAGTTTGTCCATCTTCTGGTTAATTGTATCATTGACCTGTTCAATTCTACCATTAATTCTTCTTAAATTTTCTTCATTGATTTGTCTGAACTCTTCCTTCATTTGGTTATTATTGTCACTTATAGTTTGCCTTAAGGTTTCATTAGTACTTTCTTTAATACTGTCAATTTTTTCATTTATCCGTTTTAAACTCTCATTAGTGGTTTCGTTTTGTTTCCTAAAATTTTCATTAGTTTCTTCTTTGTTTTGGTCAAATCTCTCCTCCATCTGTTTTATTAAATTTTCACTCATTTTCTCGTTTTGTACCCTTGAGTTCTCGTTAATCTCTTCCTTCATACCGTCTATTTTCTCATTTGTTCGTCTGTTATCTTCCTTGATGCTATCAAATTTTTCCTCCATTTGTTTTAATAAGTTTTGACTCAAAATTTCATTTTGTTTCTTTGAGTTTTTAGTGAATTCTTCCTTCTGCTTCTTAGAGTCTTCTTTAATTAATTCCCATAGTTGTTGCAAATCCAGGCCTCCTCTGGCTTCCTCTCTTACTACCGTTTCCACATCCTCCACCGATGTTACTTCTTTCTCTTCCATCCTGACTTCTTTCTCTGCCTCCTTCGTCCGTCTCAGTGACGACGCCCTTTTATGCATCTTTATTATTTTTTGGAACTTATAGCAGTCGCCAGCTAAAAATTAGGAAATTAATTTGCTTGTTTCAATTTCTTCACCTAATATTCCCTAATTTCAGCCTCACTAGTTGGTGCGCCAATTTATAATACGACTCGTGTACCCGTAGTATCTTAATGGTATAATAATTTGCCTGTGTTGTTCCTTGTATATGTTAATTTGTAATAACTAGTTGTAAATAGTGTATCAGCTGATCATGGAATATTTATGTTGTGTGTTTACGAATGTGATTTAAATATATAAGTAAAAGAATTGAATTATTCTGCCTTGGTTTCTGAATCAGAATTATAATTATTCCAGTTCAGTAGTTAGAACTCCAAAAATCCATTCAAAATAGCGGTCGAGTCATCCCAAACAATTTTCAAGTCACCTTCGATATTAGGCTTTAACCTATTATTTGAGGTTAATCTTGGTTTTTGCAGTTTGCGTACTTCCAATGACTCCCCGAATTCTTCTTATCCTTGTTAATTTTAAAATAAATGCTGATAATATATTACGTTCCTGAAATAATAACGCATGGATATGATATAATAACATAATAGTTTAATCTCTATAATATAAATTCAAATTATTGGAAAATTCCATTCGATACATACGGTTGTCACAATCGATATTTATCTCAGGATTTAATAATTAAATAATTTTAATATATTTCGTGGGAATTCTTGTGGCTGCTACGAAAAGTTCCTTTACATGATAATTAATAATATAGAGTACCTTTACAAATAATCTATTACTTATAATCTAAAAAATTACAAAAATTATATATTAAGTTACATACAAGTTTTGACGATATTCAATACGCTTCGTAAAAGCATGTAGGTTAGAGTAACGTCAACATCATGGCTACCATTGTCCGTCTTAGAAAATAATGAAGTTTATTAATGTGTACAATAAATGTTTCCTTGTAATCACTGTTCGCTTAGATATTGAATTTGTTTTCACTTTAAAATGTTTACTAGTGATTAGTGTTAGTGTAAATTGGTATATTGTCTAGTGGTCGTTCCTTGTTGGATAAAAATATTGTCAAATTATACTTTACACATCTAGACGATACTGCCAAAAGTTTTCTGGTTCATTCGGGATAATTTCTTGATTGTGTGTATTACTGGTTCATGAAATGATTGTAGTGGATGGATTATTTATCTTCGATGGTGGTCATTCAGATCTTCTTTCACAAACGGGTTAACAATTTTTGTATTTTTATTTTAATTACATCTCGACACGCACTATTAAACTGTTCTCCATCACAATTAACAATTAAGTTTTATTTCTTCTTTTTTAGTCACCGAACTCGTACAAACTTCTTAAATTTTGATTGGTCATTTATGTACAGGTTAAATGTTATATGATCAATTCCCATTAATTACTTTACATTTTTCTAAATTACCTTTAATAGATAATTTTATTATTATACTCTAATGATACATGCACTGTTTACATGATGATTAATTATATAATTATAAACAATTTGATACTAAACATGCCTCAGTTTATAACTGTAAAACCTTATTAATTTGAATTTCTATGATATGTGGTGGAACAATTTGTTATGGTTGATTGTAATTTCTACTTTGACTGCCTGAGATAAATATATTTACATAAATTAACTGGTGACATAAAATGTTATAGCATACAACAAAAACTCTTAATAATAATACTTGTTTTTAACAACTTTAATTATTTCATACTTTTTAAACTATTGTCTGTATGATAATATAAAAACACCTTTTATAAATAATAAATAACACTGTTTAACGGTAGTCTGTGTCACTATTTATATTATATCACTCATCACTGTAAAGGTTTGTGTCCCTTTTTCTATCCTTAATTATATGCCTATACGATTTTAATTAATACAATTTTTATTTTGTGAATAGGTACTCTTTATTAGGTTTAATTGTGTTTCAGGGTAAGTTGATTAGCCTACTAGTTTTTTATTAACTTTTTGTCTGTTTACTGCCCTATTCTACTGGTTATTTCTGGGTTTCTTGATAATATTAAATAAGTTCAAACCTACTAGGTTCCTTTAATTTGCTAGCAATTATTATTTTTTGGTTCCTCTCTGGATCGGATTTCACTATTATTTACTATTCTTTCTGTAACATTTTGTTTCGTTACAAATTGCCTCCCTTCAGAAGTAATTATTTCTGAACACTTCATTAGGTGTGAGGACATAATTACTTATGTTATTTTTCCTTTTTCTTCCTCGTCATATTTTTTTTCATGGATTGTTGATTATAATCTTCTGAATTGCTACTATTGGGCTAGTATATGGTGATTGGCTGTGCTCAATTATATCATTTAACAACATTTTATTAATTTCAGCTCTAACCGCCTCTCTTTAATGAATGTGGTATAGGATAGGATTTTCTGTGGAATTCTGCTGGTTCTTTAAATTGTATTCTACACTGATAGTTTTTTACTTTTCCTGGTTTTCTGAAAATACATGTTTATACTTCTTATATATTATAATGAGATCTTCTACTTGTTTTGCTGTCAAATTATTTGTGCCTTGTGTCTAAACTCCTTATCTCCTGTAAATTACTGTTCCACAGGTCTTCATTTGTCATATTATAGATTATTTTTCTGCATTGGGTGTCATTCTTTAAAAATTTAATTCCCTAACTTGGTGATGGGTACGGTTCAGAGGGGTACCATCGCTTCCTATTAACTCTGCCGTCGACATAACACCTCTGAGTTCAAGGACACCTTCTCCTTGCTCAAATCAATAATGGCTGAATATTTCCTCAGCATATCGCATCCGATTAATAATTCGAATGGTAGGCTGATTGCGACCAAACATATAATATTAATTGTAACACCTTTGCTTTTTATTTCACATGACACTTGTTTTCTCACTGTTTTATTTTGACGCCCAGTGGCACCCATTAAAATAACATTATTGACAGGTACGGTAGGTATTATATTTTTACTTTGTTTCTGTATTCTCTCCAGTTCAGCGTCGTTATAAGTGATACATTTGCACCAGTATCTATCATTATTCGTGTAGGAATTCCTTCAATTTGAGCGATTATGTATACAATTTCATTATGCTGGTTGATTCTACTTGGTCACCGTTTCCTCCAACAGTTTCTCTCGAAGATTTTCAAATAATAATTGTAAATAATAGTAAGATTTTGACTATCCGTCCTTAAACTTTGGTTGTTGTTATACTTCAAAATTCTTTTATTTTTCATAATTAGTTTTTCATAATTAGTTGGTAGTAATTTGTTATTACTATGTTTTTGATTTGGTGGTTTTTGTACCAGTAGTTAGTAGCAGTAAGGGGTCGCGAGGGTTTATTACTGCCTCACTCCGTTTAAATAAGGCTATCATGATTATTTTCCGGGCATGACTGTTGATTTGCCTGGAATGGTGTGCTGGTTCCTGGTTGTTCAACCTCTCGGTTGTCTAATTGTTCACTTCTCTTTGATTCTCGGAAGTCCTCCTGGCTTCTACTTCTTACTCGGTTATAATGGTGACTCATCCCTCTGGATTTCCTCTTTGATCATAACTGTTATTAAAACTGTTCCTCCGAGGTTGATGTATCTCCAGTAATCCCCTTCTTCTGCACTAATATAAATTTATTCTTGGTCTGTACGGACGATTATTATTATAATTACCCTGGTTATTATTATTGGTATTAACTCCTGAGTTATTTCTAAAATTATTATAATTTTGGTTTGTTCGGTAGTTATTATAATTATTATTAATTCTATTACCCGGATGGTAATTTTGATTGGGCTGTTGTTACTATTATTGTTAATTAGATTCGATTGAAATTTGCTTGTTGGTTACTATTTGGAGTAAAATTTTGGTTGGAACTACGATCGTTGCCATTAAAGTTATAACTATTCTGGTTATTTATGTTATTATAGTATTAGGATTCATACATGGTTATTATTTCTTTGAACCGCACTGATCAGTTCGTTGTCTGCTTCTTTGTAGTAACCCTCGTGTTCATATTTTCTAATAAGTCAGCCATTGCGTGGACCATTTTAATCTGGCTTCCAGGCGTGCTCTGGCAATTCCTGTGTCATAATGGTATGCCATTTTAGTTACTAGGGATTCTTCTGGTATTCTTGGCTCTAGGTGTCTCGCCAAAACACCTTTCCGAGAAGTAAGTATTGGAGATGTACCTCTATTTCTCATCATATCTTCCCTGACAAATGTTGTCCCTTATAATATTTTGTATAGCTTCGGACAATATTTTTTCTTTAAACAGTTTTTTAAATTGAGCGTAGTCACTATCTCATTCCTGGTTGCTGTCACCAGTTGTCCGTAATCTCCCTAAAATGCTCATCCAACATCTCTCTAATCGAGCTCCAGATAGTTATTCGATGTTTATTAAAATGTTCCTCGATTCTGGCCAGGAATTCCATGGGGTTTCTACGATAATTTTGAAATTAATCTCTTCTCTGTTTCGTTTGTGGAAATATGAGTAATGTGATTTGGTCTGGTCCTAATTAATTCAATGTCTTCTTGATTTTGGCGTACTTGACCAGTTAAATTATTCACTGTAGTGTTTAATTATTGTCACACCTTTCTCGGTTTGTTCTGTAAATTTACTAATTTTCTTGTTCCTTCTGTATTCCTTCTATTTGAATAGATTATTTTCTTGGACCTGGTCTATTCTAGCATTACCATATTGTTTTGTTGTGATGGTTTCGTTAGCTTTTCTCAATCTCTCATTAATGTCAGCTGTTTCTTGCTTCCTTTCCTCATCGAGTTTGTCCATCTTCTGGTTAATTGTATCATTGACCCTGTTCAATTCTACCATTAATTCTTCTTAATTGTTCTTCATTGATTTGTCTGAACTCTTCTTCATTTGGTTATTATTGTCACTTATAGTTTGCCTTAAGGTTTCATTAGTACTTTCTTTAATACTGTCATTTTTTCATTTATCCGTTTTAAACTCTCATTAGTGGTTTCGTTTTGTTTCCTAAAATTTCATTAGTTTCTTCTTTGTTTTGGTCAATCTCTCCTCCATCTGTTTTATTAAATTTTCACTCATTTTCTCCGTTTTGTACCCTTGAGTTCTCGTTAATCTTCCTTCATACAGTCTATTTTCTCATTTGTTCGTCTGTTATCTTCCTTGATGCTATCAAATTTTTCCTCCATTTGTTTAATAAGTTTTGACTCAAAATTTCATTTTGTTTCTTTGAGTTTTTACTGAATCTTCCTTCTGCTTCTTAGGTCTTCTTTAATTAATTCCCATAGTTGTTGCAAATCCCAGGCCTCCTCTGGCTCTCCTCTCTTACTACCGTTTCCACATCCTCACGATGTTAGTTCTTTTCTTCCATCCTGACTTCTTTCTCTGCCTCCTTCGTCGTCTCAGGTGACGACGCCCTTTTATGCATCTTTATTATTTTTTGGAACTTATAGCAGTCGCCAGCTAATAAATTAGGAAATTAATTTGCTGTTTCAATTTCTTCACCTATATTCCTAATTTCAGCCTCACTAGTTGGTGCGCCAATTTAATAATACGACTCGTGTACACGTAGTATCTTAATGGTATAATAATTTGCCTGTGTTGTTCATGTATATGTTAATTTGTTATAATAGTTGTAAATAGTGTATCAGCTGATATGGAATATTTATGTTGAGTGTTTAGAATGTGATTTAATATATAAGTAAAAGAATTGAATTATTCTGCTTGGTTTATGAATCAGAATTAATTAATTAGATCCAGTCATATTAGAACTCAATAATCATTCAAAATAGCGGTCGAGTCATCCAAACAATTTTCAAGTCACCTCGATATTAGGCTTTAATATTATTGAGGTTTAATCTTGGTTTTGCAGTTTGCGTACTTCCAATGACTCCGAATTTTCTGTTATCTTGTTAATTTTAAAAATAAATAGTGCTAATATTACTTACGTTCTGAATAATAACAGCATGGATTGATTTTAATAATATAGTTTAATCTCTGTATTATAATTCAATTATTGGAAATTCCATTCAGAGTCCTACGTTTGTCCACAAGATATTTATATCAGGATTTATATAATTAAATAATTTTAATATATTTCGTGGGAATTCTTGTGGCTGCTACGAAATAGTTCCTTTACATGATAATTATAATATATGAGTACCTTTACAAATATTCTATTACTTATAATCTAAAAAATTACAAAAATTATATATTAAGTTACATACAAGTTTTGACGATATTCAATCGCTTCGTAAAAGATGTAGGTTAGAGTAACGTCAACATCATGCGTACAACTTGTCCGTCTTAGAAAATAATGATGTTTTTAATGTTACAATAAATGTTTCATGTAATCACTGTTAGCTTGATATTGAATTTGTGTTACTTTAAATGTTTATAGTGATTCAGTGTTAGTGTAATTTGGTTATTGTCTAGTGGTCGTTCCTTGTTGGATAAAAATATTGTCAAATTATACTTTACACATCTAGACGATACTGCCAAAGTTTTCTGGTTCATTAGGATAATTTCTTGATTGTTGTGTATTACTGGTTCATGAAATTGAATTGTAGTGATGGATTATATCTTCGATTGTGGTCTTCATCTAGTATCTTTACAACAGGTTTCTAACAATTTTTAGTATATTCTTTATTTTAATT